>JAJQQW010000009.1:10296672-10674172 GCA_025583905.1 Ia io | reverse complement strand
GTTGTCATGCATTCTTAACAGCAGCAAGTGTCCCCTACAGGGGTGAAAATTGGTTCTTGTAGGAAAAAACACACCTGACCCTTTAAAAATTGTATATGTATTTAAAACAGATATAAGTACAATACAGAAACTAATACACAATATACCTGTGGTGTTAAAAATGTCATGGGGGAGAGTAATTAGGAGAAGTGTCTAAAAGACTCCCAGGGTGGGGAGCAACAATAAAAACAATGTTGAGAAATACGGATCTCACTGTGCCAGCAGCCCTAGGTACTAGGAATACAGCAGTGAATAAAACAGCCAACACAATTGCCTCATACCAGGGGGGAACAAAAATAAACAAATAAATACAAATATAGAATTTGTTAGTGGTAATAGTTGTTGTGTAGAAAAATAAAAGTGAGGAAAGGGGTTTGGGAGTGGGAGGTAACTGGACGTGGTGGGGAGGGGGGTTACAACTTTACATAAGGTGGTTAAAGAAGGTTTCCCTGAGGAAGTGACATTTAAATAAAGACATGGAGGTGACAGCAAGCCAGGAGGATATCTAGGGCAATATCCAGGCACAGGAAGTGCAGAGGCCCTAAGGCAGGAGTATTCCTGGCATGTCTTAAGTACAGTCAGGACAACAGTGGTTGGAGCACACTGAGCAAGGAGGCGAGTAGCAGAGGAAGTTAGGGTCTGCAAGGATTCCAATCATGTATCCTTTCTCAGCCATTGTAATCATTTCACTTATCCTCTGGGTGAGATTAGAGTCCATTGCAGGGGATTGATATAAACTAAGTCTTTGTTGTTGTTAATCCTCACCCAAGGATATTTTTTCATTGCTTTTTATTATTTTTTAATCCTCACCTGAGGTTATTTTTCCATTGATTTTTAGGGAGAGTAGAAGAGAGAGAGAAAAAGACACAGAGAAATATCAATGTGAAACACATAGATTGGTTGCCTCCTGCACCAGGCCCAGGCAGGAGAGGAGCCTGCAACTGAATGAGGTACATGCCCTTGACCTGGAATCAAACCCGGGACCCTTTGACTGAACCAAACCATCTAGGACTCCATTGCTTTTTATTTATTTTATTATTATTTTTAAACTTTTTTATTTATTTCAGAGAGGAAGGGAATGGGAGAGATAGAAACATCAATGATGATAGAGAATGATTGATTGGCTGCCTCTTGCATGCCCCCTACTGGGGTTCCAGCTGCAACCCTGACCGGGAATCGATCCGTGACCTCCTGGTTCACAGGTTGATGCTCAACCACTGAGCTATGCTGACTGGGCTTTGCTCTTGTTTTCTCTACATTTCCTCCACTGGGACTCACTCATAGGTCTGAGTCTAATATCAGGCCTTTAGACCCTGAAGTGTCTCTGATTTGGGTAGGGGCAGCTGAAAACCGTGTTGGTCGTGGACTCTGACTACTGAGTGCCAGGCAACACAACAAGTGCTCGCAGATGAAACAGCATGAACACTCCATTGCTTTTTAGAGAGAATGGAAGGGAGGAGGGAGAGAAATATAAATGTGAGACATTGTCTGGTTGCCTCCCGCATGGGCCTTGACCAGGGCCAGGGATTAAACCTGCAAACCAAGTACGTGGCCTTGACTGAGAATCAAACCTGTGACCTCTCAGTGCATGTGCTAACCACTGAGAACACTGGCCACAACTAAACCAATACATTTTTTAAAAATCCCTCTCTCTGCTGGGTTGACAGCAAGTTGTAGGTAGGAGGGGTAGAATCAGGGAGACCAGTTAGGACCTCTTGCAGTCACCCAAATGAGACATGACGGTGGCTCAGACCAGGGTGGAACAGTGGGATGGTGAGAAGTGACCAAACTCTGAATGCAGTGCCAACAGGTTTCCCGGATGGGTTGCACATGAAATGTGAGAGTAAGAGAAGAATCAAGAATGATGCCAGGAAGAATGGAACTGTCAGCAACTGAGGTAGAGAAAGCCAAAGAAAGAATATGGGTTCAATTTGGGACACACTGAGATGCCTATTCATATGCCAGTCAAGATGTTCCATAAGGAATTGGACAACACACAGATGTGGGATTCAGGGGAAAGTCTGGGCTGGAAATAATCCATTTGAGAGTGCTTCTAGGAAAAGCTATCATACTGGATAAAGCACCAAGTGAGCGAGTGAAGAGGCAGAAGAGAAAACATATGACAACTGCATCAGCCCCTAAATGACTCAGATGAAGACGAACCAACAAGTAGATCGGGACAGCAGCTGATGAGGTGGCAGCAAAACCGGGCGAGTGTAGTGTCTGGAACCAGGAGTAGAAAGCTTTTCCAGGAGGAAGGAGTGAGCTGCTGTGTCAAACGTAGACCAGGCAAGATGAGGATGAAGAACGGACCTTTGGGCCGGGCAGCTGGAAGCTCACTATTGACTGGGAAATGTCAGAGCAGTGTGGTGGGTTCAAAAGCTGGAGGAGGACTTAAGTGAGATGTGTTTTTAAGATGAGAAAATAACGTGCTGATGGGATGGATCCAGTAGAGAGGGGAAAACTGATGATGCTGAGGAAGGGAGGGCATTCCTCAGCAGTGTCTTGGAGGAGGTGAGATCATCAGCAGTAGTGAAATGGGCCATACTGAACCTCGGCTGGGCACTTACTATGTGCTAGGAACTTCCTACGTTAATGTCACTGAATCCTCACAAATCTGAGAGCAAGGTAAAATTAGTCTTTTTTTCAGATAAGGTTTCAAATCAAGGTTTAGGGAATTCATGGAGTTAGAAGAGAAACATAATATGAACCTCCTCAGATTTCAAATACTTGGTACTTTCCCAGTTCGTCCCCTGGGACCCTCTCACTTTACAGGGCAGAAAATAGACCCATCAACCTGCTGAAGGTCCCACAGTAGACTAGAACCTTGGGTGTTTGGCTCTTGGCTTCGTGGTCATTTCTTTTCCTCACCTTCTGTCCTTACCATTTGCTTCTTCCAGAATGTCACATATATAGCATCATACAATATGCAGCCTTTTGAGTTTCTTTCACCCCACAAAACGCAGTTCCGAGCCCTCCATGTTGTTGTGTCACCAACAGTCTGGTCCTTTTTATTACTGAGTGGTATTTTACCATATGGATGGGTCACAGCTCAGGTTGTTTCCAGTTTTTGGTGAGTATGAATAAAGCCACTTTAATCATCTGCATTCAAAGTTTTGTGTAAGCATGTGTTCTTAATTCCTTTAGGAAATACCTAGAAATGGCATTGTGGGTCTTATGTTAAGTCTATATTCAGCTAAGTACTAAAACAATTTTAAAAACTTACTCAAATGGGTCATAGACTTAAATGTAAACCTAAAACTAAAAAACTTCTAGAAAAATACAGAGGAAAAAATATTTATGGCCTTGGATTAGGCAAAGACTACTGATATTTGACATGAAAAACATGACACATAAAAGAAAAAATTGATAAATTGGAATTCATAAAAATAAGAACTGTTCTTCAAAAGACACTGATAAGAGAATGAACAGACCAGCCAAGACTTGGAGAAAATATTGTGAGTTCCTTATCTGATAAAGGGCCAAGAATGCATAAAGAATGCTCAAAACTAAATAATAATAGTAATACAGTCCAGTAAAAATGCACAAAAGACATGAACAGACACTTCACCAAAGAAAGGTATATAGAAGGCAAAGAAACTCACAAAAAAGATGCTCAACAACATTAGCTATTTGGCAAATGCAAATAAACTACAATGTGACAGACTACACATCTATTAAATGGCTACAATTTTTGAAAAAGTGCCAGTAAGAATGAGGAACAACTGGGGACTCTTCCATGGTTGGTGGGAAGGTGAAGTGGTTCAGCCACTTTAGAAAACACTAGGCAGTTATTTTTTTTTTTTTCAAAGGGTGACTTTACTGGATAGGTGTTTGTTTTTTTAATTCTCACCCAAGGGTATTTTTCCACTGATTTTTAGAGAGAGTGGAAGAGAGAGGGAAAGACAGAGAGAAACATCAATGTGAGAGAAACGCATTGATCGGTTGCCAGGGGAGGAGCCTGCAACTTAGGTACGTGCCCTTGACAGGAATCAAAGCTGGGACCCTTTGGTCTGCAGGCTGACACTCTATCCACTTAGCCAAACTAACCGGCCAGGGAGGCAGTTTCTTATAATGTCACCCCTGTGTTCCTTTTCTCTGGAATGCTCTTTCCCAGATCTCTGCATAGCCACTTCCTTTCAACACTCAGGTGTCAGCTCAGGTGTTACTTTCCTGACCACCCTCATCACTCACTCAATCACTGCCAATCCCATTACCTTGTTATTTTCCCCCATAACATTATCACCAATGGAAAGTGTCTTATTGTTATCACGGCAAAATAATCCCCTAGCACTATTTGGAAAAAATGTATATCATTCTATCATTTAAGATCAGGGGCTTAAGACAAGTTTATTAGTTCAGTTGGACAGTTCTTGATTGAGTCTCTCCTACTGTTGCAGTTAAATAGCAGCTGGGGAGAGGAAAAAGATGGCAACCGGCAAGAAGGTAGGGAGAGAGAGAGTGTGAGTGAGGAACACATAGAGGAGAGTGTAGATGTGTAGACGTGTGTGGTGTGTGTGTGTGTATGAGCTAGGGTCAGTTAGATTCTGCAGGTCTTCCAAGGGGCTGCCTAACCGGGCAGTCCTAGACGGCGGAGCCCCGTGCACAAAGCGGACACTTCTTGTCGGCTGGTGCGGATGCGGAGACCACACCATCTTGAGAAACAGAGCTGCCTGAGACTCGGATCCTGGCTTCTGACACAAACCAGGACCCTGCAGCCACTGGGGACAGAGATCTGCTATCACAGCTTTAGACCAACAAACTACAAGAATCCAGACTTCCCGGCAGATTCCCGTGAGTCAAAGAGCCTATCCCCCTCCCCGCAGGCGCTTGTGGATAACGCCATAGTAACTGATAGACACGCCCCTCTCCCAAGCTGCAGAGCTTTGCTCAGGGACGCGCTCCCCCTTAGGGAATTTGGCACACAGGACAGAAGCAGCTCACCTTCGGGGAAATCTGTCAGTGTGCACAGAGGGCTCCCCTTCCGGGAATTGGGGGGAATTTGGCATGCGGGTCACAGCTCCCCTTTGGGGAATCTTAGAGCGTGCACAGAGGGGCTTCCCTTTGGGGAATTTGGCGCGCAGGACGGACTCCGCCCCTCTTTGGGGATTCTGGGAGAGTGCACGGAGGCAGCTCACCTTCAGGGATTTGAGAGTGTGCGCCCTAGCCGGTTTGACTCAGAAGAGAGCACACACAGGACGCAGCTCCACTTCAGGGAATTTGGCACGCCGGACACAGCTGCCTGGGATCCCTGACTCACAGCGCATTCACACTAAGAGCCAGCGACCCCAATTGTTGGTGCATGCACACACAGGGAACGTGATTCTCAACAAGAAACCGCACAAGGCAACAGAGACTCTGACACTCGATTCTTGGTGCAGACACAGGGAAACTCTGACTCCTGGCACATGCTAAGGATCTCATTTTCGGCACATACCAACAGTGTGGTGCAGACAGGGCCCCTGATTCTAAGTGTGCACACAAGACCACACAGAACACTGGGGACACTGACCCTGGGCAAGTCTGGTTCCCACCAACCAAAGGCAGCCACACGTCCTAGTGTCAGAGCACTTCAGTGAAACTCGGGTGGAGCGAAGTCCCCACAGCACACGGCCCAGGTCCACGCAAACGGAAGCCTGAGCTTTCTGCTGATAGCCAGAATGGGGAAATGAAATAACTCACAGAGGAAAGAAAATGTGGAGTCGCCAAGAAAGGAAATTAGTGAAACTGAAGCTTGCAACATGACCGAAGAGGAGTTCAGAGTAATGGTCATGGAATTTATACATCGGATGGATGAGAAAATCAACAACTTATGCAAGAATCAGGAAGAAATGAAAAGTGATATAGCTACAATCAAAAACACCATGGAAAGTTTCAACAGTAGACTACAAGAAGCAGAGGACCGAATTAGTGAGTTAGAAGATCAGGTACAGAAACAAGCTCAATCTGAACAGCAATTGGAGAAAACAATTAAAAAGCAGGAGGAAAGCCTAAGGGAGCTTCGGGACAACATGAAACGAAGTAACATGCGTATAATAGAGCTGCCAGAAGGACAAGAAGAGCAGCAGGGATTATAAAATCTATTTGAAGAAATAATGACAGAAAACTTCCCAGATATGGGAAAGATAAAAGTTACGCAAGTACAGAGACTCCCAAGCAGGATCAACCCCAAAAGACCCACACCAAGACATGTCATAATTTCAATGGCAAATATAAATGATAAAGAGAGAATCTTAAAGGCGGCAAGAGAGAGACACAGAGTTACCTACAAAGGAACACCCATCAGATTATCAAATGATTACTCAACAGAAACACAACAAGCTAGAAGTGAATGGAAGGAGGTATACAAAGTGTTGCAAAGCAAAGGACTGAATCCAAGAATACTATATCCAGCAAGACTATCAATCAAAATTGAAGGGGAAATCAGGAGCTTCGCAGACAAAAAAAGACTCAGGGAGTTTATCACCACCAAACCAGCAATGCAAGAATTGCTAAAGGGAATACTGTAAAAAGAAGAAATAAACAGGTAAGAAGGAATACAGACACAAAAATAGATATGACTACAAACAAATACCTTTCAGTAATAACTTTAAATGTAAACGGACTAAATGCTCCAATCAAAAGACATCGAGTGGCTGAATGGATAAAAAAACATGACCCATATATCTGCTGTCTACAAGAGACCCACCTCAGAACAAGAGACTCACAGAGATTGAAAGTGAAGGGATGGAAAAATATCTTTCAGGCAAATGGAAATGAAAAAAAAGCTGGGGTAGCAATACTTATATCTGACAAATTAGACCTCAAAGTCAATGCCATAACAAGAGATAAGGAAGGCCACTTCATAATACTAAAGGGAGAAATCCAACAAGAAGAAATAATTCTGGTAAACATATACGCTCCCAATATAGGAGCACCCAAATACATAAAAAAAACTCCTGGAGGATATCAAGGGAGAGATTAATAGCAATACAATCATAGTAGGAGACTTTAATACCCTACTATCACCATTGGACAAATCCTCTAAACAAAAAATCAGCAAAGAAACAGCAATCCTAAATGACTCACTAGACCAGATGGAATTAATTGACATCTTCAGAACATTTCACCCCAAAGCCACAGAATATACATTCTTCTCAAGTGCACATGGGTCATTTTCAAAGATAGACCATATGCTGGGTCACAGGCAAAGTCTCTTCAAATTCAAGAAGATAGAAATTATATCAAGCATCTTCTCAGATCACAGTGGCATAAAACTGGAAATCAACTACAATAAATACAATCCAAAGAAATCAAACACATGGAGACTAAACAGCATGCTATTAAACAAGGACTGGGTCACCAGAGAGTTCAAGGGAGAAATAAAAAACATCATGGCAACAAATGACAATGAAAACACAACAATCCAAAATCTATGGGACACAGCGAAAGCAGTCTTGAGAGGGAAGTTCATAGCTCTACAAGCCTATTGCAAAAAACAAGAAACAATGGTAATAAATTACCTAACCCTACAACTCAAAGAGCTAGAAAAAGAGCAGCAAGAAAAGCCCAGTGTAACCAGAAGGAAGGGAATAACAAAGATCAGAGCGGAGATAAATGACATAGAGACCAAAGAAACAATACAAAAGATCAACAAAACCAAGAGCTGGTTCTTTGAAAGGATAAACAAGATTGATGGACCTCTAGCCAGGCTCACCAAGAAGCAAAGAGAGAGGACCCAAATAAACAAAATCAGAAATGAAAGAGGTGAAATAACAACAGACCCCGCTGAGATACAAAGGATTGTTACAAAATACTACGAACAACTTTATTCCAACAAACTGGACAACCTGGAGGAAATGGACATATTCCTAGAAAAATACAACCTTCCAAAAATCAATCAAGAAGAATCTCAACAGCTCAATAGGCCAATAACTATGGACAAAATTGAAGCAGTCATCAAAATCTTCCGGCAAACAAAAGCCCAGGGCCTGACGGCTTCACAGGAGAGTTTTACCAAACATTCAAGGAAGAACTAAAACCTATCCTCCTCAGACTATTCCAAGAAATTCAAGAGGAAGGAACACTTCCAAGCTCCTTCTATGAAGCCAGCATCACCCTAATACCAAAACCAGATAAAGACAACACAATGAAAGAGAATTACAGAGCAATATCCCTCATGAACATAGATGCCAAAATCCTCAACAAAATTCTAGCAAATCGGCTCCAGCAGTACATCAGAAAGATCATACACCATGACCAAGTAGGATTTATCCCAGGAATGCAAGGATGGTACAATATCCGCAAATCAATAAACGTGATACATCACATAAACAAATTGAGAGATAAAAATCACATAGTCATATCAATTGATGCAGAAAAAGCATTTGACAAAATCCAACACCCTTTCTTGATAAAAACTCTCAACAAGGTGGGAATAGAAGGCTCATACCTCAACATAATAAAAGCTATATATGATAAACCCACAGCAAACATCATACTCAATGGACAAAAGCTAAAAACATTTCCCCTAAGAACAGGAACAAGACAGGGATGCCCACTCTCACCACTTCTGTTTGACATAGTACTGGAAGTATTAGCTATTGCAATTAGACAAGAAGAAGAAATAAAAGGCATCCAAATTGGAAAAGAACAAGTAAAGCTGTCTTTATTTGCAGACGACATGATATTGTATATAAAAAACCGAAAGACTCCGTCAAAAAACTAATAGACTTAATAAATGAATTCGGCAATGTAGCAGGATACAAAATTAACGCCAAGAAATCTATGGCCTTTCTATACACCAATAGTGAACTTACAGACAGAGAGACTAAAAAGGCAATCCCATTTACCATTGCACCAAAAAAAAAAATAAGATACCTAGGAATAAACTTAACTAAGGAGGTAAAAGACCTATACACGGAAAACTACAGGACACTGAAAAAAGAGACAGAGGAAGACGTAAACAGATGGAAGAACATACCATGTTCATGGATTGGTAGAATCAACATCATTAAAATGTCCATACTACCCAAAGCAATCTATAGATTCAATGCACTCCCCATTAAAATACCATTGGCATATTTCACAGACCTTGAAAGAACTCTCCAAAAATTCATCTGGAATAAAAAAAGACCCCGAATAGCCACAGCAATCCTGAGAAACAAGAATAAAGTAGGAGGGATCTCAATACCAGATTTCAAGCTGTATTACAAAGCCACTATTCTCAAAACAGCCTGGTACTGGCACAAGAACAGACATATAGACCAATGGAACAGAATAGAGAATCCAGATATTGATCCAAACCACTATGCTCAATTAATATTTGACAAAGGAGGCATGAACATACAATGGAATAAAGACAGTCTCTTCAATAAATGGTGTTGGGAAAATTGGACAGACACATGCAAAAAAATAAAGCTAGATTACCAACTTACGCCATACAAAAATAAACTCAAAATGGATACAGGACTTAAACATAAGACGGGAAACCATAAAAATACTAGAGGAATCCACAGGCAGCAAAATCTCAGACATATGTCAAAAGAACTTCTTCACCGATACTGCCCCTAGGGCAATGGAAGCTAAAGAGAAAATTAACAAATGAGACTACATCAAAATAAAAAGCTTTCTTACAGCAAAAGAAACCATCAAGAAAACAACAAGAAAGCCCACTGTATGGGAGAACGTATTTGCAAATGGCATCACTGATAAAGGTTTAATCTCCAACATCTACAGGCAGCTTATACAACTTAATAAAAGAAGATAAATGATCCAATAAAAAAATGGGCAACAGACCTAAATAGAATCTTTTCCAAAGAAGACAGAAGGAAGGCCAAGAGACACATGAAAACATGCTCAACGTCACTAATTATCCGAGAGATGCAAATCAAAACAACAATGCGGTATCATCTCACACCTGTCAGAATGGCTATCATCAACAAATCAACAAACGATAAGTGTTGGCGAGGATGCGGAGAAAAAGGAACCCTCGTGCACTGCTGGTGGGAATGCAGACTGGTGCAGCCACTGTGGAGAACAGTATGGAGTTTCCTCAAAAAACTGAAAATAGAACTCCCATTTGACCCAGTAATCCCACTCCTAGGAATATATCCTAAGAAACTGGGAACACCAATTAGAAAGGATATATGCACCCCTATGTTCATAGCCGCACAATTTACAATAGCTAAGATCTGGAAACAGCCTAGGTGCCCATCAGCAGATGACTGGATCAGAAAACTATGGTACATCTACACAATGGAATATTATGCTGCCATAAAAAAGAAGGAATTCTTACCATTTGTAGCAACCTGGATGGAATTGGAGAACATTATGTTAAGTGAAATAAGCCAGTCAATGAAAGAAAAATACCACATGATCTCACTCATTTATGGATAATAAAGAACATTAAAAACTTGAACAAAAAGATAGATACAGAGGCAGTAAAGCATCAAACAGTCTGTCAAATTACAGCAGGAAGGTTAGGGAGAGGTGGGGAAGATAAGAGATCAATCAAAGGACTTGTATGCTTGCATATAAGCATAACCAATGGACCAAAACTCTGGGGGGGTGAGGGCATATATGGGAGTGGGGTGCGGGGGGCAATGGTAAGATACATACACATATAATACCTTAATAAAAAAAATTGGAAAAAAAAATAAAATAAATAAATAAAAAGTAAAAAAAAAAAAAAAATAGCAGCTGGGGTTGACGTCATCTGGAGACTTTGCTGGGGTGGATGTCCAACCCTCTTTCCTCCTGTGCCTGCTGCTCCTCCAGTGGCCTCTCTCTAGCAAAGTAGCCTGGACCTCCTGTATGGTGGGCAGCACAAGCCTCCAAAAGGCAAGCAGTGGGAACTACTGGTCCTCTCATAGGCTAGGTGGGCAACTGTCAGAGGTGCCCTGCTGTCATATTCAGGTGCTCAGTCACAAGCCAGCCCAGGTTCAAGGGAATTGAGGAATAAATTCTACCTCTTGAAGGGGAAGTTACATGTGTATAAAAGAAGGAAGGGAATTGATGGTGGCCATCTTTGGCAATAAGGTATCATATTTGTTTACTTGTTAATTGTCTATCTACTCCCATCTATAACAATAAAAGCTTAATATGCTAATTAGACTGAACGTCCTTCCAGATGAAGCTGGGGTTGTGAGGGAAGCCCGGGTCCTGGGTGCCAGAGGGAAGCCGGTGCCAGCAGCTGGGAAAAGGAAGGCCTACTCTTGCATGAATTTCATGCATCAGGCCTCTAGTTAGGTCATAAGTTCCACAACAGTCACTTTGTCTGTCTTGTTTGATGGTTATATTTCCAGCACCTAGAAGAATGCCTGGCACATAGTAGTAGCTCAGTAAATAAATTAAACACTTGATAAATGTTCAGGAAACTAACACAGACTGAAATAGACTTCCCCAGATTGGTTTTGTCAGGTTTGCTGATGTTAAAGCATGCTGATGTCTCACCAGATAAGAGAAATATTTCTTGTACATTTATAAAGCATTTCATTTCTTTTGAAAACAAGAAAAACTTACCCTGAACACAAAATCTAGAAATAGACTTGGCCTGTTTTTCAAATGGAAAATATTTCTTGTACCACCAGAAATTATTTTCCCACAGCTTGTGCTACATCAAAATATTGAAGTTGACTACAAATATCCTATTCTTTAAAGTTGGTAAAGGAATATAAAAACCTCCTGCTATTTGAACTCTCCCAGAGATTCCCAAATTGAAAATGTCATTATAAATTAAGATAGATTTTAAAAATATAGATGATGACTGAGAAATGTCATTAAAAGTTTTGGTCATCACCCTGGCCAATGTGGCTCAGTTGGTTGGAGCGTCATACTGTACATCAAAAGTTTGTGAGTTCGATCCTTAGTGGGGGCATGTGTGGGAGGCAACTGATTGATCTCTCTCTCTTCCTTCTTCTCTCTAAAAATCAATTTAAAAAAACTTTGTGCATCAAACTTATGTACAGTTTTTGGTTATAAAGCCAGCACTTGTTGCATATAAGCACAACCAATGGACACAGACACCAGAGGGGTGAGGGTATGAGCTGGGGAGGGGGTCAATGGGAGGATAAGGACACATATGTAGTACCTTAATCAATTAAAAAAAACCCAGCACTTGTTTACTGAAATAATTACATATGACCAAAGCAGAAAATAAATTCCCTCAAACCTCTCCTTTGCTAGTTTTTACTGGTGAGTTCTATAAAATAATCCCATGTTTAAATATTTTTATAAATCCATTGTAAATTAGTGAAAATGTATTCATCTGAAGGATTTTAGTAATTTTTGAAGTTAAAAATATAGGAATTTAATTTTTTAAATTAAACTTGCAGAAAACTGCTAATTAAATTCCTTCTAATCTTTGTTTTACCTTCAGTTTTCCCAGATTTGCTCAAAGCAATCCCAGTGAGCATCCACGTCAATGTCATTCTCTTCTCCATGATCCTCATTGTCTTAACCATGGTGGGGACAGCCTTCTTCATGTACAACGCTTTTGGCAAGCCCTTTGAAACTCTACACGGCCCTCTAGGTTTGTATCTTCTGAGCTTCATTTCAGGTAAGAACAAAATTCTACCCCTGAAGACAAATGTGCTTTTCAATCTCAAAAGATAGGTCTACTCAAATACAATGTTACTGTATATATACATAAATGTTCACAGTAGCATTACATATGATAGCAAAAAGTGGAGAAAAATATAATTATCCAACACTGGGATTTCAATAAATATATTATGGTAGTCTATGTGAATAATTATGATGCTGACATTAAATTATATTTTTTAATAAAACATAATCAAAAAGATAAATGCTTATAATAAAAAGTTAAGTTTAAAAAACAGTATATAAAATTTTATAAATATGGAACTAATTTGTTTTATATATAGAGAGAGAATATATATAAATATATGTTGCATATATACTCTCTAAATATAGCCTCCATTACATAAATACATATATAGATAAAGATATATAGAGAGACCATTCTGTTGGTAGTAGTTACCTTTGAACAATGAAATATAGGTGATTTTCATTTTCTCTCACAGTTTTTATTATTTACAAATGTTCAATAATGTGCATTTATTTACATATAATCAGAAAAATAAATAAAAATCATCAAAAAAGCAAAGGACGAGTGTTTCACCCACATATGAGTTGTTGTATTCAGGCCTGTGGGCACTTTCTGTGGCCTAATGGTAGGTGTGTCTGGGCAAGGATAAATTCTAAACCTGGAAATTAATTCATCAATAAACATGTGCTACTCGTAACCAGGACTGATGGAAAAGAATACGAAATCCACTCAGGGCCACAGGGTGCTTAGCATATATTTACAAGAAAGAAAAAAAAACAAGAAAATAAAATATATAACTCCTATGTGGCCATTTTCCTATAGGATGTCTCTGATTTCATCCCACTCCAAAGTTGCAAAAAGGCTCAATACTTTGTCATAGTCCCAGTAAGCAAGTAGCCTCACTAATGATTCCGTGGAGAGATGTGCAAGGTTACAACACATCAGCGAGCAGAGTATTGAAAATTCCCATTCCCTTCCATTTCATTCTCCGCTGATTTGTCTGTGGCTCTCATCAAGCCCCAGGCTTCTTCTTTCTCTGGACACCACTCCCTCCCCTCCACGTAATTCCACTTCAGCCACACGCTTGCCATAGTTCCTCTCTGTGAAACAAAGCCTGCTTGCCAGCAGGCATTCAAGCCTCTCGCCATTATTGCTTGAGTGCACTTCTTCTGGTCTTATCCCACCCTCATCTTGATAATCAAATGATACACGCTACCAAAGCAGTTCTTTCTCTAGTGGGGGTTCTACTGATATTTTTTCCAGATCTTTCACAAGCAAATAATACCATTTTTCAATTGTGCAGTGTTGATTCCCCGTGAGGGCTGAGTCTAAGTCTCATCTTTTATCTCTAGCAAGAGCATCCAGAGTGAGGCTCTGCACACAGTAAACAATTCAGTGTATTGCGGACTTGAAAAAGCAAGCCCCAAAGAAGATGTTAGCTTGGTCACTTAGTGCAGTACAGAGTAGAGAAATCAGAATTCCAGCGGTTTGGAATTAGCAGAGCAGGCCCATAGAGAAGATGGGACATGAGCCAGGGAGAGATGGAATGGAAGATGATAAAAGAAAGCCAAGGGATTTGCAATCAGGGCAGAGGAGCAAGAGCACGGGTACAGAGTGTGGATGGACAGACCTATATCGTGATTGGATCTCACGGGAAGGCCTAGGTCAGAAGTGGGTGTTGCCACTACTTCCCCCACCCAGCATCCCAAACCAAACGGGTGGCGTGCTGTCTCAGTGAAGGCCACCGAATCAGTCGGGTCAGCTAGAAAGCAGAATGCGTGCTATTTTAACAGAGGGAGAGAATGTTCAGCAGCATCTGCATCACTGGGAAGTTGACAGAAAAGCAGATTCTAGGCCCCACCCCAGACCTACTAAATCAGAAACTCTGGGAGTGGAGCCCGACATGCTGAGCTTTAACAAGCCCTTCTTTCAGGGGATTCTGAAGCAAGCTCAAGCTTGAGAACCAGGGTAATAGGGAATTAATTAAACAGGTGTTGGAAGAACTGGAAAAACACAAAGGAGACCCGAAGTAACTCAGAAACCATAGTTTCGGAAAGCAGCTACCATCCTAGGGCTCTGAGAAGCAAGGGGAGGGTCTGCAGTTATCAGGACCAGGACACTTAAGGAAAGGCCCCGGTGCTGGTCTCAGACCCCTGGGAAGAAGGGCTGAACCTTGCAGAGACGGCGCTGTCAGGGACACCAAGCGGCAGCTGCGGCGTGTGAAACCTCTGGGGACTCCAGCTGCAGAAGCAGCAGACGCCTCTGCTCCCTGTGCTCCCTGTGCTCCCCGCCCGGCCGTGCTCTCCGTGTGGGAAGCCCCTGACAGGCAGAACTAGAGCCTTGACCCAGCATCACAAAGCAGAGAAAAAAAAGAGCTGGTTTGAAGCCGAGACACAGCAGTTTATTAACTGGCATAGCCATCTCACAATAGCTTCTGAATAAAATTCAGGACAGCCCATTTGGAAGACAAATTATTGGACAGTACTAATGGGCAACCAAACGAACAGTATTTGAAAAACATGACTCAGAGAATGCAGAATTTAATCCAAGTCCCAGATCTTATCATGGCCTTTGGCCAAGTCTAATGCAAAGAAAACGTGAGCACAGAATATACTTGGGAGCACACGGGCCATGTGCTTACACTATACCTTAGCTTTGAACTTGTGGCAAAAGCAAGGTGCTCAATAAAGGTTTGTGGGTGAGGGAAGGGAGACAGTGGGAGAAAGGAAAGAAGGAACCGGTTCCAGATCTGTGTCTTGCAGAGGAGAAAGGCTTAGTGTGTCCAGATCATCTATGTTCTTTTAAGCCCCAAATCCTTATTTTTAAATACCAAAATTTCCAATAAGTTTTAAAAACATGTGTGAGGGTCAAATGGACTCCCAGCTGATCTTTGGTGATAAAAGAGTTACTTGTAAATCACAGACTCCCTGTCCATCTACAGACAGTCCCCAGAGGCCCCGGGAGTGTGGGAAGATTTATCTGAAGCTGTAATATTCATGGAGACCCCAGTATAAACTCTGAATGTGGAGGATGGGAGTTTCACAGCCCTTATCTCAAATGCTGAATTGCTCCATGAAACCCATGCAAGCCAATAAATTACACGCTCCGAGGCCAGAGCCTGGACTGGGAGATCCTTCAGTTCTAGTGTGAGTCACATTTCATCAGAGACCCTCCAGGAAGCATCTCTCTTCCACCTTCTGCCCAGGTGGCCTCCCTCACAGTCAGCAGAGAAAATTCTCAATCTTCCCTTCTTCTCCTACTTACCCCCAGGTTCTCCCTTTCCTTGTGGTGATGTCATTGCAGAGTTATTTCTTTAGCTGCCTGGTCCTGAAGCATGAAGACGGGAGAAGGGAGGGGAAGGGAGTCCTCCTACTGTCTAGGCAGGACCTTCCGCACTGCCCAGGGAACAGTGCTATAAGCCTCTCCGTATATTTCCTAGTGTGGTGCAGGCCTGGCCCTGGATGTAGAAAAGAAAGGGAACAGCAGTTTGGATTAGGCCACCACTGGTTTCAGTCCCCACAGCTTGCTCACACTGTGGCCCTTCTGGACCAGACATTCCTTCCACTCCTCACGGCTTCCAGTTCGGCTCATCATATTCCTCAGCCTTCTTTGTGCAACATTTCTGACCACTGTTATTGTTCCATGAAACCCATGCAAGTCAGCTTGCTCTCTCTCCTGTCAATTAAAACCAGGTCTGAGAAATCGTTCCCCTAGTTAGGATGTTAGCCATATCTTAATGGTCCCCCACAGGTCATTGTGGGCAGTGAATCTCTTCCTGGACTGTACATTAGAATCACAGAAGAGCTTTCAAAAACACTAACACCAGGGCCCCAGGTCTCTCTCTCTTTCTCTGGCTCCCTCTCTTCACCTCCTTAATTTGTGTACATCTCTCTCTTTCCCCTACTGTATTCTAAACCTCAATGGAAGTGTTTTCCACCCTTTTCCATCATTCTGCCTCTCCCTGCCACTTTCCCTCCCCTCCCATTTACTCTCCTTTTGACTCTTTCACAAAGCTCAGTGTTGACCAGTACTCTTGAAACTTCCCTCCTACAGCCTCTGGGACACGGAGGTCTCCTGGTTTCCTTCCTCCAACTTGGAACACACCTAGTCAGTGTCCTCTGCTGGTTCCTCCTCCACCACCCAAAATAACTGATGGTATCCTCAGGGACTGATCCCAGGACAATTCTTGTCTTACTACATTCTCTCCCTAGATGATCTTAGCCATTGTCATTGCTTTAAATAATATCTATATCCTGAAAACTCCTAAATTTATATTTTTCATCTAGACCTCTTCTCTGAGTTCTAGACTCACATATCCAACTACCTACTTGACATTTCCCCTTGCACATCTCACAGCATCTTAAACTTGACATGTCCCAAGTAGAACACCTGATTTTTAGTGCTGAGATCCTCTACCTGCTTCTTTATTGCCCTAAACTCTAAGCTTTTTCCTCTCCTATTTTATTTATCTCAGTTAATGCCACCACTGTCTACTAATTGCTTGAGCTACCTCCAAAATGTTTTGGATCTACTTTTGAAATGTCTTTAGAATCCATTCATCTCTCTCCATATCCAATGCAGCAGCCTAGTCTTTCACCAGAAATTTCTTAGAAAGTAAATCAGCTACTCAATATCTTAAAGTCTTTCACAAACTTCTTATTGTAATTAAAATCAATCCCAAAAGACTTTCCATGGCTTTGGATATCCGACATTAACTAGCATTAACTGATCTCGCCAATCTAGTTTCTTTTCCATTTCCCACTCCCTGCCTGCCCCCTGACCATAAGGGCCTACTTTTAGTTCCTTCAGCAAGGAGACCTCTTTCCTTAGAATCCTCACATGTGCTTCCTCCTCTCCTCCAGAAGTTGTCTGAGGGTCCTCAGCCCCTTTATATCTTTAGAACTCAGCTATTGGGCATAGCCTTTGCTGACCACCACATTGAAGCCCCATCTCCTCTCTGCCTCCATTTTCTATCATAACACCCCAATTATAATTGTTGTGATCTTTAATTATTTGTGTCCACTTTTATGTGACTCTCGCACTATATTGTAGGCTCCATGAAGGCAGAACTGTGCACCTGATTCATTGTGGTATCGCAGTGCCCATTATAACAGCTGGCACTTAGTGAGCCCTCACTCAGGGTTTGTTGAGTAAATGAAACATGTGCACCTGTATCATTGTGCCTGTATCAACACTCATCACACAAAAGAATTACCTATGAAAGCTTTAAAAAATACCACTGCTCAGGCTCAACCTCCAGAGACTCCAATTAAATTAGAGAGAGGGAAAGGGAGAGGGAGAGGGGGAGAGGGAAATGGAGAGAGAGAGAGAAAGAGAGAGAGAGAGAGAGAGAGAGAGAGAGAGAGAGAGAGAGAGAGAGAGAACTGAATATAGAAGCAAATGGACCCACAGTTTCACACTGGAGCATTGATATGTAAGCGTATGCCTTTATATGTTCCATGCTAGAAGTTTCCTAGTTGATCACAGAATCAACTGCATGTAAAAGAGAGCAGGCTGGGTGGAAGACTTGCTGTGAATCAACTTTGGAATGTCCTAAATAGTTCAGGGAACAGTCTCTGAGGATAATAAGATATGTATTAGCTCAAGAAAGCCTCCGAAACGTGGGCTTACTGCAAATTACATTTATTATGTCTTCTTTTATATAGAGCATCATGTAATGAGTTATACCAAGCAAGGCAAACAAATAAAATGACTGCCTTTCTTTAAAAGGGGGATGCTACTAATATGGGTTTAATTAATTATGATAATCACAACAGTGACAGGGCACATAAATAAGCACAAGTCATATATGAAACATGAAGACCAGGAAATAAAGAGCAGGACAAAAATAGAAGAATGCTTTCATTGCATATCAGTTTTAGTGTCAATAACGTCCTGGCCTCTTTAATATGTATAGGACTCATTATTCTGCAACTATCTGCATCTCGTTTCACTTCGGTCCTTATGGAGGAGCTGCTGTTCAGAGTCCGAGAAAGAGAAACAGGATATCCTAGCACCAAAGCCACGGATCCTGAGGAAGGTTAAGGATTGGGTAGAAAAGTCAGCAATAGAAATATTCTATCAGTTTCTCAGCATAGCCTTTAGAAAGGAGGCTGCAGAAGGAAAAAAATAAGTTCGCCAGCTCATGGTGGCAATGAGCATAGAACTGCTTTGATATGCAGGCAGCAACTGAAGGGGCAAAACTTTTGTGAGAGGATTGCACTCTGGGTCACTCCTGTCAAGGATGCAGGACAAGGTCGATGTAACTCACTCTGCAAAGGGCCCAGCAATGACCTGTGCAAGGAGATGCTCTATCTTGTTCTGTCACAATTGCAAGGAGACTCCTTCCTACTCAGAATGTGCATGTATGTCTTCCCCTCTGCTTCACGTAGGATCACAGCCCAGGTCCTTGCTATGACCTCCAAAGCACCCCGACACACACACACACACACACACACACACACACACACACACACACACACGGGCTCACCTCCTTCACCTCTGCCTTCCTTTCTCGGTTTTCACCACCTGGTTCCTTTTCACTCACTGTCATCCTGGCTCCCCTCCTTCCCCCGCGTATGAAATACTCTTCTCCTCAAAAATCCACTTTTTCACTCCCTGACATCCTTCAAGAGACACTAAAATGTAATCTTCTCTCTGAGGCCTCCCCAAGGGATCCCCCTTCCCTGCTTTATTTTATTCTCCTTGGTGTGTATCACACTCCAATAAACTAAATCTATCTTGTTATTTCCTCTCTCTGCACTGTCTCCACCACCAAGAGCTGCATGAAGATAGGGAATCCTGTCTGCTTTGTTCGCTGCTGTGTCCCTGGTGTCCAGACAGTGCGTAAGCACCCAATAAATACTTGTTGAGTAAATGAGTAAAATAAGAGCAGTCCTGCATATTTCCTGGTAAAAAAAAAAATGACATTCTCCCCTTTCTGAAAATCAATTCAAATTGGAAAAAGACTGTGCTTTTAGACTGTTTTATCTTGGCACAAATCACCCTTCTCACTAACATGACGTTTGTGAAGCTCCAGTTAGACGTGGGCTCTTCAACTCTCTGCTGTTAATCCTTCATCCACAGCTGCTCTTTGGAATCACATGACCAACTTGTTCTTCATTATGACCTCAGAGTCTACCCTGAGATATTAGTTTGCTTTACTTGACCCTCTGCCCATTGTCTAGATGGTAGCCATTGGTCTCTAAAAGCCATGGAAGCCAGAACCACTTCCTTTGGAGAAGAAATCGCTGCTGGGGATCTCTCCTCCAATACCTGCTTTCTGGTGAGATTGCACAACTTCACAGAAAATTAGCACCTGCACCTGCAAAGTTGTGGCTCTCCTACCCCCACTTATCATTTCTCAAGACTCCTTAAAGAAGGAAAGTATTGATTTATCATTCTGTAGGGGAAATGGAGTGCCTCTGACATTTGTCATCTATAAGAGGGTTTAAAGATGATGTGTTAGCTTTCTGGAAATTTCGGCCATTACTTTAGATGGAACTGAAATTCTAATTTATTATTTCCCAAAATACAATCTTGGTGATAATGAGAGAAAGTTTCATAGATTTTCACCTTGGAGGACACTATTCTACCAAAACTCCTGCTGCCCTGGACTCACCTAGATCCTGGCAGAATGTTCCCTCTCAGGGGTCAGCCAGCAATGAAGAAGCAGTTTTCTCCTTGCTGTGACCTTTGTCCCCTTTATTGTAAGGCCAGGAGGAGAGAGGTGCCCAATTCTCAACAGCTGCCAGAGAGAGTCCTGAGTGTGCAGTGTCTAGAACATTACAATCGCTTGATAATTGACTGATAATTCGTGGTGTGACAGCCTTGTAACTCAGCAATCCTATTCAGTCAGAAATTAACTCAGTAATCAAAGTCATTAAAGGAAAAAAAAAAACCACACTACAGAATCAGCCAGATGGTGGGGAAATCAAACACATGAAGGAAAAATGGCTGGTCTTTGAGTAAGACCCTGGGCAGTAAAACCTGGGCCCTATGCCTGGTTATACTTCAAATTCTAGCTTGAGCAAGGTGTGGCAGGTTTCTGAAGTCTAGTGTGCTCTAACCTTTCCTATGAGCCGGAGCAGTGCTGGTCAGATGGACAGACGTGGGGAATCTGGCCAAATGGCCCTGCTGAATTTGGGCTCTTGGTGTACATGGAAAACTGGGAAAAGGAGGAGAGAAGCAAGCAGACCTGATCCTAACATTTGTAAGCCCTTGGGCAAGAGTATGAATGACAGCTCACATACCCCGTGTCTAGACCTTTAAAAGTTAAACATTAATAAACTATTCACTGAGGCGTGTTCTCAGCTCCTGCCTGAACAAACATCTCTCCATAGGACCTGGGAGGCCAGATTCACATTTAGAATCCTTGAGCCCTGGCAATTCTACACTTGAATGTGGCGGTGGGAAGAGAGCTGGCTGTTGTCTGTCCTCTTTCCTTCTGTGCCTGGTTCCATCCACACTGTAAAGGACCTCCAGGGGCTCTGACCATGCCCAAAGCAGCTGTACCTTGGACACCTTCAGGCTTCAGGGCTGTGTACCAGACACAGAGTCTGCCCTTGGGAGGATGGCCCAGCGAAGATACCCACATAGCCCTGGAAAGCGTCAGGTGTTTGGGGAAGGAATTCCCAGGTCCCAGAACTGTATCTAGAAGGCGAGTCAGGGACTCCAGCTGGGCTTGGCCCATTGACCTCAAAGATCCCTTGCCCCACGGAGGAGGGGTCTCCAGAAGAGAGAGGCAGCAGGACCTCTGGGTGTGGGACCCCCTTGCTGGAGCCTGAGAGTCACACTGGAAATGTGCTAAGCCCTGTTCTCACCATCATTCACATCCCTTACACGCCTCTTCCGTGTCCCTGGCAGTCAGACCACCAACAGAACCGTTCCATATACCTTTTGGTCCTTAAGTCATAAACAGTTACACTTGCTCTCGTGTATCGTTTAGAGCCCTCGACAGAGAAAAGCAAAAATATTCTCAGTCCACACTGAGTTGTTTCCTTTCACATCTCTTAGCAGTGCTGGCTGAGGCTCGGGCTGGGTTCTATGCTCTGACTCTGAAATGGCAAAGTTGACCACATGGCCAAGCCCAGAATCCAGAGCAGAACCTCAGGCCGTCCATCCTCTCAACTGCTGGACAACATGTTCTGATTCGTGGGCTTGTGCGCTTAAAGTATTAGCTATGTCAAAAGGCTGAGTTTACAGCCATAAAAAGGAAGAAAATTTCACTCTTTGCGACATCATGGATGGACCTGGAGAGCATTATGCTAAGTGAAATAAGCCAGTCAGAGAAAGACGAGTACCATATGATTTCATTCATATGTGGAATTTAATGAACAAACTGAACTACCAAGTAAAATAGAGACAGACTCATAGATAGAGAGCAGGCTGACAGCTCTGGTGGGGGTGGGGGTGTTGGCTGGGATGGAGGGATTGAGCAAAAAAAATTTTAAAAAGAAAGAACTCGTGGACACAGATAACAGTCTGGTGATTGCTGGGGTAGGTGAAGATGGAAGAGGGTATGGGGGCGGGGAATAAATGGGGGTGGAAAAATAAATAAATAAAATAAAGGCGGGGGAGAGCTGTGAGTTTAAGACACCTCAAGCAACTTTTACTTTAGGAATTTGAAATGCAGTCTCACTAGGATGCTGTCTCCTTAACAAAGTAATACCTTTAAAATATTTAGCAACTTGAAAAGGAAACCGTGCTTGAATTTTCCCTTCAAGCACTAATACAGTGTTTCTCTTCTGTCTGAAATTCACCATCTTCTCAGACAAAGAAGACTCTTGTAAAAGAAATGGCATTTTCTCCACCATTTGCAAATAAAGAGAAAACAGCATTGCAGCCTTCTTGTTGGATCTAACAATGAAGGAGTAATACAGTTTTGCCAGGGGAAAACTAGGCTGACAAAATTTTACATGGGAATATTTTCAACTACTGCTCTGAGGCTAGTGGGAAGTGAAGTTTCAAGAAAATTATATCATTTGATCATTTGGGAGTGTATTATATTGATTGTCAAGCTGATAGGGCCAGTCCTAAGCTAAATTCTAATAAAGAGATGTGATTTCCCTTCTCCTGCTCCCCCCCATTCCCCACCCCTCATGGTCCAGTCTGTACCTCCACCCCAACCCAAACCTGGCCTCTGGAAGTATTGGGGGCCGTCGCTTGACTTGCAGCTCCCCACATCTGGGATGCTCTCCCCACACAGGCCAGCTTCCCTTTGCTTGGCTAACTTCTCCTAGAGCTACTTCTAAGGAACCTTCCATGCTGTTGCCCACCCTCTCAGTGATGGCCACCTGTACCTCCCTTACTATTACATCACTGTGCTTGATTTAATCATTGTTGTGTCTACGTTCCCTGCCTGATTACACACTCTGTTAGAGCAGAAAACATGTGCTTGTTTTAATGTTTAAATCTCCACCACTATCCCCACGCGTGGCATATAATAAATCTAGTTGAATAAATGAAGGAGTGAATTAATGGATGGGAACTTAAGCCACTTGTTGCTGCTCCCAGAGTACTTGATGAACTGTAATGGAAGAACCAAAAGCATCACCCCTCCTAAAGGAGTCACAAGCCTAACGGGAGAGTATTTGGAGGAGCAGGGCACTGTAATACATTCTTTTGGGTTACCTACCTGATTTATGGTGGGGGAAAGAATTAAGGTGAAAACTTTTGAGAAGAAAGTAATACATGAGAACCATAAGAATAGCTACCAACTAATAAGCATTTATACCTATCAATTCTAATGCCAAATGCTAATCATGTGTCATCTCTATTATCCACATTTTATAGATAAGGAAATTGAAATTTGGTGATTAAAACTGCTTAATTTCACAGGTTAGGAACCCAAATTGGTTTGACTTAAGTCAGAAAACCATCTCAGCAAGTCTCCTATTAATTGGCACCCCTTTGTGGTGGCCTGGAATCCAACACAGGCTGTGGAAACCCTGGGAGTCCCAGCCACCCACTGTGCTCCTCACCCTGCCTTCCTGCCACCTGTTCTGCCCCTGTGCTATCCACCCACCCAGCAGTTCCCCATCTCCAGGAGGGGAGGTCCTGTCAGAGTTTTTAGGCACCGGTCAGTGTGGATGCCCCTGTCCTGCAGAGGTCTCTTCCGGATGGCAGCTGCACCAGTTAAGATTAGATTAGGCACCAATGAGTATAAATCAGAGAAAAATAATGATAGTGGAAGACCCTAATACATGCATAATTCAAGGAGACTTTGCTGCCCCTACATCTCAGCCAAACAATGTAGTCTTTATTCAAGGCAGCCACATACCCAGGTGAAAATCCTGAGTTGTTAACAAGCAGAACAGGTACTCTCTGCCTCAACACCTCATCCATGGCTCCCTTTGCTCAGGGACTCCTCTGGGCAGCTGCAGCAAGGTGGGAGCTGGAGGAGGAGGAGGCACATAACCCTCTGAAGGAAGCCCAGCTTTTCCACAGAGCTGTCTGAATGGCATTTCTCCTGCATGGCCTGTGAAGTATATTGAGAAATTTGTTGAGAGAATTTTGTTCTCTTGAAGCCACATCATAGCAGTGGCTGCTCTGTGCCTGATTTCATCATTGTGCTTTTAAGGTTCCCAACAACCAAGCCTTTTCACCACACAGCTTGACCTGACTTCCACAAGTCCTCTCACTCAAAGCCATCACCCAGGCACTAGCACCCACTGTGTGGGGAATCAGGCTCATGATTACTAATTTGAAATAATACATTTTTTACAGAAAAATGCAAATGAGGATACCTGTAAAAGGCTTTCTTTAGTTTGCACCTCCACCCTCTTCCCTGTCCCTTTCCATCAGGAAATATTTGTTCCAACATGGTGTTTGTTGCTTCTGTTGCAGGGTCCTGCGGTTGTCTTGTCATGATTTTGTTTGCCTCTGAAGTGAAAATTCACCACCTCTCAGAAAAAATTGCAAATTATAAAGAAGGGATTTATGCCTACAAAACACAAAGCGAAAAATACACCACCTCATTCTGGGTCGTTTTCATTTGCTTTTTTGTTCATTTTTTGAATGGGCTCCTAATACGACTTGCTGGATTTCAGTTCCCCTTTGCAAAATCTAAAGACACAGAGACGACGAATGTAGCTGTGGATCTAATGTACTGAATGCAAACATTTCTGTGGTTTTCCAAGGCAGTGAGCAGACTTGCTGCCTCTGCTTGGATATGGTTAATTTTGTGCATCCTTCCAGATGCCTCAGTCAGACCACCCAACCTTGATGATGTTTACAAATGGCACACCAGAGGCACAGGCCGGAAGGAGGGAGCAGAAGGCAAGCTTCGGAAGGTGTGCTGCCTGGGGGGACATCGCTTCACCAGGCTGTCAAGGCAGTCAACTGGAATGGACAAACCTCCTACATAGCAACGTGAAAAATGCCTGCTCCATCATGGGGCATCAGAAGGCATGGGGATCTATATTAATAGAAACATACTATTTCAGACATAACCATACATTTGTTGCCACAGACACCAGAAAACAGAGCAGGAATAACTTCTTACAAGGATAGTGCATTAAGTGAGCTTTGTAAAAAGTTCATTTAAAGTACAGTCTTACTATCATGCCTGTTGATTTAAATTTTCAAACTTAAAAAAATAACCAAGAAGAAAAACCAAAGCTAAGGGTATTTCTCTCATGCTTAGGACCCCACTACATTCACACAGTATTTATAAGGGAGACAACTGCCAGGGCCTCTGAAGAATCATGAAAAATTATTTTCCTGGTAAACTTCATACAAAATGACTCATTGGGGCTGTTGTTTCTAACCTCAGTGTCTTAAACTCTAATTTCCAATTATGAAACTATGCTACATTCTGGGATCATGATGGTAACACTGTGTCATTGTGGTTTTTGGTCTGGCTGTCACAAAGCATGACCCAGGTCAACTTCTCCCACTGAATGACCCATGAAATTGATCTGCAGGTGACCAGAGGCCACAGCTGAGCCTGGAGCTCACCCCTCTCTCCTCCACCTGCTGTCCTCAAGAGCACAGACAGCAAGAGGCAGAGAATGACAGGGAACAGGTCACCAGGCCACCCGCCAGGACTGCTCGGTACTTAGCTCCCATTCAAGGGTTTTGAAAGTGCTTATTTTTTACAAAAATGTTGTATTCCCTTTTGGAAAAGCCTACAAGAAACAAATGACTGTATTCCTGAGAACTAACTTGCTCTGCTGGTAGTTTACAGCCACAGGCTGACATTAGACCACACCTTCCAGACATAGTCCCTCTTCCTCCATTCAGGAAACCCACCTAGAGAATTTCTAGATCACAACTCAGTCTAGTGCTAGAGGGAATGTTTGGTTTAGTAATGAGCTAGAGCCCACTTATGGGAGTCCTCAGCCAAACTGGTTAGACACATAGGCATTGTAGCCAGGAGTGGCGGGAAGTGCAGGGGCAGTCACCCTGTGGGTAAGTGGCCTGAGATCCCCAAAGGCCAGGTTCCCCATGCTCTCATTGGACCAATCTCTTTCTCTCTCTCTTTCTCTATCTCCCTCCCTCCCTCCCTGCTTCCCTCCTTAGAGGTTTGAAAAACTTCTAACACCAAGCTTTTCTTCTTTAAAAAACAAGTCTCTGGTTGTTCTCTGTTCTGTAAAAAGAAAAAACTTTGAGCAGCAGCTAAAAATCCAATGAGAACCTACCAGGCAAACTAACACTATCCCCTCAGTGGGAAGTAGAGGCTGGGCCGTGGTCCCTGCAAATTGTGTCTCTCACAAAAACAAATACAACCTCAAAAACAAATACAACCTGATCCTCAGAGTGCTATTAAGTTGTGTTTCTCTCTTCTCTCGGATGAAATGTGTGGTCACCAGTGTTCTAAGAGTAGCCCTCAGAAGAGGCCTCTGGCCAGGATGTCTTTTTGTGGCTCTCTCTGTGGGGATCAAAGGCCTGTCCGACCTCTCCCACCCATGTGGCAGCCAGCATTCGCACATTCTCACGAGGACACAAGGCCCCCTGCTGGCTCTGCGGCCACAAACACAAGGCCACGGTTGGGTGCTCATTTCCAGGTATCAGCAGACACCCTCAGCACCGAGAATATTAGCGCTTATTATGCGGTGAGAAAGAACGGCAAGAAGCTGTGAAAGTCATCTGAAGCTCTCCTGTGAAGACCGTGCAGTGAACTTGGCAAGACACATTCACCAGAATGGGAGGGGGCTCCTGAACAACCTGTGGGACAGGGCAGGCCACAGTGCGGAGGAGGAGGAGGGCGCTTTGCAGGTTGCGAAGCTCCTGTGCTCTGGTGGTCCCCTAGTTCCCTCCAGAGCAGCCCCTCTCAGTCAGTTCACAAACGTTCAGTGTGGATGAGTTCGCTGGTGGCTCACACATTACACAACCCTAGGGCAGCAGGTGGAGGGAGGAGGGGTTCCCACTGTCCGCATTAGTGTGCCCCAGCTTCTAGCTTGTGATTAGAATGGATATTGGTCCCAACCATTTACCCATCAAAACCCGAACAAGAACCAAGGGGGAGACTGGGAAGGAGGCTGCGGACCACAGGGAGATTTACCCTCTCTCTCAATCTTCCTCAACCCCTCATCTTCCAGTAAGATCCAGTATAGGTAAAAAAAAAGTGTCGTTGTTATAGAAATGCTGCTTCAAGCCCAGGCTCAGGCCACTCGCCCTGGTTTTCTAGCTGCCTGGCTGGCCCTAATCACTTCTGTTTAGATATTCTATTTGGATCCTGTGCTATTTGGGTTCTCAGGTTTGATCCAGTCAGTCTTCCTTTCTCAACCACCTTCACAGTGGCTCAGGGCAGATAAGCCCCCTCCTCCAAGAGACGAGGGACAGAGCCATGCTGATGGGTTTAGAGAAAAGGGACCTGCTCCGTGAAGCTAGTGGGCAGGAGGCCAGGCAGGCCTGGGGCCCTGGATTCTGGGATGAAATTCCTCCTTGGGGAAAGCCCTCTTGCTTATCAAAATGCTAATGTAAACTTGATAAACTAGTTTTTGTTTTTGTTTAAACTTGATAAACTTGTACTTTGATTTAGAGACTTTGTGACTCCCACTGCCCCCATCCACAGATATGCCTGGGCTGTCACAACCCACCGCTCACTGGGCTATTTGGAAAATCCAAAGGAGCCCGAGGCTGACTGGATGATTTAAGTCCAAAATCTCCAATCTCCATAGAATGTGCCCTGCGGGGGGCCTGAAGGACCGCACGAGATAGTATCAGACCTGGGGGGTGGGGCAGAGAGGTAGAGAATGGGGGATGGTGCTAGACTAGCCACCCAATAACTAAAGGCAAGTGTCTGAAAGATTGCTTCTTTGCTAGAATCTTGGTCTGAAGGATTTTGACCCACCCAACATGAACAGAAGGAGCAGCGAGGCAGTTGTGTCCCTCACTAGGCCAAAGTCCACCCCTGTCCCTTTGGACCATAACTAATTCAGGAGGAAGATGAGAGACTCATGTGCTCCTGAAAGCCTTCCTTCCTCTCTCCTCCAGTCTGGTTAGTAAGGGGCACATGGAGAGGGTGGTCTGGGCCCTCAAATGATTTAAGCCCATGCCCCACCAGAAGCATGCCATCTCGGTACACACAAGCAGCTCCCCCTGTCCTGGCAGTTTCCTCAACTTCCTATTTGCCATGACCTTAACATAGGCAAAAAAGTGTGTCATATCTAACTTGGAGGTATGGATTCCAGGAAGCCACAGCTCACAGATTTTCACTTAAATTTCCATCCTTCCATTTAGCCAAGTATAACTAAGAGTGTGTCTTAACTTAGGGAAGAAGAGTGTCTGTCCCACATTCCAGGCCGAGAGAAGCTGGTGTATTCCCTTTCATTTGCTGCTATTAGGTACTCCCTTCGCACTCCTTTGCAGTCACCCTTTCCCCCACTGACTCTCTGTGGCTGAGAGTGTGTTCCCTATCACATTCTCCTTAGGCACACAGCTAAAATACATTTCCCAGCCTCCTTTGTAAGTGGGTCTGTTTGAGTAAGTCTGGAGGCTCACATGACCTGTGCCACTTCCCAGCCTGGCCCTGAAGAGCATCCCACTCAACCCTTCAGTTCTATCTTCCCAGGTACTGCTGCTTGGAAGGTTGTGGGATCCAAAAGGTGAGGCTACAAAACTGGCAGGCTTTGAGACCTGCACTGGAGTGTGACAACAGTGATAAATGGACTTCCTGTAAAGCCACTAAGTTTGGGTGGTTATTTGTTACTGCAGCTTAGCCTCTCGTAGCCTAGCCAACAGGTCCTCTTCTCCAGGGTAGCTCTTCTACTTTGTGCCAGTGAGACACTGCTCTAGGTGGCTCAAGGTGTAGCCTGAGGCCAGGTGCACCCCCATCACCAACGCTGAGCTGCTGTCTGTGCCGCTGTCCTGGAAGCTGTGCCCTCTGGCCACATTATCCATCACCTGCTGAAATGAAGACCAGAGAGTGAATTTTCTGAATTACAGAAGGTTTCCTTCCTTTCCCTGGTCTTCCCTCACCCACATCACAGCATACCTATGGCCAAACCCTTGGGATACAAGTAGATGGTGGAACCAAATGGCCTGAGCTGGGAGTTCTGATCACATTTACAGATACACATTTCAATGCAAGACACTGACACAAGCCTTCTTATCGCCCTCCTGCCTTCCTTCCAGCTATCCTGTGAATCACATTAAGTTCTTTTTTTTATTGTTGACACTATTACAGATGTCTCTCATTTCCCCCCTTCACCCACCTTCCTCCACCCCTCTCCCCCCTCCCTCTGGCTATCACTACACTGTTGTCTGAGTCCATGGGCTATGCATATAAGATTTTTGGCTAATCTTTTCACCTTCTTTCATCCAGTTCCCACCACCTACCCTCTGACCTCTGTCAGTCTGTTTCACGTATCCAGGCCTTGGGATTCTATTTTGTTCACCAGTTTATTTTGTTCATGAGACTCACATATAAGTGAGATCATATGGTACTTGTCTTTCTCTGATTAGCTAATTTTGTTTAGCATAATACTCTCCAGGTCCATCTGTGCTATCTCAAATGGCAAGAGATTCTTCTTTTTTTACAGTGGCATAATATTTCATTGTGTAAATGTACCACAGCTTTTTTATCCACTCATCTGCTGATGGGCACTTGGGCTGTTTCCAGATCTTAGCTATTGTAAATAACGCTCCTGTGAACATAAGTGTGCATGTATTCTTTCTGATTGGTGTTTCGGGATTCTTGGGATATATTCCTAGAAGTGGGATCACTGGGTTAAAAGGCAGTTCTGCTTTTAATTTTTTGAGGAAACTCCATACTGTTTCCACAGAGGTTGTACCAGTCTGCATTCCCACCAGCAGTGCATGAGGGCTCCCTTTTCTCCACATCCTCACCAGCACTTGTTGATTTATTGATGGTAGTTATTCTGACAGGTGTGATATGGTACCTCATTGTGGTTTTAATTTGCATCTCTCTGATGGTTAGTGATGTTGAGCACTTTTTCATATGTTTCTTGTTCATCTGTATGTCCTCTTTGGAGAAGTGTCTATTCAGGCCCTTTTCCCATTTTGTAATTGGATTGTGTGTCTTCCTAATGTTAATTTGTATAAGTTCTTTGTATTTTTGGAAATTAACCCCTTATCAGATATATAATTGGAAAATATGTTCTTCTATACAGTTGGTTCCCTTTTTACTTTGTTGATGGTTTCCTTTGCTGTGCAGGAATCTTTTGATTGATGTAGTCCTGTTTTTTTTTTTTTTTTTTTTTCTTTGTTTCCTTTGACTAGGAGATATATCGGGGAAAAAAATTGCTATGAGAGACATCTGAGATTTTACTGCCTATGTTTTCTCCTAGGATTTTTATGGTTTCACAACTTACATTTAAATCTTTTACCATTCTGAGTTTATTCTTGTGTGTGTTGTAAGTTGATGATCTAATTTCTTTTTTTTTTTTTTTGCATGTACCTGTCCAATTTCCCCAACACCATTTATTGAAGAGACTGTCTTGACTCCACTGTATATTCGTGCCTCCTTTGTCAAATATTAATTGACCATGGAAACATGGGTTGATTCTGGGTACTCTGTTTTGTTCCATTCATCTATATGCCTGTTATGCCTGTATCAGGCTGTTTTGATTACAATGGCACATTAAGTTCTTTATCTCAGGAGACACACACAAGATCAGTCTTTACTGTGTTTCATGTCTTTGCTGAATTCAGCTCCAGAGACTGACTTACCATGAACATCCTTGCCCCTACCTACTGCCTGTAGATGGAATATTAACTCACAAAGTCTCGGCCATGGGATTCAAGGTGACAGCTATCCCAGACTCATCTGAGGGCTGTTTGGCTTGTGATGTAGTCCTATTGCACATCCACAAAGTCTTATTTTTGGAGGCTTCTTAGAGAAATATTTTTCTGGTCTGAGTATTAGAATGTGTTGTTTTTCTTCCAAAGATCTGTTGTTTTTTGTTTGATTCAATGGATTGTACCCTCACCCACTGTACTTTAGTCACTGAAAGCCTAAAGCCACATCTATTGCTCACTTGTTGAGATGTCTAGGATTTTCAAAGTGCATGTTGAATCCTAGTAAATAACTTTATTCCTGACTTGGTTTTGGGTTCCAATGCTTTCCAAATTTTTTAAAACTTATTTACCTATCTCTTCTACTTCTATTTTATAATCTTTAAGTGAATTGTATACTACTTTACAAGCTGCTTTACATTTGTTAGAACAAAGTGGGATGAAATTTTGTAAATCTACGTCTTCCCACCACCCTAGGACTCTAAAGGTGTCACCGTAAGTAATGTCCAAACCTACAGAGAATTTTTATAAGACTTTATTTGAGCCAAACTGATGACATGTGCCAGGGAGCAAGATCTCAAATGACCCAGAGAATAATAGATTTTCAGGGGTTTTTTATGTATGTAAAGTCAAGGAGGGGACATAAGGAAGAATGGAGAAAGCAAGGCAGGTATTGGACTACTGGATAGTTAACAAGATTATGTGCTCTCTTGAGGGTTAATACCCCCCTTTAGGGGGTATTACTTCTGGTATTCCAAAAGTGTGTTAACCTAGATGCACAAGAACAGTGGACAGACAGGGCTTGCTTAAAACTACGGAGTGGAGGGGTCAATGGGGGGAAAAAAAAGGGGACATCTGTAATACTTTCAATAATAAAGATAAATTAAAAACAAAGAAATCTTTTCACTAAAAAAGTTATAGGCCTAGGATGTGACTATCCACCATGATATGTCCAGGAATTTATGATCAGATCACCCTGCAAGGTTACTTTCCATAGAACTCCTTTTTTCATTCACAAGAGCATAAGAGGTATAAATAAAATATAACCTGATCCTCAAAGTGCTTTCACTTTAAATCAATTCTGTTTTGTTTATTGCTGAATCCCCGGTGCCTAGAACAATGCCTGATATGTGCTAAGCATGCAATAAATATTTGCTGAATGACTATGGCTTTTTCTACATCAATAATGAACTCACAGAAAGAGAAATTAAAAAAAAACAATGTCATTTACCATTGCAATAAAAAAAATTAAGATACCTAGGAATAAATTTAACCGAGGTAAAGGACCTGTATTCAGAAAATTACAGGACACTGAAAAAAGAGATAGAGGAAGACATAAACAAATGGAAGAACATCCCATGTTCATGGATTGGTAAAATCAACATCATTAAAATCTATAGATTCAACGCAATCCCCATTAAAATACCAATGGCATACTTCAAAAACCTGGAACACATTCCCCAAAAATTCATCTGGAATGAAAAAAAGACCCTGAATAGCTGCAGCAATCTTGAGAAAGAAGAACAAAGTTGGAGGGATCACAATACCAAGCTAGACTACAAAGCCACTGTTCTCAAAACTGCCCGGTACTGGCACAAGAACAGATATATAGACCAATAGAACAGAACAGAGAACCCAGAAATCAGCCCAAGCCATTATATTCAATTAATATTTGACAAAGGAGGCAAGAGCATATAATAGAGTCAAGAGAGTCTCTTCAATAAATAATGCTGGGAAAATTGGTCAGATACATAAAAAAAAAAAAAAAATGAAACTAGATCACCAACTTACACCATATACAAAAATAAACTCAAAACGGATAAAGGACTTCAATGTAAGATGGGAAACCATAAAAATATTAGAAGAAGCCATAGCCAACAAAATAGCAGACATATGTCATAGCAATATCTTTACCGATACAGCTCCTAGGGCAATGGAAACTAAGGAGAAAATAAACAAATGGGACTTCATCAAAATTAAAAGTTTCTACACAGCGAAAGAAACCATCAACAAAACAACAAGAAAGCCCACTGCATAGGAGAACATATTTGCCAATGTTATCTCCAATCACAGTTTAATCTCCAAAATTTATAGGGAACTCATACAACTTAACAAAAGGAAGATAAACCATCCAATAAGAATAAAAAAAAGGGCAATAGATACTTTTTTGAAAAAGACATACAGAAGGCCGAGAGACATATGAAAACATGCTCAAAGTCACTAATCATCTGAGAGATGCAAATCAAAACGACAATGAGGTACCATCTCACACCTGTCAGAATGGCTATCATCAACAAATCAACAAATGACAAGGATGTGGAGAAAAAGGAACCCTCATGCACTACTAGTAAGAATGCAGACTGGTGCAGCCACTGTGGAAAACATATGGCATTTCCTCAAAATATTAAAAATGGAACTTCTATTTAACCCAGTAATCCCACTTCTAGGAATATATCCCAAGAAAACAGAAACACCAATCAGAAAGGATATGTGCATCCCTATGTTCAGAGCAGCACAATTTACAATAGCTAAAATTTGGAAACAGCTTAAGTGCCCATCAGCAGATGAGTGGATTAGAAAAATGTGGTACATCTACACAATGGAATACTATGCTGCGATAAAAAAGAAGGAATTCTTATCATTTGCAACAGCATGGATGGAACTGGAGAGCATTATGCTAAGCAAAATAAGCCAGTCAGAGAAAGATAAATATCACATGATCTCACTCATTTGTGGAATATAATGAACAGCATAAGCTGATGAACAAAATAGAACCAGAGTCATAGAAGCATCGAATAGACTGTCCAACCTATAAGGAAAGGTGGGGGGTGAAGGGGTATGAGATCAACCAAAGGACTTGTATGCATGCATATGAGCATAACCAATGGACACAGATGGGATGGGGGAGGTGGGGAGGGCCTTTGGTGGGGGCTGCCGGAGAGTGATCAATGAGGGAAAAAGGGAGACTTATGTAATACTTTACTAGTAAACAATAAAGAATTTAAATTTAAAGAAGAAGAAAAGACATTGCTTCCATTCCTGACCTCTCCCCAACAACCACCCTTCATTTTAGGAGTTTCTAAGTCCTGTTTCCTCAGGAACAAGTTTGTCCACACCAAGGCAACTCACAGCTTACCTGGCTCAGAGGCTTCTGTAATGGGACTGCTTTCCCAAGGCAAAAGAGTTGCTCCCTGAGGGATGTCTTGCAACCCTACGACTGGTTCCAGAATGCATTGAGGTCTATGATAGAGTGGGGCGGGATGGAGAAGAGCCCCTCCCCAACTCTGTTGCATACTCAGTCATCTGTGCCTTCAACTAGCCTTGTTTGTGTCTGGCTTGTCACGTCTTCCAAGAAAGCTCCACAATAGACCCACAGGCTGAGCATGACACAAATGTCATGTGCTTGCATTCTCTTCTGTCACAAGTCCCTCTTCTCTCTTCTCCAGGTACTTGTGCAGTGCCAGCACAGCCAAGGGTTCAGCAAGCCTGATGGGGGCTGGCAAAGGATGAAGAAAAGACAGACATAGAGAATAAGCTGGGTCTAGGTGGATCTTCTGTGCCTGGCTGAGACCACAGAAAAGATCCAGACTGCAAGCTGAGCCTTTATTTTATAGTCAGAGGTAAACAAGGTAATTTACAATGTTCTTGTAGGTTTTACTTGTTTTGGCAGCACTTGCTGCACCTCTCACAGCCCATTAGCTACCAAAGGACTTGTATGCATGCAAATGAGCATAACCAATGGACACAGATGGGGTGGGGGAGGTGGGGAGGGCCTTTGGTGGGGGCTGCCGGGGAGTGATCAATGAGGGAAAAAGGGAGACTTATGTAATACTTTACTAGTAAACAATAAAGAATTTAAATTTAAATTCTTAGAGGACTGTGCCCTCTAAGCTGGGACTTGTTTGTGGCTTTGCCAACAGGTCAGTCCGAGGATTAACCCTATAACTGCTCCCTACAAGTACCCAGCTATAAAATTTCCTTCTCCAACCCAAAAGGAGAAGCCTAACACGTCTCTTCTTGTCATTATCTTATCAATGCATCTAGAAAGGTCCCAACCCATGTTTTGTAGAGTTGGGTCTAATCCACAGCTGGATCATCCACTACATGAAAAATTATCCACTCAAAAGATATCTACAATCCGTTGTGGCTGAAACAGCCTATGAGCAAAGGAATCCAGTGCTTCCTCCAGAGCACAGGTCTACCAGGCAGAACGCCATTGGGGGTACGGACTCTGGCCACACAGGGTGAGCAGAGGCTACCTGGGCCTGCCTTAACCTGGCGGCCCCATACCATGCATGTTTGAGAGTCTGTTCCATGCAGGGCCTGCCATGCAGACCAAGAAGACAAGAAAGTAGACAGTCAGTATTTTAGGTCCTTGGTATTCCATACTCATCGAATATTTGAGGTTTCTTTTTCCCATTTTTTGCATCTTCCCTTATATTAGTACTGCTTTCATATTTTTTAATGGCTCACTTTGGAATTGAACGTTTCTGTGTAGGAAATCTTTGGGGCTTTCCAAATATGTTCCATGCTCAGAAAATTCAAAGCTCCATCTCCAGCACCTTGTGAGTTACAAATGCTCCAGAGTCCAAGTCCAATTAATCACTGCCTGCAGCTGAGGTATCATCCTGCAACTGTTAAAGGTAGGGAGGGCATGGTTGGCTTAGCAAGCTGACAGAACTAGAGAGAGGCAAATGCAAGGCTGGTTTAGATTTACCTGGGAGACTGGCTAGGGAGAGGTGCACAGTGTCCTGGGGAGGCCAACTCCGGAGGCTGCATGGAGGAAGCAAGCACAGATCCTGGGGAAGGGCCTGTGTATTGGGCATTTCTCCAGCAGATCATAGAGGAGAAATGGCAAAGCTAGATTCACACAACAGAAGAGCACCAGGCTGGGACCTGTTGAGGAGGAATAGGAACAAAGACCAGTCCACCAACATGGACATTTTACAGAAACTCACCCACGAGATGATGAGTCTGACTCAGGCAATGGAGGGATGCAGAAATGTTCGTGAGGGAAAGTAGTCAGGATTTGGTCATTGATCAAATGTGTAAAAGTGAGGAATGGCTATCTTTGCTGTATTCAGCGTTAAGTTCAGTTCCATACTGATGTCTCTCCCCTACTGAAATCGTTTGAATAAAATCTTTCTTGCCATTTTTAACAAGTGTCTGGTATGAATTTTTTCTCTCACACTACAGACAAGCCACCGACATGCTGTGAAGTGAGAAGAAAGAATGTAGGCAGGGGTCCTCAAACTTTTTAAACAGGGGGCCAGTTCACTGTCCCTCAGACCGTTGGAGGGCCGGACTATAGTTTAAAAAAAAACTATGAACAAATGCACACTGCACATATCTTATTTTGAAGTAAAAAAACAAAACGGCAAAAACACCTGCATGTGGCCCGCGGGCCGTAGTTTGAGGACGCCTGGACTAGAGCCTCAGAGGCAAGACACAGGGCAGAAGGTCTAAATGCTTAGGAGGTATCTCAAGGAGCAAGGAGAAAGGGACAGGTAAATAAGAGAAGTCAGGTATTCTGTCTCCAAATCCAGAACTGCTAAGCTCACCTGTGATTGCACAGTGTGGTGTGCAAATGTGGAAATCCACACACGAAAGCTAGGTAGCCACCTTCACAGTAGAGTGTTAAGTAGAATTGGAGAGAGTTGAAAGTTCTTCCCTTTGTCCAGAAACCTCCCCATTCCTTTCCTGCTACATAAATCATTTTATTATGAAAAATGCTTTATTATGTAATTAAGAATTAAGGCTTACATGGTTACCTTGAGAGAGGTATACACCTATAAACTCACATTTTTTACAGTGTCAATGATTGCCATTTGGAGCCTTTTCTAATGGCTGAATTTGATTGGAAAACAAAACAAAACAGGAAGAAACCACAATTTACTTTTCACTTTGATGGGATGAAAAGGCACATATTATAACACAAAGGCACCAAATGTTATACTTTGCCAAATTTGCCAATAATAGAATTACTTAATTGAGATTCTTGTAAGGATGAGACGCTAACAGGTTGGAGAAAGGAAATGGAATTTATTGAAGGACTAATGTATCTCACAGAATACAAGGGCTGATTGACCTCAGGACTCAGAAAAGACTCTAGAACCTCAGTGTGAAGATGGTACCTACTGACATCAACCAATACAGGATTCTGTTATCATCATATGACCCTCAAGTCCAAAGACGCATTCCCAAAATAAACAATCAAGCCTGTTTGGGACAAGATTCTATGCCTGAATCAACCAGCTGTGACTGGGGTGGGGTCATGTTGAGGACGTATGTGCCCTCCGTGAGAGGGACAATGTGTAGGGTTGTACAGCTGAAGTGCAGTACACCTGGGCTCCCTTCACACTTGACTGCCCAGCCAGTGGCTTTACCCGTTATAAAGCCCAACCACTTTCTCATAACTCTTCCCATCCTCACTTATCACATACAGTAAGTGAGGTGGGAACTTCCTATGATGCAATGCTGCCTTCTTTTAGGTGAGGAAGATGAGGCTTACAAAGCTTAGTTGACTTACCGAAGATCACAGATAGACTAGGTACAGAAAATGGGACTTAAACCCATGTCTCCTGAGCTACAAAATCAAATATGTGAGTGTAGGTGTGGGAGAGATGAGTAGGGATTTATAGAAAATAGGTTAGTGGGTGTTCGGATCAGAACCAGTAGAACTGAAGAAAATACGTCAATTTATGTTCCTCAACTGAGCTATTTATAAGAAAACAGAGAAAGGGGGAAGAGGGACCAGAATATAGATGGAGAGAGAGAAAAGCAAGAAATAGACTCAGATCAAGAGGGAGACTCCTGGAATCTACACATAAACATATCTATATGGCATCCCTGATAGAAGCTATTCATTGCCCCCCAGTAGCTATTCTCCCCTTACAATGTAGTAAAAACATTCTGAAAAAAAATGAATGGCTGCCCAGCTAAGGGCTACATTTCCAACCACCCTTTCCACTAGTGGCCACATGATTCTGGCTAATTGAATGTAATTATAAGTGACATGTGCAAAATCCATGTCACACTCTTAAATGGCATGTCCTTTACACTTTTCCCCTTCCAACACTCTGGAATGCAGAGCTAATGGCAGGAGGTGAACCAGCCATATTGGACCATGAGAAGCAAACCAAGTATGAGAATGGCAGAGCCACAAAATGGAAGAAGCATCAGTTACTGATAATTGAGAGGCTACCAATCAATCACTGCCAACACAGACTTATTTCAAGTTCAAGAAATAATTTTATAACAGTTATATTGAAGAAATAATAAAATGTGGTGCATCGTGCACAGTATTCTAGTAGGCACTGGTAAATGCTAAATGTTTCCACAATTAATGTACAGGCTAAAAATACAAAAAAAATTGGTGTATTTGGCTAGGGATTTAGTATTAATTTATATGTCTTATTTATTTATTTACTTTAAAAATTTTAAATGATTATATATCAATAGTAAAATTATTACTAAAGTATATGTTATCAGGGATAGAAGATAGTGGTGGAGTAGGTGGAAGTTACACTCAATTCCTCCTAGGACAAAACTGTAATTAAAACTAAAATATAGAGCAATCAACCTAAATAACCTACTGAAGACTATTATAACCCAGGATTTACAGAAGCCACATAGAAACAGTTAGGAAGGGCAGAGACATGAAAAGGGTTAGCCTTGTTCCCATGGTAGAGGCAGAGATTCTGGAGGGTTATCGCAGCTGCAAAGGTTCCCTCTGAGGAGAGTGCGGTCTCAACCCCAAGCCAGGCTCCCCGGCCCTGAGCACCAGAGCCACAAAAAGGCACCCATATAACATTCGGCTGTGAAAATCAGTGAGGACTCTGTCTGCCAGGGAGTCTTCTAGAGACACAGGTGCCTTCTTAAAGGGCCAAAGCACAAAATTTTGTTTGCAGCCACTCACCCTGGGCTTGAGTGGAGGGAGGGCAGAGTGGACTAGATTCATGTGAGGAGAGACTGAGGATTTGTGTCTAGGGAGAGAGTTGAAGGGACAGCTGCCAGGATCCCTGCACTGAGCTCCTCTTCCACACTGCAGATGCTATCTTCCTTGGATGGGGCACTCCCTTTCTTACTACATTAGCCTGGAGGAATGCAATAACCCTACCCCCTGGACTCCCTCTTGCTCCACCCTATGGAGCTTACACCCTATTGAGGAGTCAGCTGCCTGGGCTAGGATGAAGAGATCTGGGCAGACTCATGGGGTGTCAACAACTGAGTTGTGTGGCTTTTGTGTGGATGCCACTCCATCTAAATTCCTGTGAACCTGACTGGCACCTCCCCCTCACAGGAGGGAGATTCCCTAGCTGCACTCTCCAGGCTACCAGCAGCCCCACCCTCCCAACTCCTGGTGGTTTACCCTGCCAAGGTCTAGGCAGAATATAGGACAGGCTGATTTGTGTGGCTCTGGGGAGGGGACCACTTCTCCCTCCTTCTCCCAAGTCTGACTGGTACCTCCTCCTCAAGGAAGATCCACTAGCCCCATCATCCCAACTCCCCATGACCCCACCCTGCTGAGATTGTTCTACTGACAGAATCTGTGAAAGGCTGAGTTGTATGGCTCTAGGATAAGTGTCCTTTATCCCTGGTATGCCAACCAGTGAGAGCTCTCCCTTCACATAGATAAATCGTGGTCTCTTTAAGCCTGATAAACTTTGCTGGCCTCACCCTAATGACTCCATGAGACTCGACCCCATAATAAGAGTGTGAAAAGCATACAGCAGCTAGCAGCTAGACATGGTATACACTAGGAAATTTTCTGAGTAGCCTCAGACACAGCACTGCAACTGAATTTGAACCTATATCTATCTGGTAAGCACTGCTTGCCCCTACCTGATGACTCAATGAGAACCTATCTCATGTAACCAGAGCACTGTGAGAAAATCTTTCAGTGTCTTTCAGGCAGCTGGCAGGCAGAGGTAGATTTTGGGGTGCGATGGGACTTTTGCTGACTTGCTCCCAGGCCTGGTGCTGGTAAAAGCCAGCCTTGGTCCTTCCCATGCTTACCTGGGTCCAGCAGAGGCAGTCAGAAACTGTGGATCACTTTGTTGCTCCTAAAATGTTGTCCAGGGCTAATCACAGACAGCATCTCAAATTAACCCTCACAGGAGTCCCTTCCATCATGCTAAGTGGCCAGCTTTAGACAACATCAGAGAAGGATCCAAATAGCTTCACAAAAGGCATATCCAAAGGGAGATCTCAGCAGGCACCAGATCCTGCTGAGTCAAATTCTGCTTCATGTGGTCATCATCTGCACAGCAGCCTGTACACGGTGGTCAGGGTTGATCATCACAGTCAGCCAGCCTTAGGGTCAACCCTGTGCATGAACAGGCCAATAGCAATCAAGGCTCATTTACAACAGGAGGACTCACATAGCCCTCACAAGGACATACCTGGAGCACCCAGCTCAGACGATCAATGAGACTGTGCCACTGGGTCCCACAAAATACCTACTATATAAGGCCACCCAACCAAGACTGGTAGACAGAGCAGATCTCCCTAATACATAAAACCAAACACAAAGAGGCAGCCAAAATAGAAAAACAAAGAAACATGCCCCAAATGAAAGAACAGGAGAAATCTTCAGAAAAAAAGCTAAATGAAATGGAGGCAAGCAATTTACCAGATACAGAGTTCAAAATATAGTTATAAGGATTCTTAAAGAAGTTACTGAGAAATACAACAGCATGAAAAAGAACATAGAAACCATAAAAAAGAACCAGTCAGAAATGAAGAATACAATATCTGAAATGAAGAATACACTAGAAGGATTAAACAGTAGGTTGGATAAAGAGGAGGATCAAATCAGCCATTTGAAACACAAGATAGCAGGAAACACCCAATGAGAGCAACAAAAAGAAAAAAGAATTTATTTATTTATTTATTTATTTTTATTTATTTATTTATAATATATTTTATTGATTTTTTTACAGAGAGGAAGGGAGAGGGATAAAGAGTTAGAAACATCAATGAGAGAGAAACATCGATCAGCTGCCTCCTGCACACCCCCTACTGGGGATGTGCCCGCAACCAAGGTACATGCCCTTGACCAGAATTGAACCTGGGACCCTTCAGTCCTCAGGCCAATGCTCTATCCACTGAGCCAAACCAGTTAGGGAAAAACAAAAAAAGAATTTAAAAGTATGAGGACAGTTGAAGGGACATTTGGGACAATATGAAGTGTAGGAGCATCTGCCTCATAAGGGTAACAATGAGGAGAGAGCAAATGGTTGAATACCTATTTGAAGAAATAATGGCTGAAAACTGCCCTAACCTAGTGAAAGAGAAAGACACAAAAGTCCAGGAAGCAAGAGAGCCCCAAACAAGTTGAACCCAAAGAAGCCCAAACCAAGACATATTATAATTTAAATGGAAAATATTATAGACAAAGAGAGAATCTTAAAAGCAGAAAAAGGAAGACAGATAATTACCTATAAGGGAGCTCCCATAAGACTGTCAGCTGAGGGCGAGGCTGGGACCCGGGTCAGGGTGAGGCTGAGTACCGGGTCCGGGTGAAGCTGCGCGCCCCTGGGTCTGGGTGAGGCCACGCACCCCTGGATCTGGGTGAGGCTGCACGCCCCTGGGTCCGGGTGAGGCTGGGTCCTGGGTCTAGGTGAGGCCGCAACCCTGGGTCCGGGAGAGGTCACACGCCCCTGGGTCCGGGTGAGGCTGGGTCCCGGGTCCGGGTGAGGCCGTGTGCTCCTGGATCCGGGTGAGGCCGGGTCCCAGGTCCAGGTGAGGTCGTGCCCCTGGGTCTGGGAGAGGCCATGCGCCCCTGGGTCCAGGTGAGGCCACGCGCCCCTGGGTCCGGGTGTAGCTGGATCCCAGGTCCGGATGAGGCCGTGTGCCCCTGGATCCGGGTGAGGCTGGGTCCCGGGTCCGGGCAAGGCCGCGCACCCCTGGGTCCGGGTGAAGCTGGATCCTGGGTCCGGGTGAGGCCGTGCACCCCTGGGTCCGGGTGAGGCCGTGCGCCCCTGGGTCCGGGTGAGGCCATGCGCCCCTGGGTCCGGGTGAGGCCACGTGCCCCTGGGTCTGGGTGTATCTGGATCCCGGGTCCAGGTGAGGCCGTGTGCCCCTGGGTCCGGTGAGGCTGGGTCCTGGGTCCGGGTGAAGCCATGCGCCCCCAGGTCTGGGTAAGGCCGCGCACCCCTGGGTCCGGGTGAAGCTGGATCCCAGGACCGGGTGAGGCCGTGCACCCCTGGGTCCAGGTGAGGCCACGCGCCCCTAGGTCCGGATGAGGCCACGCGTCCCTGGGTCTGGGTGTAGCTGGATCCCGGGTCCGGGTGAGGCCGTGTGCTCCTGGATCCGGGTGAGGCTGGGTCCCAGGTCCGGGTGAGGCCGTGCCCCTGGGTCTGGGAGAGGCCATGCGCCCCTGGGTCTGGGTAAGGCCACGCGCCCCTGGGTCCGGGTGTAGCTGGATCCCAGGTCCGGATGAGGCCGTGTGCCCCTGGATCCGGGTGAGGCTGGGTCCTGGGTCTGGGTGAGGCTGCCCCCCTGGGTCCGGGAGAGGCCACGCGCCCCTGGGTCCAGGTGAAGCTGGATCCCGGGTCTGGGTGAAACCACGCTCCCCTGGGTCCGGGTGAGGCCGTGCACCCCTGGATCTGGGTGAAGCCGTGCCCCTGGGTCCGGGCGAAGACCAAACCAGAGGGAGTCGGACCTACATTACCACCATTTGTCCACCATCCAGAGCTGAAAAGTCAGTGCCGACATGTACACATAAGGAACTGGTGGACATTGAAATTGGTTCTCAAAAGAACTGTTGGTCCAGAAAGAAACTTACTACAGACTGATTCATTTGCCTGTCAGCATAACTATTATTGCTCGTCTCACATTCGGTTCTTATAAGTATATTTCTAGTAACATATGATCTCATTCATCTAGGGGAAATGATGAACAACATAGACTGATGAACAAGAACAGACCCAGAAACAAGGAGGCACTGATCGGACTGTCGGACCTCAGAGGGAGGGTAGGAGAAGGTGGGGGTAGGGGGGAGAGATCAACCAAAGGACTTGTGTGCATGCATACGAGCCTAACCAATGGTTAAGGACAACAGGGGGGTGGGGGCATCCATGGGGAGGGGTGTGGGATGGGAATGAAGGGATGAGGACAAATATGTGACACCTTAATCAATAAAGAAATTTAAAAAAAGACTGTCAGCTGATTTCTCAACAGAAACATTTCAGGCCAGAAGGTATTGGCATGAAATATTCAAAGTGATGAAAAGCAAGGACCTACAACTAAGACTATTTTACTCAGCTAACTATCTTTTAAAACTGAAGGAGAAATAAAGAACTTTTCAGAAAAGAAAAAAAATAAATGAGATCTTTAAACCAAACCAGTATTATAAGAAATGTTAAAGGGTCTTCATTAAAACAAAAACAAACAAACAACAACAACAACAAAAACAGAGGAACATAGTTAAAAGAATAAAATGGCAATGAATGCATACCTATCAATAATCACTTTAAATGTAAATGGTTTAAATGCTACAATAAAAGGACACAGAGTAGCTGAATGGATAAGAAAACAAGAGCCATATATATATATATAGATGCTGTCTACAAGAGACTCACCTCAGAATGAAAGACACACAGACTAAGAGTAAAGGGATGTGAAATTTTTTCATGCAAATGGATATTTTTTAAAAGCTGTGGTAGCCCTAGCTGGTTTAGTTCAGTGGATAGAGCATCAACCCATAGATGGAAGGGTCCTGGTTTGATTCCAGTCAAGGGCATGTACCTTGGTGGCAGGCTCGATTCCTGGCCCTGGCTGAGGCTTGTGCAGGAGACAGCCAATCGATGTATGTCTCTCACACTGATATTTCTCTCTCTGTGTCTCTCCTCCTACCTTCTGCTCTCTCCAAAAATCAATGGGAAAATATCCTTGGGTGAGGATTAACAACAACAAAAATCTGGAGTAACAATACCTATATCAACCAAAATAGACTTTAAAGGAAAGGCTATAATTAGGGACAAAGAAGGACACACATAATGATAAAGGGATCATCCAACAAGAAGATATATCCCTTGAGGGGGGGAAATGGCAGCTGAATAGGCAGACATGTCCTGCGCCTTGTCCCAGAGCAGATAGAAGGAGCAACTAAATGGAATAATATCCACCTGGAATTCCAGGTGAATTAGACACAGCTGGTGAGACAATTCGCAGCTGGGAAGGGCATAGGATGCCTGGAGAATGGTAGGATCAGGGATCTGGGCTGGAGAGAGATGTGTGACCACTGGGTCAAGAGGGTCAGATGGAAACTTCACAACACCTAGTCCACATCCCTTGGGGACAGGCGAAACATCTGACTGTGGAAAGGAAGTCCACAGGGCTGCTGGCAGCTGGGGAATCTAGATCTAGGTCCACAGCCATGAGAAGCTACACCCAGAAAGGCGACCAAGAAGAGCTGCCGGATCTACACAGTGCTGCGGGGGGAGAAACTCACAGTTGCATGGTTGTATTGCCTCTGTTTTGTCTTCGCTTTTATTTGCTAAACCAAGTTTATAGGACCTTTTAATTACAAACACTCACCCGAGGCTTCAGTGCAGGTAGAGGTGCAGATTTGTGGAGTCTGGGGAGAGGCTGTGGAGGAGAGCAGGACAGAGAGAGGTGAACAGGAATCCGGCACTGAGACATTCGAGATCCTCCAAACCTAAGCAACCATTTTTCTTTTGAGAGCCAGCCACACCCAGCAACCTCAAGTCAGCTAATACAGCCACACCCAGCCTACACCTTGAGATTTACAAAGGAAACAGACTCTGAATAGCCCCAAAGAGTCCTCAGGGATCAGGTTGAAGAGGGGCCCGATTACTCCCAAAAAAGCAATACAGCACCACCCCCACATAAAGCCCTGTCAGAGACAGACGCTTGAGCAATTAAGATTGACAGCAGGCAAAAAAGCAAAGCGGGCAGATTGGTCCCACCTGCTTGCAGCCAAGGCTGTGGAGACAGACACAGAGGAGCGGTGGATTGTTTGGAACTTCAACATGGAGCTGACTACCTCACAGGAAACTGACAAGTGGCACACAGAACAGAAGAGTGGGGTCTTAAAACAGCCCCCATGAGGCATTAAAACTCAGCTGAAGTGAACAACACCACTTCTTTATTTTTTATCTTTTATTTAAAAAAATTTTTTTTTATCTATTATTTTTTGTATTATTTTTTCTTCATTCTATTTTTATTTTTTTATTTGTTATTTTATTTTATCTTATTTTCCCACCCTTTTCTTCCTCACTTCTCCTTTTTTCATCCTGCCTTCTTTTCTCCTGTCCCCGCTTTACTTTTTTCTCTCTTTTTACCTCTTGTTAAAAATGGATCTTCTTTATCTGCTTTATTGATGTGTTATTATTATTGTAGTCTCTGTTGGCTTATTCATATATCTAATTTCCTCTCTCCTGCTTGAAGTCTATTCACCCTTCTTTTTTCTTTTCCTTCGCTAGTCAATTTTTTATGCTTTTGTTTTTCCTCTCCTCTTTTGCTCTCTTCTTCTAATTGTTTAATTAATTTAACTCACTAAACTCAAGCTTATCTGCTCTCTCCTCTATTTTTCCTTTCCAAAAATAAATGAATAAATAAATAGATATATTTTTTAAAAATTGTTTTTGTTTTATTTATTTATTTCCTTTTCTTTTTATCCTCTCATTCTCTTTCTATATCCTCTATACTGAACCATGGTCTTTACCCTATTCTTTTAAATTCCTTAACCTTACTTTCTGTATATAAGGTCTGCCTCTACAGACTCTGTCCCTCCCTTTTTCTGGATGTTTGTTGTTTGCATTTTTTTGGTTTATTTGTTTGTTGTGTGGTGTTATCTCCCCATGTATTTTTTTTCTTCTTTTTCTTTTCTCTCTTACCTTTTTTCTTTTCTCAATATCATTTTTGCTCTCTTTTCTCCTAATTCTCTTATCTGTGGTGGTCACTTTTATTGGGGTTATCGGTGTCGTGAGTACATTTGTGTTTTGTTCCCTTTTTGTTGTGTCTTGTTGAGTTGTATTTTGTGCTGTTTGGTCAACACGGTAGATAGCAAGTCACATAACCAGACACCCTGAGAGGAGACTCCAACCACGAATGGGACAATAACACTCAAGACCCAACTACACCAAGAGAACCCAAATATCTCAAGTAAGGGGCATCCCTAGAATACCGAACCCAGAAGACCTGAGAGATTGCACCACTGGGTCCCACGAAACATCTATATAAGATAAGCTCAAAAAAACCTGTGTGGCAAGCAGTTTGATCTAATACCTAGAAATAATCACAAAGGAACAGCGAAAATGGGGAGACAAAGAAACAACCCCCATACAAAAGAAAAGGAGGAATCACTAGAAAAGGAAAAAAAAGAAATGGAAGCAAGCAATTTGTCAGAGAAAGAATTCATAGCAATGGTTATAAGAACCCTGAAAAGGATGGAAGACAAATTCAAAACATGTGTAAGAATCAAGAGGAAATGAAGAAGAATCAAGAGTGAATGAATAATGACATGGATGTAATAAAGTACACAATGGAAAGTTTCAACAGTATACTAGAAGAAGCTGAGGACTGCATAAGCAAATTAGAAAAAGTAGGAAAAAACATACCCAAGCAGAGCAGCAAACATTCATCTTCCCAGACTCCTGGCACTACCTTTGTCAGGTGAGCTGCTTGTCAGGTGAGCTGCTTGCTGCCCCACACCTACCCTGAAGGCTGTACAGAACATCTTGATTAGAATGATTTTTTTTCTTTATTTTAATTTTAAAATTTATTCCACAACAATCCTGAGAAAGAAAACAAAGAAGGAGAGGCCACAATACCAGATATTAAGCTATATTACAAAGCCACTATTCTCAAAACTGCCTGGTACTGACACAAGAACAGACATATAGACCAATGGAACAGAACAGAGAACCCAGAAATCAGCCCAAGCCATTATGCTCAATTAATATTTGACAAAGGAGGCAAGAGCATACAATGGAGTTGAGACAGTCTCTTCAATAAATGGTGTTGGGAAAATTGGACAGATACATGCAAAAAAAATGAAACTAGATCACCAACTTACACAAAAATAAACTCAAAATGGATAAAGGACTTAAAAGTAAGATGGGAAACCATAAAAATATTAGAAGAAGCCATAGGCAGCGAAATATCAGACATATGTCATAGCAATATCTTTACCAATACAACTCCTAGGACAATGGAAACTAAGGAGAAAATAAACAAATGGGACTTCATCAAAATAAAAAGCTTCTACACAGCCAAGGAAACCATCAATAAAACAACAAGAAAGCCCACTGCATAGGAGAACATATTTGCCAATGTTATCTCCAATCACAGTTTAATCTCCAAAATTTATAGGGAACTCATACAACTTAACAAAAGGAAGATAAAAAATCCAATTAAAAAAAGGGCAAAGGACCTAAATAGACAATTTTCAAAAGAGGACATACAGAAGGTCAAAAGACATATGAAAACATGCTCAAAGTCACTAATCATCTGAGAGATGCAAATCAAAGTGACAATGAGGTACCATCTCACACCTGTCAGAATGACTATCATCAACAAATCAACAAATGACAAGTGCTGGTGAAGATGTGGAGAAAAAGGAACCCTTGTGTACTGGTGGTGGAAATTCAGACTGGTGCAGCCTGGTGCAGCCACTGTTGAAAACAGTATCGAGTTTCCTCAAAAAATTAAAATGGAACTCCCATTTGACCCAGTAATCCTGCTTCTAGGAATATATCCCAGGAAAACAGAAACACCAATCAGAAAGGATATGTGCATCCCTATAGTCATAGCAGCACAATTTAGAATAGCTAAGATTTGGAAACAGCCTAAGTGCCCATCAGCAGATGAGTGGATTTAAAAACAGTAGTACATCTACACAATGGATTAGTACACTGCTGTAAAAAAGAAGGAATTCTTACCATTTGCAACAGCATGGATGGAGCTGGAGAGCATTATACTAAGCAAAATAAGCTAGCTGGAGAAATAAAAATATCACATGATCTCACTCATTTGTGGAATATAATGAACAACATAAACTGACGAACAAAAATAGTTCCAGAGACAGAAGTATCAAACAGAGTTCAACCTCAGAGGGAGGCAAGCGAGGGGTGTGTGTGTGTGGGGGGGGGGGGGTGGTAAGAGATCAACCAAAGAACTTGTATGCATGCATTTGAGCATAACCATATGCATAGGGGGGTGAGGGCATGTGCTGAGGGGTGGGATCAGCTAGGGAGAGGTCAATGGTGGAAAAAAGGAGAAATGTAATACTTTAAATAATAAAGAATTTAAATTAAAAAATATTTTTAAAAAGAGGATATATCCCTTGTAAACATGTATGCATTCAACATAGGAACATAGGAACACCTAAATATATAAAGAAAATCATGATGGACATAAAGGGAGAGATCAATAGTACTACAGTCATTGTAGGGGATTTTAACACCCCATTGACATCAATGAATAGACCTTTCAGACAGAAAAATCAACAAGGAAACAGCACCTTTAAATGACCCATTAGATCAGATGGGTAGATTGGTATCTTCAGAGCATTTTACCCCAAAGCAACAGAATATACATTCCTTTCAAGTTCACATGGAACATTTTCTAGGATAAGCTACATGCTAGAACATAAAACAAGTCTCAATGAATTTAAGAAGATTGAAGTCATATCAAGCATCTTCTCTAGCATAAAACTAGAAATAAATTCCAAGAAAAATACTGAAAAACATACAAACACATGGTGGCTAAATAACATGTTACTAAAAAATGAATGGGTTCACAATGAGAACAAGGAAGAAATCAAGACACCTAGAAGCAAATGAAAATGAGAACACAACAACTCAAAATATATGGGACACAGTGAAAGCAGGCCTACTTCAAGAAACAAGAACAATCTCAAATAAACAATCTAACTTTACAGTTAAAGGAACTAGAAAAAGAATAACAAACAAAGTCCAAAGTGAGTAGAAGAAAGGCAATATTAAAAATCAGAGCAGAAATAAACAAAATATAGACTAAAAAACAATACACACAATCAATGAAGCTAAGAGCTGGCTCTTTGAAACAATAATGAGATTGACAAACCTTGAACCAGACTCATCAAGAAAAAAGAGCAAGGACCCAAATAAATAAAACCAGAAATGAAACAGGAGAATTAAATCCCTAGAAACATCCAATCTTCTAAAATGGAATCAGGAAAAATAAGAAAATCTGAATAGATCAATTACAAAATTGTAAGACACTGAAGAAAGAAATTGAATAAGATACAAATAAGTGGAAGCATATATCATGATCATGGATAGGAAGAATTAACATCATTAAAATGTTCATACCCTGCCTCAGAGAAAGCTTTCCAATTACACTGTGAATAATATCTGTTTTGCTGTTGTTTTTCCTGAATTTACATGTGTCTGAAGACAAAGCTTTTTTATAATCACTTATGGTCTTTTGTACAATTTTGAAATAAAATTAAACCAATTGAACAAAAATGTCCATATTACCCAAAACAATCAATAAATTTATCACAATTCCTATTGTCACCAGAAGGGGACCAGGATCAGGGCTGCCTCCACTGGCTGGTAGTGTGTGAGTTCTTGACTGCATGCAGGAACGATTTCAAATACCAGTCCAGGTGATTATGAGAGTACATTTATTAAAGCTGGGAACAGTGAAACTAAGACAGGGCTTAAGGCAGAAGAAGCAACTGGAGAAAGCCTAGGCAGAGTTCTGCTTTGGTTCCCAAGAAACGTTATAGGAAAGAGGTGAGCAAACGTGGGGCTGCTGATAGCTCATTGGAAAGTCAGAGAAAAGGGGCCTTGGAGACAGGTTCAAGGGGTCAGCTCTGGATAAGCTGCAGTTGCCTGCTGCTTCCATGGTTGCAAGTCTCATGGAGACCCTTAGAAGTTAGAATATAAAAGTGAAGATATACATCTGAGAAGAAAGAAATGTGTGGATGTGCTCCAGAGAGAGTCCATGCTGGCATCCTTTGTCTTGAGGGTTTTTATCTCTCTTCTGCAGCAGGAATATTAAGGGAGATTTTAGGAAAGGGTTTCAACAGAACAGTCATCAGCTTCCAGATATGCTCTTTAATGTGTTGATGCATTAAAAGGAGCATAAAGGGGACTTTGAGATAATTCTCTGGTCAGCTTTACTGCTTTACTTTTATCTTTGGTCTATCTGGCTCTAATAGAATTTTTGTTATTAGTTCCCCTGACTTCATCTGTCCTTGGGTTTGGCTGGCACAAATGGCACTATATGGGTCTTTGTTACCAATCTCCCTGACCAGAATGATTTAAGCTATTTATTCTCTTGTTAGGGAGGTGAGGTACAAACCATTTACTCTTAAGTGTCCTCAGTTAAGGAAGATAAAGTCTTGTGATTCACTAGCTGGCTATGAGTTGTTCAGATTGTTTGGCCTTGTTTAATTATCTGTTGCAGTTTCACCATTCCACTAGCCAAGGAATTTTCATAGCTTCTTACTATTTTGCCTCACTAACAAGATGAAATATTGCACAGAACTAGAACTAATATTCCAAGATTTTATATGGAACCACAAGAGACCTTGAATAACCATAGCAATCTTGAGAAAGAAGAATGAAGTTAAAGGAATCATGCTACCTGATGTCAAAATAGATTACAGGGCTATAGTAACAAAAACAGCATGGTACTGGCAGAAAAACAGACATATAGACCAATGGAACAGAATAGAGAGCACAGAAATAAACTGACACCTTTGTGGTCAATTAATATTTGACAAAGGAGACAAGAACATATAATGGGGTAAAGATAGTCTATTCAATAAATGGTGTTGAGACAATTGATAGTGCAAAACAAATAAAACTGGACCACCTTTTTACACCATACACAGGAATAAACTCAAAATGGATTAAAGACTTCAATGTTAGACTCAAAACCATAAAAATCCTAGAAGAAAACATAGGCAGTAAAATCTCAGACATTCTCATAGAAATATTTTACTGATATGTCTCCTCGGGCCAGGGGAAAAAGAAAAAATAAACAAATGGGACTACATCAAAATAAAAAGGTTTTGCACAGTAAAGGAAACCATCAACAAAATGAAAAGACAACCCTTTCAATGCAAGAACATATTTGCCAATGATAAATGTGATAAGGGGCTAATATCCAAAATTTATAAAGAACTTATACAACTCTACACAAAAAAACAACAACAAACAATCCAATTAAAAAATGGGCAAAGGGCCTGAATAGACACTTCTCCAAAAAATACATACAGATGGTCAATAGACATATGAAAAGATGCTAATGTCACTAATCATCAGAGAAATGCAAATTAACACTACAATGAGATATCATCTCACACCTGCCAGAATGGCTACCATCAATAAATCAATAAACAATAAGTGTTGTTGAGGATATGGAGGAAATGGAACCCTCATGCAATGTTGGTGGGGATGCAGACTGGTACAACCACTGTTGAAAATAGCATGGAATTACCTCAAAAAATTAAAAATAGAACTGTCCATGACCCAGTGATTCTACTTCTGGAAATATATCCAAAGAAACCCAAAACACTAATTAGAAAGAATATATGCCTTCCTACATTCATAGCAGAATTATTTACAATAGCCAAGATCTGGAAACAGCCCAAGTACCCATCAGCAGATAAGTGGATCAAAAAGTTGTGATACATTTACACATGGAATGCTACTGCACCATAAAAAAAAGGAAATCTTATCTTTTGCAACAGCGAGGATGGACCTGGAGAGTATTATGCCTAGTGAAATAAGCCAAACAGGGAAAGAAAAGTACCATATTATTTCACTTATATGTGGAATCTAATAAACAAAATAGAAACATACTCATAGATACAACAAACAGACTGACAGCCATCAGAGGGGAGGGGATTGATGGGCTGGGTGAAAAAGGTGAAGGGATTAGGCAAAAACACACACACAAAAATTCATAGACACAGACAACACTATGGTGATTACCAGAGGGATAGGGGGGTGGGGAGAGGTATAAGAGGGTGAAGGGCAGAATAAATGGAGATGGAAGACAACTTAACTTGGAGTGGTGAACATACAATATACAGATGATATATTATAGAATTGTATACCTGAAACCTATATAATTTTATTAACCAACTAGAGGCCCAGTGCATGAAAATTCATGCACTGGAGGAGGGGTCCCTCAGCCCAGCCTGGCCTCTCTCACTGTCCGGGAGCCCTCAGGGGCAGGAGGCAACCCGGCAATCAGGGGAAGGTGAGAAGGAGCATGCTGAGATTTAGTGAATTTGTAATATGGTGTTTTACAGACCCCCATCACACCTCTGCTGCTGCCACTGCCAGCAGCACAAGCCTCGGCCGGCCCTGGTTACCTGCTCCTAGGGCGGCCCTGGGCAGCTGGGCAGCTGCCATCCGAGGCTTGCCTGTGTCTCAGGCTGGCCCTAGGCAGCTGAGCAGCCGACATCTGAGGCTTGCCTACACCTCGGGAGGCCCTGGGCGACTGGGGGTAAGGGGACTGTGGGACTCCGGAGGCAGGTGTGCCTGGGGGCAGGCCTGGCTGTGTCACGCCTGTCACCCCAGTGAGGCTGAGGGGACTGGGAACCGCCATCTTGTGGCTGTGGATGCCACCATCTTTGAGGGCATGGCAATCAATTAGCATATTCCCTCTTTATTAGATAGGATGTCACCCCAATAAATTCAATTTTAAAAAAGGATACAGTTGTAAAGCTATCCAAAAAGTAACAGTATAATAAAAAATTGCAGGGTAAGTTCTTCCAAACACTAAAATATGTAAAAAAAAATAAAGTATATGTCATCTACTGAAATTGTTAAATGCTTAGAATTTTAACACAAATTTCCCTCTTTAAGGAATTTTCTTTTTCTCATAGGGAAACTTTCTCCAGATATTTCTATTATAAACCTAGCTACAATGACTGTAATTATATACTTTTGGCTCTTGTGTGAGATTTTTTTATAGGCCTAATTTTTTAAAATACAAAATTTTAATCACTGCTTGTGAACATTAAATATTTTAAACTTTTTATTATGAAAATTTTCAAATATACACATGAAGAGAGAAAATAATATAATGAACACCTACATATCACATCTTTACCAATTTCTAACCAATTTTGCTTTACCTATATGGCCTCATCCACTTCCACTCCTCCCCAAGTGGATTATTTTGAGGCATATCTCAGACCTCACATCATTTCATCTGTAAATATTCTGTACACATCTCAGGTAAGGACTCTTAAAAACATTATTGTAATATTATTATTGTTACAGAATTTACCAGGTGACCGAAGAACACACAGGAGTACTTGGAGACACAGGAAATACCCATTTATTTTCATATGTTTCACATGTACAGGTTCAGTGACTCAGGGGAGACTGTTTCTCCCAAATCCTGAGCCCCCCAATATGGAGGAAGCTTTCCCTTTATACCCTTTAGTTTCTTTGTCCCCCAAATATGGGATGGGATGTCCGGACCTTTTGCAAGCTTTGCAAAAAGCCCCATGTGTTGGGGAGGGGGCCATGAGACCACACCTAAAGGCCTGGCCTGGCACCAGAGCTGATAACTTCGTCTGGGGGTTGTGTATTGTTCATGGTTTATGGCCTCTGTAAAATGGGAGTAGTACTTAGGTAAACAGGTCTTGCAAGACCAGATAATTAAAGAAGGGGCAGTGACTAGACTATAGGCTAACAAGAATGTGCATTAGGTTACTGGCACAGATTCAGATTGCTAGCCCCCCCCAAATGTCTCATTTTCCCCATCATTATCACACCTAAAAATCAATAGTTCTTTATTATTATCAGACATACAGTGTTTAAATGTCCTCAGTTTTCTCATTATTTTGTGTGTTTTTTGTTTGTTTGTTTGTTTGTTTGTTTGTTTTATTTTTGCGGGATCCAAATAAATTCCATAGATTGAAATCATGTAATATGTCTCTTTTAATGTATGGGTTACCTGGACTTTTACAAGAAAGACCAATGAGCTGCTAACTTGTTTAAACCACTGTTGCTTTGAGTGTCGTGGCATCCTAACACCTCGCCTCTCCACTAGACTGCAGGTGCCTCAGCCCAGAATCACTGCAGGCCCCAGCTTTCAGGACAAGTCTATGGCTCATTAGAGGCCTGGGCCACCTAGAGCAGTGGTCGGCAAACTCATTAGCCAACAGAGCCAAATATCAACAGTACAACGATTGAAATTTCTTTTGAGAGCCAAATTTTTTAAACTTAAACTTCTTCTAACGCCACTTCTTCAAAATAGACTCGCCCAGGCCGTAGTATTTTGTGGAAGAGCCACACTCAAGGGGCCAAAGAGCCGCATGTAGCTCGTGAGCCACAGTTTGCCGACCACGAACCCAGAGCAAGGGCAGGGCTAATGTTCAGAGCCCAATTCAGTCTTGGGCCAAGACATTTTCAGTCTCTTTAAGGCCATCTATTAGCCAGGACAGCAAATAGGACTCACTGAAAGTACCAGATTTCCCCTCAGAGTAGCTCAGGCCTGGTTCACCTAAAGCCTGAAATTTCTTTCCCATGTTGAGAAGGAGCATGCTGAGATTTAGTGAATTTGTAAAATGGTGTTTTACAGACCCAACCTAGGACAGCTGTCAGCAAACTTTTTCTGTAAGGGGCCAGATAATAATTACTTTAGTTTCATGTGGTCATATGGTCTCTGTTACAACTATTCAATTCTGCTGTTGACTGCAAAAGCAATCATAGAGAGTATGTAAACAAAAGAGTGTGTTCCAATAAAACTTCATTTATGGATATAAATTGAATTTAATATAGTTTTCATGAAATATAATATACAGTATATTAGTATCAATTATATCTTATAATTATACATTGTTTACTATGAAATAGTATGGTATTTAATGTCATAAAATATTATTTTTCTTTAATTTATTTTAGACCATTTAAAAACTTAAAAACCATTTTTAGCTTTCTGGCCCTACATAAACAGATGGCACCAGATTTGTTAGCCTGTGGGCCAAAATTTGCCAATTCCTGATCTTTACCAATCTTCTCATTTCTCTTACTGAGAATTAAACTGAAAACCAGAGAGGTGAATTAATTCACCCAAAGTCACACAGCAAGTTGATGACACAGGCCAAAGAGGAGAATATGCAAAAACAGGAAACGCAAGAACTATTTGAAAGGCCAAAGACAGAAAGCCACAGCTTATACTCAATGCCACATGGATACACAATGACAACAGAGAGCTCAACTGCAGTGCCTGTCTCCTAGTAACCACAGCATCTCTGATGAAAGATTGCTCCAACTTCTTATTTATAACTTACTTCCCAATAGGGAGGGTGAGTGATTTGTTTATATTTAGTTACAAGAGCCTGAGAAATCCTGATCTACCATCTTAGGATAGACACAACCTTATAACCACAGCTGCCAGGAGATGGAAGAAAGCAAAGAAAGCTGCAATGAACAGTGTTGTCCCTGACACCAACAACAAGGGTCTCATATAGCAGTTACTGACTGTGTGCCATAAATAACAGATGGTGTGAGGGAGACAGGAGGGAAGGGAAGCATTCCTATTTAGACCCTACAGAGGTGGTTATTAGGCAAACCTTTCTGAACCTTGTTCATTACTGGGAGCTTTTGTTAATTTGCCTGCTTTTGACTTTGCTTCTGGTTCCTAAAATTATGTTCCTGAGGATGAACTCTGTTGTCTCTAAAGGGCTTCCTTGGGTCCATAGAAAATTGATGATCTGAGGTCTATGGAGAGAGCACAAAGTATTACACATACCACAAAAAGCCCATAAGTAGACGAGGATTCATGGGCCCGAGTCAGAGATTTCATGTGGAGTTAGGTAGAGTTGACAAATGAGGCCAAAATCAGAGAAGGTGGACACTGAAGGGGTTATCTGAAGTGTATCTAACGTGGTCCAATCAGCTCCCCTCCCCTCTTTTCTTTTACCTCTGCAGGCTCAGAGAGGATAAATGACTTCCATAAGATTATACAGCAGATTCTGAGTCCATAGTTCATTGATCGCTGCTCCATGACCTTTCTGTTGCCTGAACAGCCTCTAAACTGAGGCAGAAAATATCTCAAAGCACCAACATGATGAATAGATGCAGAGCCTTCCCTTCCTTCCTTCCTTCCTTCGTCCTTCCTTCCTCCCTTCCTTCCTTCCTTCCTTCCTTCCTTCCTTCCTTCCTTCCTTCCTTCCTTCCTTCCTTCCTTCCTTCCTTCCTTTTTCACAAATGCAAACAGACAACTACGTGTCATTGCACCATCATAGGACAGTAGTTGAAAAGTGACATTTTTTAAAAGAATGAGGAAGACAAGCTCTAAAATGGTAACCACTCCATTTATGTGGTGCTTTTCAATTAACAGAGACCTCGCATCCCCCTGGGTTTTGTAATAACTATAAAAGTGCAACCAGGGCCGAAACCGGTTTGGCTCAGTGGATAGAGCGTCGGCCTGCGGACTCAAGGGTCCCAGGTTCGATTCCGGTCAAGGGCATGTACCTTGGTTGCGGGCACATCCCCAGTAGGGGGTGTGCAAGAGGCAGCTGATCGATGTTTCTCTCTCATCGATGTTTCTAACTCTCTATCCCTCTCTCTTCCTCTCTGTAAAAAATCAATAAAATATATTTAAAAAAAACAAGTGCAACCAGGCAGGAGTTGTTATCACTGTTTTGAAGAGAAACAGCTAAAAGTCATAAATACCAGCTATGTGCCACTGTTCTAAAAGCTTCAGAGGTATTAATTAATGAATCCTCATAGTGACCCAATAAGATAGTTAAAATTATTATCCTCATTTTACAAGAGTAGAAACTGAGGCACAGAGAGGTGAAATGTTTGGCCCAAGATCACTGCCAGTATGTAGATGTGGTGGACACACCTAGGGAGACCCCGACTCCCAACAAATCACGCTTCAGTATAATACTCTCACCTAGCATGTTGGTGGGACCTGTACTTGACTTGCTTCTTATCAGCAGAACATGGGATAAGGAAAGGCATCACCTTAATGATAAAGGGGTCAATTCTCCAAGAAGACATAACAATCCTTAAAATGTGTGCACCTAACAACAGAGCATCAAAGTTTGTGAGGCAGCTCTGGCTGTGTGGCTCAGTTCATTGGTGCGTCATTCTGTACACCAGAGGTAGCGGGTTTGATTCCCAGTCATGGCACATAACCAAGCTGTGGGTTCAATCCCTGGTAGGGGCACATACAGAAGACAACCAACCGATGTTTCTCTCTCACATCTCTCTCTCTCTCTCTTTCTCCCTCTCTCTCTCTCTAAAAAAAAAAAAAAAAAAAAAAAAAAAAAGGCAAAAACTGATAGAAGTTCAAGGAAAATAGATGAATCCACTATCCTAGTTGGAGACTTCATAGTTGAACTCAACAACATCATCAACAAACTGAATATAATTGACCTCTATGGACTGCTTCATCCAACAACAGCAGAATACACATTTTTCTCAAGCTCACATGGGATGTTCACCAAGACAGACATTCTGGGCCATAAAACTCACCTAACATACTATAAGATGTTCTGTTAGGGCCCACAATTTTGGATATAAAACACACCTATCTGGTTAAATGGTTGATCTCTTAGAGTTGTTACAAAACTTAAATTAAAAAAAAATAAAAGTCATATAGCTTCTGCTTTTAGACTACAATGAAATTAAACTAGAAATCAATAACAGAAAGATAATGGGGAAATTCCAAAATATGTGGAGATTAAACAACACACTTCTAAATAAAACATGGACCCCCCAAAAAAACAACCTTGAGATAAATTTAAAAATACATTGAACTAAATGAAAATGAAACATGACTTATCAAAATTAGTGGAATGTAACAAAAGCAGTGCTTAGAGGGAAATTTATAGCATTGAATAAATCCTATCTAATAAAAGAGTAATATGCAGATTGACCATCACTCCAACACACAAGATGGCTGCCCCCATGTGGTCAAATATCCTGCCCCCATGTGGACACAAGATGGCCACTACAAGATGGCCGGCAGGGGAGGGCATTTGGGAGGGACCAGGCCTGCAAGGGAGGGCAGTTGGGGGCAATCAAGCCTGCAGGGAAGGGCAGTTGCGGGGGGACCCAGGCCTGCAGTGGAGAGCAGTTGGGGGGGACCAGGCCTGCAGGGGAGGGCAGTTAGGGGTGACCAGGCCTGCAGGGGATGGCAGTTAGGGGCAAACAGGCTGGCAGGGGAGCAGTTAGGCATCAATCAGGCTGGCATGGGAGTGGTTAGGGGGTGATCAGGCTGGCAGGCAGAAGTGGTTAGGGGCAATCAGGAAGGCAGGCAGGAGAGCCGTTGGGAGCCAGCAGTCCTGGATTGTGAGAGGGATATCCGACTGCCCTCAAGGGGTCCCAGATTGGAGAGGGTGCAGGCTGGGCTGAGGGACAACCCCCCTCCATGCACGAATTTCGTGCACAGGGCCTCTAGTATATTATAAAGAAGAAAAATCTAAAAGTAACAATCCAAGTTTCCACCTTAGGCAACTAACAAAAATAAGAGTAAATTAAACCCAAGTAAGGTGAAGGAAATAAGTAATAAAAATTAGAGCAGAAATTAATGAAATTAAAAAGAGAAAATCAATAGAGAAAATAAATGAAACCAAAAGATGGTTCTTTGAAAAGATAAAGAAAATCAATAAGCCTCTAACCAGCCTAACTAAGAAAAAACAGAAAGAGGATACAAATGACTAATATCAGAAATGAAAGGATAATAAAGAAATACTATGAATAACTCTATGCTCACAAATTTGATACTCTGAATGAAATTGACCAATGCCTTGAAAGACCAAAACACACAAGAAAGACCATTTGAATATAGCCAACAGAAAAAGGCAAAGGTGATGGGACATCACTCCCATGAAAATGTTATATGGAAAAGTGAAGGAATTTTGCAGATGTAATTAAGACCCCTAATCAGTTTGACTTTCAGTTAATCAAAAGGGATATTATCCCAGGTGGGCCTGACCTAATCAAGTGAGCTCTTTATAAGAGATCTTGGGCTTCCCCCAGGATCAGGCTTGAAGCATCAGAGACCCCCTTTTTGCTGCTCATCTTGAAGAAACAAGTTCTGTACTCACAATAAAACGAATTCTGCCAACACCTATGTGAGCTTGCCAGCGGACCCTGAGCCTAGATAAGAACTCAAGACCTGGCCAACACCTTGCTTGAAGCCTTGTGAGGCCCTGAGCAAAGGGCCAGCTAAACCATGCCTAGACTCCTGACTCATGGAAACCGGGAAATAGTAAACAAATTGTTTTAAGCTGCTAAATCTGGGGTAATTTTTTATACAGCAATAAATAACTAATACTGTACAGTCAAGGAGCAGAGATTCCCAACCAAACAATCTGACTCCAGGACATGTACTTTAAATGTTGGTTCTCAGGTTCTTTCTGACCCCTAAATGAGAGGGTTGTTTTTCACCCCCAGACCAACCAGTTTTCTAATTCTCCAACACCAACTAGATGTCCTAAAATTGAATTCCTTTCTTAACTACCTGGAGTTAGACTCCACAGGTTTAAGCACTTGGTCCCACAAGACTGCTGTCACTTTAGCAGCAAGTATCAAGTCATCTGTAGTTCTGACCAACCATCCATAAGTTGGGGTTCCCACAACCCCCTCAAGTTCAGTAATTTGCTAGGATGGCTTACAGGACTCAGGAAGCCATTTTGCTTATGCATAACATTTTGTGATAAAGGATACAAATAAACAACCTGATGAAGAAGGATACAGGGAGGGTGAGGTCCAGAGGGTCCTGAGCATACAACCCTGGACCCAGTGGAGTTGGGGTATGCCTCTCAGCACATGGATGTGTTCACAAACTTGGAGGCTCCCCAAATCCCATTGTTTAGGGTTTTTATGTAGGTTTCATTGCATAGTCATGATTGATTAAATCATCGGCCATTAGAGATGAACTCAACCTCTAACCTGTCTCTCCTCCCTAGAGATTGGGGACTGGGGCTGAAAATGTCAGGCTTTTCATGAAGGCATGGTCTTTCTAATGACCACCTCTCATTCTGAAGTCATGGAGGGCCCAGCCAAGCCGAATTAGAACAAAAGACAGTCCTATCATCCTTGCAACGCAGGACATGCTAAGGATTTTAGGAGTTCTATGCCAGGCACTGGGGACAGTGACCAAATATATATTTTACATCATACCACACTGGTCTTTAGCCCTTTCAGATGAGGACCAGGACTCACACCAGTGGCTAAGTGACCAACAGAAGACTACATGGCCAGTAGCTAGGGAATTGAGTTAGGGCCGATGCCCCAGTATTATCACGTTAGGACTTTGGACTTTTAGCTCTATCCCTGGCCCAGGCTGCAACCCCTAACATACATAAAGGCAGGGAAAATAAAACTTTTAAAAGAGCATTTTTAACATAAAAGAGGCAAGAAAACATTGGTTATAGGTTAGTAATTTTCACATGAATCATATTCATTTTGATTCTCTGAGGTAAGTAAAAGAAGATACAGAAAATGAAGCTCAGAGAGACTAAGTAACTTCTCCAAGGTTACACAGTCAGGAGGAGGCCCTGGGATTTAATCCTGGGCCTGACACCCTCTTTCTCCCCTACACCAAAGAACAAAAGGAGGCTACATCAGCTATCTTCCAGTTTCCAGTGGATTGGCAGACATCTTTCAGGAAGGAATATAATCAGGAAATTTCCATCTCCACAGAAAGTAGAAATAAAGAAAATGAATGATAATTAAAGCATAAAGGATTTAACTTAATCCTAAGGAAGAGCTTTTCAGGGGTAAGGTTAATTAAACACTAATGAGATTTTGTTTTTAAAAAAATCAACGGCTCTTAAATTCTGCTTCTGATTTCTGTTTATGAAGCATCATATGAAAACATCACGGAAAAAGTTTGGGGATAATTTTGCAAGCTAGTCAAAAATGCTTGCAAGCCCAATGTTTTTCAAATCTCAGTTTAAGACTAAATTGAGTAAATGATTATAAAGATCAGTCATAACTTTCTGGGAAACTATAGAAAATGTTAATAACATTAACTTTTTACATACCAGTTTCCAAGTTTGGAATAAATACTAGCTTTTCTCATGAAATCAGTGCTATTATTTTTTCAAAATGTCAGCAAAGAAAGCAAATGGATTAAGGCACAGATTCCTGCACTTACTCAATGCATTTCCTTTATAGGGGAACAATCTCTACTGTCCCCTCCCACCCCCAACCCACCGCCTGGCTGCAAAACTCTCCTCCCTAAGGCCCCTGCTTTGTCCTTGCTCTTTCCCTTTGCCACTGCAGGCCTATTGCTACCCCAAGCCTTTGATGTGTCAGGGGCAGTCTTAGGACAGAAGTTTTAGGTGATTTCATATGTCATGTTGAGGAGGCAAGGCATTAAGAATATTGAAGGGGCAATTCCAAATTCTACATATTTCTGTATCCCCCGCCGTCCTATTTATTCCTCCAGATCTAGATCAGTACCCCCAATGCTATCTTTTCTTTTCACCCCACTTCTTACAGCCAGGCCTCCTATTATAATTCTTTGGACAAAATGCCCAAGAAAATGGTGGTTTCCTCTGATGTGGGAGAATCAGGTGCTTAACTCTTGGTGTAGTCCAGAGACCAGCCCTTCCATCTGTAGAGCCCTTATCAACATCTAACTGAGAAGAGAGAGAAAGGTAGGGAAGTAAAATCAGCATTTTCTTTATTGAAAAAGGTGGGACCATGAATTCTAAGTTAGAGATAAAGGAATAAGAGGGGCTGGGCAAGGAATGCTCAAGAACAATGATGAAATTTGACAATATGTAGCAAAGTCTTTAAAATTACTATATTTGATTCAGGGAATTAAACAATGGGAAGATAAAAAAGGTCTAAATAAGTGATGTGCCATTTACATAGATTATCAGAAGTCTCAATATAGTAAAGGTATGAAATTATGCCCATTTCACAGATGAATAAACTGAGGCATGGAGAGATTAAATAATTTGTCCAAGGCCATAAAGCTAGTAGGAGGTGAAACCATGATTCAAAACTAAGAGTTTGGACCCAGAAGCCATGTTCTTCTCTCTCTCTCTCTCTCTTCCTGACCCCTGAGCTCCCACAGTCTTCGAGCCACTGTCTGCGTAGCACTTTCTCTTTTGCATGTGTCTGTTTTTTCCACTAGAAGAGCATGAACCACATCTTATCTACCTTGGCATCTCCAAGTGTCTGGTACACAGGAAATACTCAAAATATGTTTATTAAACCTAAAATCTATTTTTTGAAACAATAGAATGGTTTATTGGTAAGCGGCCTAATCATTAAGATTTATACTTCTGCCATCACAGAATTCTGTAAATTAGACACAGATATAGCCAAAATACACATATTTAATAATGACTCTTAAGAAAAATAATTTTCTTAGCTTTGGGTTGTTAAATAATTTAAATAGCAGGCCCAGAATTTATTTTTTAATATGATTTTCTAAATAGAAAATTCATAGACATTTATGACCATGATATTATTTGAGAGCAAAAATCAAGTAAGTTCTTATATTTTTTATACTGGGAGGAGCAATAAGTATTAAATACTGATACTACCATTAAAATTATAAAATTACTGGAGGCCCGGTGCACGAAATTTGTGCATGGGGGCGCGGGGGTGTCTCTCAGCCCAGCTTGCACCCTCACCAATCTGGGACCCCTCGAGGGATGTCCGACTGCCCATTTAGGCCCGATCCCACCGGACATCCCTCTGATAATCCAGGACTGCTGGCTCCCAACTGCTCGCCTGCCTGCCTTTCTGATTTCCCCTAACCGCTTCTGCCTGCCAGCCTGATCACCCCCTAACCACTCCCATGCCAGCCTGATTGATGTCTAACTGCTCCCCTGCCAGCCTGTTTGCCCCCAACTTCCCTCCTCTGCCAGCCTGGTCACCCCTAACTGCCCTCCTCTGCAGGGTTGATCGCCTCCAACTGCCTTCCCTTGCAGGCCTGGTCCCTCTCAACTGCCTTCCCTTGCAGGCCTGGTCCCTTCCAAATGCCCTCCCCTGCTGGCCATCTTGTTGTGGCCATCTTGTGTCCACATGAGGGTAGGATCTTTGACCACATAGGGGCAGCTATCTTGATCTTGTGTGTTGGAGTGATGGTCAATTTGCATATTACTCTTTTATTAGATATGATAGAGGCCTCGTGCATGGGTGGGGACCAGCTGGTTTGCCCTGAAGTGTGTCCTGGATCAGGGTGGGGTTCCCTTGGGGTGTGGAGAGGCCTGGGTGAGGGGCCTGTGGTGGTTTGCAGGCCAGCCATGCCCCTGGCAACCCAAGCAGAGGCCCTGGTATCTGGAATTTATTTACCTTCTACAATTGAAACTTTGTAGCCTGGAGCGGAGCCAAGCCTCCTGCTCGCTCCGTGGCCGGCAGCCGTTTCTGTTTGGATTTGTTTACCTTCTATAATTGAAACTTTGTATCCTTGAGTGGAGGCCTGGGCCCGCCAGAGTGTGTGGAAAGCTTGGCTTCCTCTGTTGCCAGGGAAACCCAAGCCTCCCTTCTGGTAGCCATCTTGGTTGGGGTTAATTTGCATACTCGCCCTGATTGGCTGGTGGGCATGGCTTGGCTGGTGGGCATGGCTTATGTAGCAGAGTGATGGTTAATTTGCATATTACTCTTTTATTAAAGAGGATAAAGAGGAAAACAATAAAGCTTTTTTTAAAAAAGGAGGAAACTTAGAAAGAATTTTTATGCCCTTTATATTTACAATAAAAATACTAAATCTGGTGGAAATTTATGGGACCAGTGAAGTGGTTAAACAACCACCAAAAATTAGCTTAAGAAACTAGAGGTGTAAAAAACTGGAAACCCAGGCAAAACTGTGGACACCTAAATTCATCTCTGGTTCATGTAGTGACTTGCTGTGTTTCAAGGTCTTTACAATCCTATCTAATAAAAGGGTAATATGCAAATTAACTGTCACTCCGTCACAAAGATGACGGTGCCCATAGCCACAAGATGGCTGCACCCAGTCTCTCAGCCCCGCCAGAGTCCCCCAGTCCTTGGGGGGGGCAGCTGCTGAGAGCGGACAGCGTGAGCGGACTGGTGGAATGCTTGCCTCATCACCACGGCGACGAGGCAAGCATTCCGTGCCCGGCCGCGGATGGGCCTCTGGGCCATGGAGAGCCTCTGGGCAGCAGGCGCGGAGTGGCCAGGCCCTGCAGAGAGCTACTGGCGCACGGATTCTACAGGGGTTCCTATGGCCCCGCAAGGGTCCCAGCATCTGCTTCATGCAGCTTCTGCTGGGGTTTCCATGGCCCCACTTGCCCGGAGGCAGGGCATTGGGGCAGCACTCCAGGACTCGGGGCCATCCTGCGGCATGCCAGCCACGCGGGGTGGGACTCTGGGACTCGGACCGGAGGGGCAGAGCCTGAACCGTGGGAAGGAGTGCAGGCACCGGCCCTGTGGGTAGGGGCGTGACCTTGGCTAGCCCAGAGATTGCGGGAGGGGAAACTTGGGCACAGGAATTACTAGAATTAAAAGCAGGGATGTGGACACAAGGGACAGACATGGAGTCAGCAGAATGAGGGTGAACATCAATAGAGATGAGGGGCCACAGAGTAGTGTACGCAAGGATGTACCCTGAACACGAGGGCACGCCCGGTCTGTATGGTGTAGCTTTGCTGCCCTCAGAGGCATCATGAAGATAGTCCTGCTAGAAGGAGGTTTGAACCCAGGCGGAGGGCAGGGGTGGGGCCAAGTTACCACGCAGGCGCTCGAGACCGTGGAAGAAGCTCTGAGAAAAGCTGAGGTGCCCTTAGGGGGTGTGGCCAGGGCATGGCTTAAGGCGTTTTGGGAGGATGGGGCATAATGTGAATAAGCAAAATGATGTGACCGGCGTGAGGGGCGTAGTGAGGTGTAAGGGGGCGTAGCCAAGATGGCCGCCCACATGAACCTCATCCCAGTAGCAAGTGCAGGGGTTTGTGCTCAGAGCATTCAGGTAAAGTCCCACGGCCCGGGGGTGGGGGGCGTGGGGGAAGGGTCCCAGGTCTTGCGCGATTTCGCACGATGGGTCATTAGTGTTATATATAAGCAGTCCCCTCAGTGCTGACCACTTGAGTCATAATAAATCCAAAGGACCTCTTTTCCTTGACCTCTTAGCATTCCCAGGATTTTACAAAACTCATGATCAGAAATGTTTATAGAGAAAACTAGAGGCGCGATGCACGAAATTCGTGCAAGGAGCTCAGCCCTCGCAGCCCTGGCTGGCCCTCACAACCCCGGTTTTGTCCAGAAGGACTTCCGGAAGGTAGTTCAGCTGTTCGGTCTAATTAGCATATTATCTCTTTATTATATAGGATGACCTCCGGCTGAAGAGGTTCAATTTTAGTATTCAACCAAGACAGAAAAGACAAGAACACTTACTGGTAACCAGTTTTTTTGTTTTGTTTTGTTTTTAATATATTTTTATTGATTTCGGAGAGGAAGGGAGTGGGAGAGAAAGAGAAACATCAATGATGAGAGGGAATTATTGATTGGCTGCTTCCTGTACACTCCCTACTGGGGATTGAGTCTGCAACCCAGGCATGTGCCCTTGACCAGAATCGAACCCAGAACCCTTCAGTCCATAGGCCGATGCTCTATCCACTGAGCCAAACCGGCTAGGGCACCAGTTTGTTTTTGATGAACACCACTGTATTACTCAAGGTGCTATATAGAAACCGATCCAATAAGATAGGGGAGAGAGAGAGAGAGATTTATTTTAAGAAATTGGCTCACATGATTGCGAGGCTGGCAATTCTGAAATATACAGACAGGGCCGGCTGGCAGGTGGAGACCAAAGAAAGAGGTGATGCTGCGGCTCAAATCTGAAGGTTGTTTGGAGGCAGACTTCCTTCTTCCTTTGGGGAGCCCAGTCTTTTCTTTTAAGGCCTTCAACTGATTGGATGAGGCTCACCCACATAATGCAGAATAATCCTCTTTACTCAAAATCTATTTAAATGTTAATAACATGTAAAAAATACCTTTGCAGCAACACCTCGACTGGTGTTTGACCAAAAACTGGTTACCATAGCCTAGCAAGTTGACACATAAAATTAACTATCACAACCATCAATATTCCTTACTAGAGGCCCAGTGCATGAATTCATGCACAGGTGGGGTCTGGCCAGCCCGCCCCATTCCAGACCCATTGGGCCGGGCCAGCCAGGGGAGGGGCTGCGGGCAGTTGGCCGGCCGACCCCACCCCCTGGTCGAGCTACCGGTTGAACTCCCAGTCGAGGGGACAATTTGCATATTAGCCTTTTATTATATAGGATTATCTCAGTTATTACAACTACAATTTGTTTCTACCTTAAACAAACCAAACTAGTTCTTCTACAAACTGTGTGCAAGGTTTCTGTGTACTAAAATCTACATCAAATATCTGTTGACCTGTGTTTTCCTTGGCCTACATATTACTCAACTGTAGTTGATAGAGTTCTTTGATATAACAGGGTAGCCTTTACCCTCTTTGGCTACATATTTTCTGTTCACTAATATTTCCTAGAGGCACTACAGCACTGGGTAGTATCACGTTCCAACAGCATGCATCTCTCATCAATTAAAGTATCCCAGTTGCTTTGATACAGATAAGTAATTGCAATCCTTTTGTTTATAAATCTGTGTCTTGGATTAAACATTCATGGCATCTATATAGTGAACAAAAATACACAAAGTATTCCACCTCTAATGAAAGTTTAATCAGGATCTGATAACAGGGGCTCACAGAGAGCCCAGGGCAGCAGCTGTGGTGTGATCTCCTTGCTGGTCAAAGGTAGGGGTAGCAGTCCTCACCTGGCCACCTGTGACAGCCACCACATCTCTCCACTGCCAGACCTCTCATCCATCTTAACTACTTCCTTCTTTCATTTCTGTACATTATATAACTAAATGGCTGTGGCATTCCTGGACCAGGAACAAAGCTCCCAAGAGCTGGATTTGGAGGAGATAACTAGGAAAATTTCTTTTCTTGACAAATGGAGGGAAATCTTTAGTTATCACAGGTAAGATGCTCTCGTTTTCTCATTTTTCTATTTCTAGAAATAGAACCAGAGGGATTTTAGATGTTTAAGTAATTATCTTTTATCCTTGCTCCATGAAAAGCTTCCATTATCAATTTACATTTAAAACACTTCAGGCATAACTATTTGCAGAAAAAGACTTTCCCAGTAAGGCTGGGTTGAGGAGGTTTGCATGTGAGGGTGGAAAAGAGTGAGTAATTTTCTTGATGTTTTCTCTTTCATCTTTAGGTTGGGAACCAATAATACAGCTTCTCAGGTAATTGCTTTTCTCAAAGCCAATGTGTTTCCTTCTAGTTGCTTCTTCAAACAACCATGTTAACAGCAAAATCCACTTATTCTATGCACATAATGTCACTCAGGCACCAGCGTTTAACATGTGAAAACATACAGCTAGAAAGCCTGCTGAATATCTTTTCTTGTGCTTTCTTTTTTCATACAAATCTCTTTCTACTTTTAAGAGCTATTTTTCATCATTAAAGCACCATATGGTTATTATTTTAGCAAAAAGTAATATTAGAATCTAGAGTTCCCACACTTGTGAAATGACACTGTATTTTGAGAACAAAGAGCTCAGTGTCCCTGAAGAAAAGCAGTTTTGAAAACACTTACCTTTATTCAACTTCTGAGAAATTGTTTTCCTTCACCATTTTCAAAGGAGAGGAAGATGACAGAATTCTGGTGTTAAGAAAGTATTTTAAAATCTGTTATACAATGTAAGATAAAAAATGTTTGTATTTCATGTCACCTGAAAAGGTTAGAAGGTAATAGACTTTGTATTTAGATACTAATTCAATCATTGAATAAACACAGCACAAAATATTAAGGTGATTTTCAGTAGTATATGATATGATCAAACAATGGAATTATTAATACTTTAACCACAACACTAAAGCATCTTGCTCCAACTAACCTGTGATCAAAAGCCTTATTTGTGCTACTCTCTTAACCATAGTCTAAATGAGAATCAGGGAGATAGTGATTGTATTTTAGTCCTGGAAGTATTAAATGGAGATAGCTGACATTTGGGGTAATAGAATGCTCAAATGATAAAACAACCTTTGAAAGAAAATAAATAAATAAACGCCAAGTTATGCCTTATGCAGGTGGTGGAAATCCCTGGCACAAAGGTAAAGATTTTCCATTTGATTTACAAAATGCATCTTATCCCATCAGTAGCCTGTGACTTGGATGCTATATTTCTGAGATAAGAAAGCATCTTCGCCTCTAGGAATCCAGAAAAACTAAGAAAGCAATTTCTTTCATGCTTCAGCTACCAATAGGGCAGATTTGTTTTATAACATTAGTGTAGAAGTTAAGTAAATTGGAAGAAGAGTTAATGCTAACATATTTAAATGCCATAAAATCAGTCACACAAAAATAAAAATAGATTTTTTACCTTAAAGATGGGGCATGAATTTTTTTTAAAGAAGAAAATTAGCCCTAGCTCAGTGGATAGAGCATCAGCCTGTGGACTCCCGGGTTCAATTCTGGTCAAGGGCATATGCCCGGGTTGCAGGCTTGATCCCCAGTAGGGGACGTGCAGGAGGCAGCCGATCAATGATTCTCTTTCATCATTCTATCTCTCTCTCCCTCTCATTTCCTCTCTGAAATCAATAAAAATGTATTTTTAAAAAAAGGAAGAAGAAAATTATACTCACTTATTGGGGAATAGGAATCTGAGAAAAGTAAAAGGAGGTGACTTGACTTCATTTATTGGCCAGTTAACAACATAATAAAAAATACCTCGTATAGACTTGAAAGAGTTACCTGTTATTTATAAGATGCTGTCCTCTCAAAACAAGACACACTGACATTTATATTCTTCTCTAAACATAATTTCGAATCAAGGTCTTAATAGCATTAATTATGCTTCCATAGTTTCATTTAACCTCCTCGAGTCACATAAATCTTAGGAGAAGCCCCTTTGACGCAGACACTGGGGTTTTTCTGCCTTTTTTATTGCTATGTATCACAATTTTCAGACATCTTGGAAAGGGAGACAACATTTTCTGATAAAAAGTATTTCAGAGAGAAAGAAAGAAAAGGGGAGAGGTCATCACAGCACTGTTTGCTTTGTTTTTTGGTGGTGGCATGTGACATAGAATCATGAAGGCAGCCAAGTGTCTGCTGATAAGAGTGAAGATGGATCAGGAATACCTCAGCCCAAAAGACAAGGACTCTTGCCATCAAGTGGCCCTTGTTCTACTCCCAAGCCCTCTATCATCTCTTCAAAATCGAACAGCTTTCCTATCTCCCTAGCAATGGCCACGGTGAGTACAGCTTGTCAATTAAACATGAAATGAAACGTAATCTTTCCCAAGCAACAGGGCTGGAGAATCTTATCTGCTGTCATGTGAGAGCATTATGAAGATAAGACTACAGACGGTTGTTATTGGTAGAAGGAGGATATAATTAAAATGACTTATTTATAGTACTTTTCAAGGGCACTGCTGATGTTAGTCTTTTCCTCCCAAACACTGAGTCTCTCTTTATTCACTTCCTGGACCTGACAGTTAAATTTGAGGGAACAAAGTCAGATGAGTCACCATATAAGGTAGGGTAGAGTAGGTTGGCTGGGGAGTGCTACAAACATGCAAGACAATGTCGAGGGGTGAGACAGGACCCTGTCCGCGTGTGGGCAGGAGGGAGGGAGGTGGGGACCTGTGCCTGACCCAGTCCTGGGCAAGAGCTGATCTCAGGAAAAAAAGATGTTCTTGGACTGCCAACTAATATGCAGATTTGAAAAAGAACATGATATTTGAGGATCCAAGTAGATCTGGAAGCTTCTGGTCCTAAGGACCATTTTGCTTATTTCAAAACTTGACCAGGGTGGGTGCGAAAGGCTATGGAGACCCAGCTAGGAGGCAGGACCAACAGCAACTTACTGCACTAAACAGGCCAGGGCTGGAGGCAGGGCTTTGGCAAATGTCCCAAAGAACCAGCTGTCATGGTCAAAGAGTCACATTGGAAACAGGAAGCTCAGCCAGGGACGGAGCCAGGAAAACAGTACCTGCTAGGTGTGAGATCCCTCCAATTGCACAACCCTCCAATATAGCCCCCACATTCACCTCATCCCCCAACTTCACACTGTATTCTAGAGCCTTGGGCAGAGACCTTTCCCGGGACCCTAAAAGCAAGAGGAGGAGGAAGCACCTCCTTCCTGACCACAGGCTGTCCTACACCGGGGCATGGGTACAGAAACCTCCGGGCCGAGCCTGGCCATCTGAGCACACAGCAGCAACAGGTGCCCTGTGCTTACAACTCCGTGGTCTGGCACCGTCCTCGGCCCCTGCTGAGGGGGTTATTGAGGGGGCCTGGAAGCCCTTCAGGGGGAGTCACAGTCTCCACCTGTTTTGTTTTATTTAATCCTCACCCAAGCATATGTTTACTGATTTTAGAGAGAGGAAGAGAGAGAGAGAGAGAGAAACATCTATGTGAGAGAAACATGGATTGGTTGCCTCCCCTACATGGCCCAAGCATCATCCCATAACCTTTTGGTGTATGGGATGATGCTCCCACCAACTGAGCCACCCAGCCAGGGCTGTACCTGCTTTCTGAGCACAGAGGTGGAGCTGGCCGGACCACAGTGTTTCATACTCTGAATATGGCCTTTCCTTAAGCTCCCCAGATTTAGTGGCTCCAGCCCCTACCCCACCTCCCTCACTCCATTGCTTTTTATCATGCATATTCTCACAGGCCCCACGATCACATGTGCAGCACAAGTGTCCTGGAGACTTATTTGCTCCTTCTCATCAAAAGTCTTTCCACCTCAATCCACCTTCCCTCTTCTACTCAAACGCCAGAGGTCACAGAAGATAGGTCAGCAGGGCTCTCGTAAGACGCTACACTTTGCTTGCTGGCCTCCCAGCCCCTGGGTGGTGCCTTCACTTGTGTCTTAGGTATCTATCTAGTGAATCCTCCCCTTTGGGTAATGAAGACAGTTGATGCGTCATCCTGTGAGTGTAACCAGCCTCCGTGGTTACACGGCCACACTATGCTGGAGGAACAAAAGTTAGAGCAACTAGCTGTATTTTACTGGCCAAGATAATGCTTTTAATGAACACCCTCTAATAAAAATGTAGTATTGAAATAAATGCCTATGGAGAATATCACTTTAAAATTTATATATATATATATATATATATATATATATATATATATATATATATATATATATGGAAGTAGGCTACTTTTTGTGTGAAAGAGAGAGAAACTATAATTCTCTACTGGTATTTGCCTGTGTATGCTGCAGAAATTCCAAACGAGTGCATAGCATGGAGCCGTGGGAGCATGGGGACCAGAGGCACGGGTGTGAGGGAGTCTTTCTCAGCGGCCTTCTTGTACTCTGGATTTTGAACCATGTGAATATACAATCTATTTTTAAAAACACACATACAAACTTTAAAAATAGAAAAATGCATTCACAGATGCTTCCAGAGTGAGCCTTCCAGTCCCCCTCTGTTCTGTGGAGGCAGGAGAGTCTGGATCTGAATTCTCTCCTTTCTCCACAAACACAAACACAATGCAGTTGGACACCTCCCCACTGACTTTTCCATCGCAATTTTCTACCTTTGGAAAAGGCTGGGATACAAAGGAATCGGACCACTATAGCCTGAAATGGATTGATGGAGTATTAAGGAAGTCCCAGAAGTAGAGAGGATTGATTTTTCTTTAAAAAAATTTTTTAAAAAATTGGGGCTTATTCCCATCATATGGGCCAGATGATAGGGTGCCCTTTAAATAGCGGCCCCATTAATCAAACACGCCCTGGGACTTGAAGATGACACCTTGGGATCCTGATACGTGTGTCCCAGGAGGTCTTTTAGAAGCTTGGCCAATTCTACACGTTTTGGCAGCGCAGCCGCCTGGCAAATTATCAGAGCTATTGAATCCTAACACCCACTGAATTATGCATTTTTGTCGCCATTCTGCTGTCTTCTTCCCCCTCTGTTTGAAGTAGGCATGCGTGGGATTTCCTGCCATTGGCACACACTCTTTGTTGAGAATCTGCTCAGGAAGTAGGGTTAGGTGAAGGGCCCTATGTACCCTTGCTTCCTCCAGCTCTCCTATTTCTCACCTTTTGTGGCCCTATTTCCAATATTATAGCCTTCTTCCTCCCCCAGTCCAACATCTTAGGTGGCTGTGCTGCAGTGAACTCTGGTCCGGACTGCTGGCCCAGATGAGCTGATGGAGCTCGTGCCCCGCTCTGGGCTCCTCCACCGGCCTCACGCCATGCCTTCCTTCCCTCCAGTGGCAATTTCCATCCTCCTCCTCAACCAGACCCTCCGGAACCCAACCTAGAACACAATCCCGCAGCCTTTTTTATTGGCAGCGAATAAGCAAACCTTGGTGTATTTGCATCTCTCCCCAGCAGGATCTCACTACACTGGCTGGACCGCATGTAATGCCGGGAGAGCAAGTATTCTGGGGAGACTGTAATAGATGAAGCTGTAATAGAGAATAGAGGGCAGCAGGCAAAGAGATGGCTTTTGGGGAGCAGGAAGCACAGCCTGGTGGCCACAGCATAAGGTCTGACCGATAGATGGGCCCCAGGTTATGTTTACTTAATTCATTAATTCACTGCTCTGGCTGATCCCCTGGAGAGGCATTCAGCAGGTGTCATTCGTGTGCCACTTCAGAGGCACCCTCTAACCTGAGACTGACTACAGTGCTCCCTCCTCCTCTGGCTTTCTGTCCAGTTTGTCCAATGGGAACTCGGAAGGGAGACTGGAGGGAGGGAAGGGAATGAAGTCAGGTTGTGCAAAGCTGGCTGGATCCCCCTCCTCCGATGCAGTCACCTCCCTAGGACTCTCCTTCTTGGTTCAGGTAACCACTCCTCCCCCCTGCATTAGTCATTGTGGTTTCCCTTTAAGTAGCCCACATCTTTTTAAATAGTTCCTCTATTAAACTTTCCTCAAGTTAATCATCCTGACTTGAGAGAGCCACTGTTTCCTGCTGGGACCCTGACTGGTATATGTTGAAAGGCTTGCATTTGGATCCTGGTGCTGCCATTTACTAATTATGTAACCTTGGGCATCCCAATTAATTGCTCTGGGCCTCAACATGTAAAATGAAACGGTTGAATTAGATTTTTTAAAAATTATTAAACAAATGCTTATTGTGAGCTACTCTGTACCAGGAACTACTCCAGATGTGGACAAATCCATGGCAAACACAACCACACCAAGAGCCTAGTCTGATGGGCTAAGATGCACTAACTCTGACAATCTCTGCTCCATGATGGGCCAGTAATTTTTAAGACAAGAAAAGATTTAAGGAAGGAGTTTCAAAGAGAATTATTCTACTTCATGTTGGGTGGGGGTGGGGGGTAGAAGAGGACTGGACTGGACCAGGCTGTCCCAAGGAAACTCTAAGCCCAGTGACAAGGGACAAACAGTTGGGATAAGGAAATTAAACCTGGTGAGTGTGTGTATGTGTGTGTGTGTGTTAATGATCATCATCATTATCATCATCACAACAAACAGGAAAGAGGTATCCATTACAAATCCTAGAAAACAAAGTGAAAAGAGAAAAACTATAAACTATATTTGTCTGTATTAAATAGTAATGATCATTACAATCATTTATTAAGACCACATACCATTGTTTCTAGTGACCAGGCAGCAGAGCAACATATGTATGTCACTGAACATGTATCAGGTTAATCTTGTTGTAAATTATATTTGATGTAAAATAAACAGTAAGATGAAGCACCTTTGCTGTCACTCTAACCAGTGGGGGTTGGCCTGAGGCCTGCAGGCCTCTGTCCTAGGCCTCCCAGGTACATCTGGATGGTGACACTCTGCAACAGAAACAGGAGATGGGATGGTTTGACTTGCAGAATTTTTCTAATTGAATTTGTATTCTAAGCCTTTTTAGTCTCGACAGTCTTAGTCTCTGCATTCACACACAGCTTCTCCCTCATTCCTGCCAGTCTCCGGTCTTTTTCCCTGTGTTAGGACTTTCTTCCTACCTCACAGACAGGCTGTTTCACAAAGGTAGTAACACCCTCCGTTTACTCAGCACTCATGGTCCTTTTCTCTTTCAAGGATAACCATGTTAACCAAGCAGGGGTTCTCCCCATTTGGGGATAAGCAAATAAATCTTACAGCGGCTGGGCAACCTGTCGAGTTCATATGGTCCGTAGGAGCATAACTGGGACTTCTCTGCACTGGTCAGCCTTTCCTCTGTGCTATGTAGCCTTGATGGCAGGGAACCACTTTCTGTCACTTTCAGTCCTCTTCTGGGGATGTCCTGGGCTAGTGGCCCTCTTTGGCCATGGTACAGACTAAGTCTGTGTCTTCTAAGAGCAGCCTCTGTGCCCGTCTGCTCCCTCTCCTTGATTGGCAGTCACAGATGGCACATACAGGATTAAAGCTGGGGAGACAACCAGTGGTGTTAGAATGGGCACACATTCCAGCTCTGCTTCTACGAGCTGGGTGACCTTTGGCAAATACTTCTCTGTAAACGGGGGGGGGGGGGGGTAATAATGCACCTACCTCAAAGAATTAAATTAACGTAGTGATTGTAAAGCACTAGCCCAGTGCCTGGTGCATAAAAATACTCAATAAATGCTAGATGTCATTTGTCAGCCTAGTTGAAATGCCACCTCCAAAGCCTTCCCAAGTGCTTCAGTCAGAGGTTCTCTCTCCTTCCTTTGTTCGTTCATGGTACTTTGCACTTGATTTGTGGAGTTTCACACCTCTGTCTTGTACATAGTTGTGGGATGTTAGACTTTTCACATATTTATAGCCCACACAGAATTAGCTCATGCTAAACAATGAGTACACCTCTGATTATGAATGGATCCCCTTTTTTCATGTGTTTGGTTTATAAAGGCTTGTTTCCATTTTGATGGTTTCAAATCTCAATGTACCATCAAGTTCTCTGGAAAACCTTAAAGATTCTGGGGCAAGAGAACAGAGAATGCTTGTTTACTATCATTGAAACCACTATTGTACTCAGGACAGAAACACAGTCTTGTATATTCCTTTTTAAGAGAGAGAGAAAGAGAGAGAGAGAGAGAGAGATTTCCTCCTTTAGGTTTACTTCTTTTTATTTATTTTTTTAACTAGAGGCCTGGTGCATGAAATTCATGCACTTGGGGTGGGGGGTGTCCCTCAGCCTGGCTTAGTGGGCTTAAGCTGTCAGTTGGACATCCTTAGCATTGCCACAGAGGTGGGAGAGGCTCCCACCACTGCCACTGTGCTCGCCAGCCCGGGGAGCACACTGACCACCAGGGGGCAGCTCCTGAGTTGAGTGCCTGCCCCCTGGTGGTCAGCACACATCATAGTGACCGGTCATTCCACCATTCAGTCATTTGCATATTAGTTTTTTATTATGTAGGATACGCTGTAGATGAGGCCCCCTAGAACCATAAGAAATGCAAAAAATTCACTGTTAACTCATTCTCAAATTGCCCCCACTTAAAATCAAATTGTCCCCTCCTCGCCCCCCCCCACCCCACCCCGTGGGGCATGTGCTGCACCTTGGGAACCACTGGGCTTGACACTTTTCCTCTCTGAGCTTCATTTCTGAATGCATACGCATATCCCATGGGAATTGTAATCTCTTCTCTGCCTACCTCACTGGGTTGTCATGAGGAGGTTCTGAGCTAATGAAATGTTTCATCAAGTAAGTGATGTCTAAACGGAAGGGGTTGTTATTTTTAAGCTCACGGGTACCCTCGCAGGTAGCAGGTGCTGATTAGGGGAGGAGGGCATGATTGTTTCCTGGGACTGTAGCTATGGAAGCTTTGCAGAGGTTCCGCAGGCCTGGGGGGGGGGGGGGCAGGCTCTGGCCAGCAGCCCTGTAGCTGTGGTCATCCCTGAAGGAGCTGATGGGGGGCAGGGAGTTAGGGGGGCGCTAGGGGGGTTGCGAGGCTGAAGGGGGAGTAACTGTCAAACCTTCCCCCTTGGCGCCGTTCTTTAAATTGTATGTGGCTGTTTCACAGCTGGACCTGCTCAGGGCAGGGCTTCAATCTCCTGGAGCGGGGGTGGGGGCTGGGCCAGGGCGGAGCCAGGTGGGCTAGGAGGGTGGGTTTAGCTGCGCCCCCAGCAAGGTTCAGTGTGCTTCCACTGCAGAGATGGCGCTGCTGCTGGGGTGGTGGGGGGAGGATCTGACCTTGGGGGGCTGCTCAGGCCTGCCTCCACCGGGGTCTGGAGTTGTAGGGAGGAGAGGCGTGCCCAGCCCTAGCAAAGGGGGCCCAGCCGCGGCCAGCCACGGGCCCCAGGTGCCTGGGGGTGCTGACGGGTGGTTGCCGGTGTGCTATTGTTTTGGGCGCCCCTGGCAGGGGTGGCAGGGGAAGAGATCAGGAGTCAGAGGTGCAGGCTGCAGCTACTCCTGAGGCTGGGTCTTCTCCCTGTCCTGTCAGCCTCCCCGTCCCCCTGGGGGTGTGGGGGCTGGGGTAGGATGTCCGAAGCAGGGGGATTGGAAGAGTTCCCCATGGCCACTTCCTCTTCCTTCTTTGCAGTCCAAGCTACTGTCCAGCACTCTCCTCAGACCCCCAGGAACTTGGCTCCGGCTGCCTGCCCCCTGCTGCACACCCAGCCTCCTGCTGGTCTGTCAATATGCAAATTGGTCATTACTGGGACACCGTAATAGACAATTAGCATATTACCTCTTTATATGTATAGATTGATTTCAGAGACAGGAAGGGAGAGGGAGAGAGAGATAGAAAACCTTAAAGATTCTGGGGCAAGAGAACAGAGAATGCTTGTTTAATATCATTGAAACCACTATTGTACTCAGGACAGAAACACAGTCCTGTATATTCCTTTTTAAGAGAGAGAGAAAGAGAGAGAGAGAGAGAGAGAGAGAGAGAGAGAGAGAGAGAGAGAGAGAGAGAGAGAGAGAGAGAGAGAGAGAGAGAGAGAGATTTCCTCCTATAGGTTTACTTCTTTATATTTATTTTTTTAACTAGAGGCCCGGTGCATGAAATTCGTGCAGTTAGGGTGGGGGGTGTCCCTCAGCCTAGCTTAGTGGGCTGTTTCACAGCTGTACCTCCTATAAATGATGAGAGAGAATCATTGATCGGCTGCCTCCTGCACACCCCCTACTGGGGATGGAGCCCAGAAACCACACATGTGACCTGACCTGGAATTGAACTGTGACCTCCTGGTTCATAGGTTGATGCTCAACCACTGAGCAATACCAGCTGGGCTGTTCCTTTTTTTCTGGAGCAAGTCATGAATACAGGGACAGCAGCACAAGAACAGAGCCACAGCCTGGCGTGTACTACGTGGGGTAAAAGGAGAGATGGCTAGCAATGAAAGGGGATACGAGGGCTACATCAAATAGGGATTATGTAGGTTTAGGGTTGGCACACTGAGCTTTCAGGATAAAATGTCCTCAGTGAACCTGACATGAATCTTTTGCCCAGGACTTTACAATTAAAATAGAGAAGTGTAGCTCTAAAGGTAGGAAGGGGACAGGCCACCTCCATGGTTTCACTGCCTTAGTTAAGATTGGTGAGGAACGTGTCTCAGAAGAATTATCTTCCTTTGAACTCACCGTTTGTATTCCCTCCTCTCAGAAGCTGCGGCAGAGCCTCTTTGGAAATACGGTCTATGTCTTCAGCTGTGATTGGAAAAAGGCCTGTTTCAGGTTCCATAATCCTTTTTCTGACCTGGCTTTTGCTTTGGAAGTGGGAAAGGTAATAGCAAGTGACAATTTTTAAAAACCCCAATTCCATATTCCTTATCTATGTTTCCTTTTATTCTCATCCATGTAACACATGTTTTCATTGTAATAACTTGTAGAAACATATCAATAATTTAAAAATTGAGCTTAAATGATAACAGACTGTTTAAAATTATAACTTACTGTCTGAGTTGTAACAAAAGCTCGGACTTCTTTTTCTTCTCTCTCCCTCCTTGTAACTTCCAATTTTCCTGGATCTTTACCCAAGTCCTAAGCATCTCTGAGGATTTAGAGGCAGGAGATCTAGCAACTTCTCTCTGGCTTATTCAAAACCTCAATAATTCATGTCGTTGATCAGCAGTCACACAGAAGTTCAAGAGCTAGACATCTATTTCCTTATCTCCTACAAATGTGCAAGCAGGGGCACCAGGGAGTCAGGGTGGAAGAGAGCATATATCCCCAGGTGCCAGTGCTCCCTAAGGAAGTTGATCACTGCAGATTCCAGCTTGGCAGCAGCCCATGAAAAAGGGTGGGTCAGTGTAGTACAATGTCTTTTGCTCAGTCTAGGGGTTGCTGTACACCAGACGGGACAGGCTGCACGGAAGAACAGAGCATGATATCCATTTGCATGAGTTCTCCCTTGGAACGCCAGCCCTGACAGGTTCCATTACAATTGTGAAGCTCTGCCCCTAGCTTGACCATTCATCTTCCCTTTGCAGGGAGGTGCCCAAAGCGTTCAGATGGCCGTACAAGGATTGATCATCAAGTACTTGCTGTTTACAAGGGAGGAGGAAGACTGTAACTTCCACAGGTAAGAGGAAGTACTTGGAAGCGTCACTCATTTTATGAGAACCTTTATATGCTAAATAATGACAGCAGAAATCCCTGGGTCCCCTCAGGAAGGAGACTTGCTCACAAACAAAAATGGGGCTGGTTCTTCCCTCGGAGCTGGATTCTGTGATGGGACGGCTCTCCTGGAGTTACTCTCAAAGCGCAGTTGCAGAATAATGCTGACAGTTTTATGCTCTGCTGCAGATCACCCTGTCAGGTAGAATAAAACACCAGGTCTTGGGTAGGCTTCCTTGATAATATTCGACAGGAAGTTTCAACCTAACAATTCCAGGGAGGAACAAAATGGCAATGAAAACCCCTGATAAGTGAAGGACTAATATTCCTCTCTAATCAGGCTACCAAAGTACAGTGTTTGGTAGTTGCCATTAGTTCAAATTACTTTATTCTTAGAAGTTAACAAACCCTATTGTTTGAAAAACTTTATGCTTGCTATTAGAGAAAATATAAATAAGCAAAAGGCATCTATTTGCCTTCAAGCAAGATAAGTCATCACCAAAACTGGAACTAAATGTACAATATATTCTAAGGTAGTGAATTGCCAGGTTCCTTAGAAGCAGAGCAAGCTGAAATTCCTTATATGAGGGGTTAATGAAGGGAATGCCCTCAGTTGAAACCTGAGAGAAAGAGTGGGAAGCAAGATGAGGAAGGAGAGGCTGAGAAAGAATAGGATTCTGAACAGTGACTCTAAATGACACGCTAGATCAGATGGATTTAGTTGACATTTACAGAATAATTCACCCCAAAACTACGGAATATACATTCATTTCAAGTGCACATGGGTCTAAAGATAGACCACATGTTAGGACACAAAACAAGTCTCTACAAGTTCAAGAAGACTGAAATCATATCAAGCATCTTCTCAGATCACAATGGCATGAAATTAGAAATCAACTACAGTAAAAACACCCAAAAACATTCAAACACATGGAGGCTAAATAGAATGTCATTAAACAATGAATGGGTTACCAATGAAATTAAGAAAGACATAAAAAACTTCCTGGAAACAAATTAAAATGAACATACAACTACCCAAAATCTCTGGGACACAACAAAAGCAGTCCTGAGAGGGAAGTTCATAGCACTACAGGCCTACTTTAAAAAACAAGACAAATTTACAATAAATTATTTAACCCTACAACTTAAAGAATTAGAAAGAGAACAAGAAAAACCTAGAGTGAATAGAAGGAAGGAAATAATAAAGATCAGAGCAGAAATAAATGATATAAAGACTGAAAAAACAATACAAAAAATCAATGAAACCAAGAACTGGTTCTTTGAAAAGATAAACAAGATTGATGAACCTTTAGACACATTTCATCAAAAAACAAAGAGAGATGGCCCAAATAAATAAAATCAGAAACAAAAGCCGTGAAGTAACAACTGACATTACAAAAATACAAAAGATTACAAGGAAATACTATGAACAACTATATGCCAATAAACTGGACAATGTGGATGAAATGGAAAAATTCCTGAAAAAATTCCTAAAAAAATACAATCTTCCAAAACTGAATCAGGAAGAGCCAGAAAACCCAAATAGGCCAATAACAACTGATAAAATTAAAGCAGTAATTAAAAAAAACAAACAAACAAAAAAAAAAAAAAAACTACTGGCAAACAAAAGCCCTGGTATGGATGGCTTCACAGGAGAGTTTTACCAAACATTAAAAGAACTAACACCTATACTCACCAAACTATTCCAAAATATTCAAGAGGAAGAAACACTTATGAGTTCTTTTTATGAGGCAAACATTATCCTAGATAATGACACTACAAAGAAAGAAAATTATAGGCCAATATCCTTGATGAACATAGATGCTAAAATCCTCAACAAAATAATAGAAAATTGGATCCAGCAATATATTAAAAAGATTATACACCATGACCTAATGGGAATTATTTCAGGGATGCAAGGCTGGTACAATATTCACAAATCAATAAATGTGATACATCACATAAAGAAACTGAAAGGAAAAAAATCACATGATCATATCAATGGATGCAGAAAAAGCATTTGACAAAATACAGCACCCATTTTTGATAAAAACTCTCAGCAAAGTGGAAATAGAGGGATCATACCTCAATATAATAAAGGCCATATATAACAAACGTATAGCCAATGTCATACTCAAATGGCAAAAACTAAAACCATTTCTCCTAAGAATAAGAACAAGACAGGAATGTCCACTTTCACTACTCTTATTCAACTAGAAGTCTTAACTACAGCAATCAGACAAGAAGAAAACATAAAAGACATCCAATTTGGAAATGAGGAAGTAAAACTCTCATTATTCGCAGATGATATGACATTGTACATAGAAGACCCTAAAGACTCCACCAAGAAACTACTAGATTTAATTAATGAATTCGGCATTGTAGCAGGATACAAAATTAAAACCCAGAAATCAATGGCATTTTTATACACCAATAATGAATTTTCAGAAAGAGAAACTAAACAAACAATCCCATTTACCACTGCAACAAAAAAAAAAAAAATTAAGATATTTAGAAATAAACTTAACCAAGGAGGTAAAAGGCTTATATTCAGAAAACTACAGGATATTGAAAAAAGAAATAGAGGAAGATATAAATAAGTGGAAGAATTTACTGTGTTCATGTATATTCTGTAGCAGTGGAAGAATATACTGGTAAAATTAACATCATTAAAATGTCCATACTACCCAAAGCAATCTATAGATTCAATGTAATCCCTATTAAATTACCAACAGCGTACTTCACAGATCTAGAAAAAATACTCCAAAAATGTATCTGGAACCTGAATAGCCACAGCAATCTTGAGAAAGAGAAACAAAGATGAAGGAAACACAATGCCAAATATCAAGTTATACTACAAATCCACCATAATCAAAACAGCTGGTACTGGCACAAGAGCAGACATATAGATCAATGGAACAGAACAGAGACACCAGAAATCAACCCAAGTCATTACACTCAGTTAATATTGGACAAAGGAGGCAAGAGCATACAATGGAGTCAAGACAGTCTCTTTAATAAATAGTGTTGGGAAAATTGAACAGATACATGCAAAAAAAATGAAACTAGTTCATTTTTACACCATACACAAAAATACTAGTAAGCTCAAATGGATAAAAGATTTAAATGTAAGTCATGAAACCATAAAAATCCTAGGAAAAAAACATAGGCAGCAAATCTCAGACATCTCTCATAGCAATATGTTTGTGGATACATCTAGGGCAAAGGAAACTAAGGAGAAAATAAACAAATGGGACTACATCAAAATTTTAAAAAGTCTGCATAGCAAAAGAAACCATCAACAAAATGAAAAGGTGCTGGGAAAAAATTGCACTGTATGGGAGAACATATTGATAAAAGGTTACTATCCAAAATATATAAGGAATTCATGCAACTTAACAAAAGGAAGACAATCTAATTAAAAAATGAGCAAAGGACCTAAATGAACACTTATCAAAAGTGACAAATAGATATCCAAGAGACATATGAAAAACTGCTCAAAGTCACTAATCATCAGGAAGATGCAAATTAAAAAAATAATGAGGTATTACCTCACACCTGCCAAAATGGCTACCATCAACAAATCAACAAATGAGAAGGGCTATAGAGGATGTGGAGAAAAGGGAACCCTAGTACACTGTTGGTGGAAATGCAGACTGGTGCAGCCATTATAGAAAACAGTATGGAGTTTTCTCAAAAAATTAAATATGGAACTGCCATTTGACCCAGTGACCCCTTAGGAATATGTCGTAAGAAACCCAAAACACTAATCAGAAAGAACATATGCATGCCTATGTTCATAGCAGTGCAATTTACAATAGCTAAGATCTGGAAACAGCCCAAGTGTCCATCAGTAGATGAGTGGATAAAAAAGCTGTGGTACATTTACACCAGGGAATACTATGCAGCAGTAAAAAAGGAGAATCTCTTACCCTTTGATACAGTATGGAGGGACCTTTGAGAGTATTATGCTAAGTGAAATGAGCCAAAGAAAGACAAGTATCACATGACCTCACTCATACGTAGAATCTAATGAACATAATAAACTGATGAACAATATTGAACCAGAGACATAGAAGCATGGGACAGAGTGGGTGGGTAGAAAGAGATTAACCAAAGAACTTGTATGCATATATGAATAACCCATGGACACAGACAATAGTGCGGTGAAGGCCAGGGGCAGGGCGTGGGGAGGGCGGGCGGGCTAGAAGCAGTGAGTGGGGAGGAAGGGGACATATGTCATACTTTCAACAATAACGATTTATTTTTTTTTTTTAAAGAATAGGGTTCTTGTGAAGTCTAGCCTCAACCTGATCCCGGGAGCTCATTGCCCATCCACAGCTGAGGGAGCAGGGCTTTGGTACCCCCACTCCATCAGGCACTGGCCTTGGCCATCCTGCAGGAGAGGCATAACTCCTCCTCCCCTCTGGGCCAGGTGCCTCCAGTTCCTCAGAGAAAAGTTGAAAAGTAGGAGCCAGTAGCAGCAGTACTGGAAACAGCTGGGTGACACGTCCACCATCTAAGTAAAAGGGGTCCCAGGGAATCTAGATGGAGCGCACACAATTTGCTGCACGAATGTAAAGCATTTAGCACAGCCCTGGCATGTGGCAAATATGAAATACATGGTGATGAGTAACTGCTGTGAGAGATCAGCTCCACGAAGCCTCCCGCACCTTTCCAGCCTTGCGTTCTCTCTCCTGTACTCTCACAGCACTCTTTTGCTCTCATCCGCCTCCTACTAGGGTGTTTACGTATGAGACTCCTTGTGACGCATTTCTGAATTGCCACAGAACTAGATGGATTCCGTAAGTTATTGCTGAGTTAGTTAATGAAACCCTATGTGTTTCTTCATTGGGACAACAGTTGTCAATGTAAAATACTGAGAAAACAGGCATAGTTAAGTATACGGCTAAAGATGGGTTTCTATTTCCTGGGAGGTTGGGCAGCCTGAGATTATTACTCAATGGAGTGTGATGGTTAGGACTAGGGAATCAGGAGCCAGACTGCCCACATTCAAATCACTGCTCTACCACTTTAAAGATGAATGACCAGGGGCAAATTACTCAACCTCTCTGTCTTAACTTCACCTCTAAAATGGGAGTAGTAATAGTACCTACCTCGCGGTTGTTGGGAGGACTAAAGGAGGTGATATGTGTGAAGCGCTCAGAACAGCACTGGGCACAGTGAGTGCCAGGTGAGTGTCAGCTCCTGCTTAACACGGGCAACCTGAAGCAGGCTTCCAGTGATGCACAGGCTGGGGTCAGGCAGACAGGACACACATGGTGTGCACATTGAAGGCAGACAAGTGCATGAGCAAATGTGGGAAATATGTTCAAGGACTGGTCCATCTGGGGCAGAGAGTTTGCAAAATGGAAATCTGGGAGATAAAACTGGGAGAATTGTTCAGGGCTGTGCTAGGAAAGGGCCCGTGTTATTGGGTTGAAGAGCATAGCTCAGTCCCTGCTAGAGTTCTGGAGAGAGGACAGTGGTGGGACTCGATGGCGGCAGTAGTAACACCCTCCCCCCATATTACAAAGAGCAATATGCTGCTGCCAGGACGCCAGTTCCAGTGACAGCAGAGAGGACAAGCCCTCATGACATCCTCACAGCGTAGGTTGATGAAGGAACCAGCCCTGTATTCAGAGTTCATAAGAGTGGAGGCCCCAGCACACGGCCAGATGACAGTCCATCCTGACCCCACCTCCTGCCTTGCAGTCTGTGTGCCATAAGCAAGCAAGAGCAGAGGCAGGCCCTGGCGGCGGCACTCGCTGGTATCCTGTGGGCGGCAGGAGACGCTCAGAAGGCCACCGTCTGTCTTGTCACTGAGGACACTCAAGTCACCTTGACTCCTGACTATGCTGGGGACAATTTCACTGAGAGGGTGAGTGCAGCCCCGCCCGTTCTGGCAGAGAAGGGTGGACAAAGCCTGGGTACTGGTTCACCATGGAAGCGGAGGTGGGGCCCCATCGATGGTTCTGGGAGCGTCTGCTGTGGCCAGAGGCACCATTCAAAGAGGTGAGGGGCAAGGGTTGTAGGTGATCCAAGCAGCCAAAACAGAATCCTGCTACGGATTTCTCCTCCCACCATGATCAAGAATATCCCATACATGAAATCATCATAAAGTGCATGTCCATGCCCCCTGTCTTAAACATAACTAAACTCTACCTATTGCGGGGGGGGGGGGGGGGGTCCTCTGTACGGTTTTACTGCTCAAGATGTCATATTGATTTAAAACTGAGGGATGTAAACATGAGGCCAGTAGCCACCCAATTTCACCATGTTTTATATGGCCTTATGTAAGAGAATATGTCAGTTTTTAGCAATGTGATTTTACAATGAAGCAAAAAATCTCCCTTGAGGTAATAACAGTGATTTGACATCTTATAGGTGTAGCTTTCATCTTCCCTCTCATTTTAATCTTCTCTTCCTGATTTATAGCTCCAGCTGTTTGAAGTTTTGGAGAAAGAGGCCACTGAGAAATTCATCTATGATCATTTACAATGTGTAAGTGTTTAAGTACTGAGATAATTACTTCATGTTGAACTGATCTTGCAGGAACCTTCTCTCTTTTACAAAGTGTCTTTTTAATGATACTTGTTAAGAAAACCAGGTCGTCTTGAGGGCTCAGGAAGGGCAGAACAAGAGAAAGGAAGCCCGCCTCTCCCTCCCCGCAACCTAGAAAGAGGCAGATCACACGCCGGCCACTCCTTGGCTAATCAAGCCCAGAAAATAACACGATAGAGGGCATATGCCAAGATTTCTTCTGTGGAGAGAAAATGTTAAAGCAGTCTTGCCTCATCTAGTGAATAAAAGACAAAAGTGGTAGACAGCGAAGGTTCTAGTCCCAATTGCCAAAATGACCATTCTCACCTATGCCAAAGAAATTACTTCTGGCCTGAAAAAGGTGGCCCTGTTCCACCTCTTCTATCAGCACTTCCCACACAGTGTTCTCCTCCACAATGGTTCTCACCCAGCCCCTGGAAAGTAATGGAAGGTTTTATTTTAAAAGATTCCTCTGCGGAGAAACAAAGGAAAGCTGAGTTTCTGAGGAACTGAGATTACAGTGTGAAAGCAGAGAACCTGAGCGGGGTGACGGTGAAAACACACAGCTTTGGGCTGCGTAGAAGGGGACTGTGACCCATGGGACTCACTGCTCCGCTCCCTTTCAAAGGCCACAGAGGCAGAAACCTGGGGGTTGAGTTCTCAGCCATACTAACTGTATAAAAACCTTGTTTAGACTGGTTCCCCTGGGCCCATCTCGCCCACCATCTCATAGGTCTGTGTTCGGCAAAAGAATGGTCTCCCAGAGATGTCCATACCCTAGTCCCTGGAACCTACGACTGTTACATCACCTGGCGAAGGGGAATTAAGGTCTCTAGTCAGCTGACTTTACAACAGGGAGAGTATCCTGGGTTACCCAGGTGGGCCTGATGTACTCACAGGCTCCTTGAATGTGGAGGAGGCAGAAGAGAGGGGAAGAGTGATGTGGGATGAGAGGTGTCACCACAGTTGCAGCTTTGAAGATGGAAGGTGGGACCGTGAACCAAGGAATGTGGGCAGGGCCACTAAAGCTGGAAAGGAAAGGAAACAGATTCTGCCCTACAGCCCCCAGAAAGAATGCGGCCCTGCTGGCATCTTGATTTTAGCCCAGTGAGGTAGCCATTTCAGACTTCTGACCACCAGAACTGTAAGATAATACGTTTATATTATTCAAGCTTCTAAATTTATAGTAATTTGTTATAGCAGCAATATGAAACAAATAAAACCTGTATGATAGATTTTCAATGGCTGACGTGAAATGTTTAGCTGGAAGCCTGCTTAGAGACTATCTTGCAAGCAGGAGATGTTTAATGGGGTTACACACAGAGAGAGGAGCCATGTAAGAAATAAATGATCCTTCCAGCTAAAAGAGGCACACGCTTCCCTCTCTGTCTTCCATCTCTTCAACTCAGACCTGGGAGAGTCTGATTTACTAGGAAGGACCCCCACATCTACAAGGTCTTCTCAGGAGCTGAGAATCAGAGGGCCAGCGCGGAAGCTCCACACAGGCTTTCCCCATCAAAGGCTAGGAGTGCGCTGGAAAAGCTAACAAAGGCCCTAAGCAGAAGCAGACTGTGCAGCACAAGTGGGCTCGGCAAAGAGCTGCCTGCATCAAGCCGACCCAAGCTGACCCTTTCCATAGCCACGCTGAGGATGGGTTGGCCCCATTTCCTAAGCGAGGGGGAACTTGATGCACATATTCTGAAGGGCGCTTCCTGACCAGAGGCTGCTCATTGTGATCATCCCCCATTCAGACGTTTACCAAACCCCATTCACTCTCAAAATGCACCAGTCCTGTGTCCTAGTTTAAAGCACAGATCTCAAGTGAGGGGTCTGTGAGCAGCAGACCTGTTGTTATAGGTTGAAGTGCATCCCCCCCAAAATGATATGTTCAAGTCCTAACTCCCAGGACTGATGAATGTGCTGATTTGGAAACAGGGTCTTTACAGATGCAATCAAGTTGAGATAAGGTCATGCTGGATTGGGGTGGCCCTAATGCAATGACTGGTGCTTTTATAAGAAGGAAATTTGGGCACAGACCCGGACATGCAGGGAGAGCACCCTGTGGTGATGGAGACAGAGACTGGGGTGATGCATCTCCCAGACCAAGGGACACCAGGGATTGCCAGCAGCCACCAGAAGCTGGGAAGATCAAGGAGGGATCCTCCCCGGGGCCTGGAGAGAGAGCACGGCCTTGCTCTGACACCTTCAGTTAAGACTTCTGGCCTCCAGAACCAGGAGAGAATAGTGTCCTATTGTTGTAAGTAATTCAGATTTTTAGTAATTTGTTATAGCAGCGCTAGGAAAGCAATACACCTATATCTGCAGCATTAACCCACACGGTATTAGATTTTTTTTTTTTAATTTGAGTCAGCAATAGTCAAAACCAATCAGGAAATCCCACATAAAAACCTGTATTTTAGCTCCCCCCGCCCCCGAAAAAAAAATCAGGAAATTTGGCTGCTCTAGACCTATAGCTTGGCATGTCATTAGTGATTCCCATTAGACAAGTTGTGATGGAGTGAATGATGTTACCTAACAGGTATGAAGGGCTCTGATGAAGTTTAAGATTTTGAGATGGGGAGATTATCTTAGCTTATCCTGGTGGGCTCAATTAGTCATGGGTTTCATAAGGAAAATGGGGTGGTGGGAGAGAAAGAGGAAGAGGTGCAATGCCAAAGCAGAGGGGTAGGGCTGTGTAATGTGGGATCCTCGGCCAAGAAACAAGGACGGCTTCCAGACACTAGAAACAGGCAGGAAAGCCTCCAGGTGGGATGGAGGCTGGCCAGCCATTTGAACTGGGTGCACTGACACCAGGTTGGGTTTCTAACTTCCAGAACTTCTTACTAATAAAAGGCTAGAGGCATCACGGCCAGGCCTGCATGGAGGCGGGGCACCTCTTGCATGGTGGGAGACAGGAGGTGGTTGCTATGAGGTGGGAGGCCTGCAAGGGGAACTGGCTGGCTCACATTGGCAGTGGTGGCCAGGGACTGGCAAGTGGGTGGAAATGGCCCTGATCGCAGGCCAGGCCTAGGGACCCTAACCACGATTTCGTGCACTGGGCCTCTAGTTAAATAATAAATTCATGTTGTTTTAGGTCCCCAAATTTGTGGTAATTTGCTATGGCAGTGACAGGAAACTAGCATGCAAGCCTTCTCCAGGTTGCCTCAGGCCCAGCCCTCCCTCCCAGCCTGCAGTGCACCAATTTGGGTTCCTGTCTAGGTCCTATGGCACCAGAGTTTGTCAGGCCCTGGTTCCTGTGGCACTGGAATTTATTCTTCTGCCAGGTCACAGATAGTGAAGGGGACAAATGAATCCATAAAAGGCAAAGCACGGGCATTTTAGCTGAAGCCTTCCTGATGCAGTGCCTCTAAAGGAGAGGCCTTACCCCTGGTATCTCGAAAGCCAGCCAAGGAGCTTCTTTGCAGCAGGTAAAGTGTTGACCAAAAACTAAGATAAGGCCAACGAAGGAGAGGCCCTGAATGTTGGCTGGTCAATTTGGATTTGATCCTGGAGATCACAGGGCACCTTCAGGAGGTTCTGGGCAGAAAAGCAACCTGCCCAAGGGAAGAGACGGAAGAAGTGCCTCAGAAAAGAACAGGTACTGGGACCTAGCACATTTCCTTCTGAGAATCAAGGCAGGTATTTGCATGGCGTCATTTCACTTTTGCAACAAACCGGGCGGAATGGTTTTTTTATATGCAATTGCAGATGAGGAGATTGAGCTCAAAGAAGTTAGACAACTCTGAGTTAGTAAGTAGTAGAACTCGTTCTGAACCCAGGTCTGTATAACTCTAGGTCTGTATTTCTATAAAGCCTCTCATCTCCCACCCCCACCCCCACACTTCCCCTGAGTTTAATTGGGCAACCAAGAGGGATTCACTGACTAAGGAGTGACTGGGCAGGGAGGCCAGCCAAGAGCAGCCCTGGGACTTGGGCTAGGATGGACCCAGAAAAATGGAGAGGAAAGATACGCTACATCTTAGCCATGGTTGGAAGAAAATCACAAGACAGAAGTAGAGGAAAGAAAGAGAGGTTGAAAATCGAGAGAATGATGTTAGCATTGGCAGGCTGGAAGCAGGAAGGAGAATGCATTTGAGAGTGGAGATAGATAGAGAGAGCTCCAGCTGCCCTTTAAGCAGCTAGAAAATAAATCTCTCAGGCAGTAAATCCCTGAATTCATGCCCACAGGTATACATAGCTGCATTGCTTGGAAGCAAATGTGCTTTTCCCTTGCTTTCCAAACAGTTCAGTGGGGAAGGAAGCCACGGTGTCATCCTGTTTCTTTACAGCCTGATCTTCTCCAGAACATTTGAAAGGTAAGTTCTACAAATATTTACCCAGCATTTCCTTTGGCTCTGGGGTCACATAAACCATGTACTCTGTGTTGGAGAATACTTTCATGCCTACTGGAAACATGAGGGCAATTTTTTTTCTAGTGGATGCTCTTGCTGTTGATACGTCTTTTTCTATAATCAGTTTGGCCATCGTAATGGGTAAATGACTGTCAGGAAACTGAATCTGCTTTTGTGGTACAGTCCTAGGGTCCTTTTTGTAGTTATAAATATTGGCAGACAACAAAGCTTATTTGTACAATTTTCATATAAAAATTTTTATTACTTATATGCACAGTAAAATAGATTTTCAAGTATTTATTTTGCCTCTGTAATATGCAAAGGCCTGTTATTCACACCGTGGGAAATACAGATAAAAGAAGATAGGACCCTGGCCTCCTGCAGGTTCCAGTCTGGGAAAGAGAGAGGTCCACATAGAGCCTGGGCAAGTCCCAGCTGGCACTTGATGGGCCAGATGAGGTGTGAAGACAGTTAACCCAGTGGGTTCCAGAGGAGGAGGGTGCCCAGCAGTTATGAAAGTCAAGGAAGGCTTCTTAGGAGTAGATGAAAGAGAGGGAAGCTTTGCGAGAGTTAGGGAGCCCCCAGAAGGGAAGAATTACAAGCCCTGCAGCAGTATTCCTGAAACCTGTCTTTTGTATATCTCCATCACATTTTTGTGGTCTATATTATTATTTGCTTAAGCTTGCTTTAAATCAACACACATTTAAATATTAACTTCTTTCTAAACATTAATATCCTTTAAATTGCGTATTTGGTGTGCTGAAGAAAATATGCATTAAAAACATCACTATAAAAAATTTTAAATGCTCATCTCTGTACCATCCAAAATCACGCCATACTTTGGAAAGCACTGCCCTGAATTGTACCTGATGCCATCAAGGCATTCGCCATGCTTGAGCAAGTCTCTGGGTCTTATTCACAAAAGGGAGTGACCTCTAATCCTAGGAATAGGTTCCGTCAAGGATACATACAGCTCTCATACCAGCACCTTCCTCTCAGTGACAACAGGAGCCACGTTGCACCTTGACTTTAACATTGCCCAGGGTAGAAACCCAACCCCTGGTCTCTGATGAAACAGTAGAGGCTGCCCTTCTATAGCCAAGAAATGAGCTCAACCCCCAAGCTGGTGTTTTCCACTTAAAACAGTCTGTTCAATTCTGCCTTGGCCAGTTCTCTCTGGAGTGGTCACCTGTCACCATCCTAAGCTAAGCATCCTTGTCCCAGAGCAGTTTCTCTACTGAGCCCAGCATTGGAGCATACACAGGGATTCTAACGCATGAGGTCTGTAGCTTCTCCTTCACCACTTAACACTGGTTTCTCCCACCTGCACCCATAGCTTTCCCTATGCAGCCCCAGTCCTAGAAGCTTTCCTGTGAGAGAAGGAGACAGGGAGGGCACATGGGAGGGACAGTGACCAGGCAAGCCCATGTGACCGCCGCTTTGTGTTGTGCTGGAGGGAGGAGAGGCTGCAGGTCCTCGGCACAGTCATCCTCGCTGACCAAATGCTGATGGCATCTCCCATTCTGCAGGCTTCAGAAGGACCTGGATGTCTCCACCATTCATCTGCTACAACCAAATGCTGGAGGCTTCCTATGCAGGCAGGTAGGGTGGAAGACTGGCTTCTGTTGTAGAGTGTGAATTAGGCTTTTTAAAAATGAGCATATTCTCTTAAATGAAGAGAGTTCAACTTACCCTTGAAAGACTAAGATGCTGCCCTGAGTTTGTTATCAGATTTGACCTTCCAGTTCCCATTACAGTCCTTTCTAGTTTACCTCTGAGAGGCCTCTATCCCTGAAATTCTAGAAACATTCGAAAATATCCTTTTTTCCCTTTTTATTGAATTATTGGGGTGACACTGTTAACAAAATTATAGAGGTTTCAGGTACACAGTTCTACAGCACATCATCTGTACACCGTATTGTGTGTTCACCACCAAGTCAAGTCTCCTTCCATCACCATTTATCCCCTAATACCCTCCTTCACCTCCCAAAAATATTTTGTCAAGATCCACCAGGAATCCCTAATAACTGAAAGAAAAGTGCTATAACAACATATTAGTCTTGTGCTTCTTAAATCCTAACTATGGAAACTAGGGAGGATGAACAACAGGTTCCAAGTGGGGCACATGGGAAGTTATGGACTATGGCTCAAGAAAAACAGTTGTTTTAACCCTAAAATGTTAATGACATACATTTTTCCAGAATCACGTATTGTGTGATTTCATTATTTTCAATAAAAATGGTAATTTAAAAATGATTATTTAAGGAAAAAAGAAATTAAGATCCTTGTGTCATTGCTACCTAAAATGTAGTATTTATAAACTGTGTCACTAGGCAGTTTTGAATATGGTTTTAACTGGAAGAGCAAGTCCACATGTCTTTAATGGCTGTCAAAATGGGAAGTCTCAAGAAATACTGCATGGAGTCCCAGCACGCAGTGACATTGGCTATTTGCAGTGGGGGAAGCACACCTCAGAGGATGGGCTTTCCCAGGTGAGTGGTCCTGATTCTCAACTGCATGATCAAGTGCCAATATTTTGACATGTTTAAGTCTCTATGTTAAGGTAGTTCAAGTGTGATCTTACTTTTACCCTTTCCTGCATACCTCCCAACCACCACACACACACACACACATACACACACACACACACACACACGCACACACACACACTCACACACACACACACACACACACACACCATGCACACACAGAGACTTTCAGGCCTAAACAGAAATAGCCAACTCTACTTACTTCATATTTTATCTTATGTATTTTACTAGAGTCTCAATGCACGAAAATTTGTGCAAGAGTAGGCCTTCCTTCCCCCAGCTGCCAGCACAGGCTTCCCTCTGGCACCTGGGACTCAGGCTTCCCTCCTCCGGCTGCCCGCAGGCACCAGGGACCCAGGCTAGCCTCCCTCCGGCCCCAGCTTTGTCAGGAAGGACATCTGGAATGACATCCGCAAGATGTCTGATCTAATTAGCATATTACCCTTTTATTAATATATAGAGAGAGTATAGCTAATACAAGTAATATGCAAATAATTTTTTAAAAAACAAACCTGAAATAGCCCTAGCTGGTTTGGCTCAGTGGATAGAGTGTTGGCCTGCGGATTGAAGGGTCCCAGTTTTGATTCTGGTCAAGGGCATATATCTTGGTTGCAGGCTCCTCCCCATCCCAGGTCTTGGTTGGGGCTCGTGCAAGAGGCAACCAGTCAATGTGTTTCTCTTACATTGATATTTGTTTGTCTTTCCCTCTCTCTTCCACTCTCTCTAAAAATCAATGGAAAAATAACCTCGGGTGAGGATTTAAAAAAAAACACAAAAACAAACCTGAAATATACAGATAAAAGGAAAGTCCTCTGGCATCCCACCCAGCTACAGATCCCCTTCTCAGAAATCAGTATGGTCAATAGCTGGTGGGTATCTTCCCAATCCTTTATTTATGAAAATGAACAAATACATTTCATCTATTGCTCAAAGCCTTAAAAAAATATCACTGGGGGATAAAGGGAAACCCTTGGGTTTTTTAAATTTTATTTTCAACTAGAGGCCCAGTGCATGAAATTTGTGCATGGGTGGGGTCCCTAGGCCTGGCCGGTGATCAGGACCTATTGGGGCCAGGCCTATTGGGGCCAGTCCAATCGGGGCCTGCTGGCCAGGTGGAGAGTGGAGGGGAGGGACCACGGGATGTTGGCTGCCAGCCCCAAGGAGGAAGTCAGCCTTTGGACCCCTGGGAAAGGGGCCACATCCACCGCCACCCACTCCCGGTTCCCTGTCCCAGCCCAGAGTCCAAAGGCCCCAGTGGGGTCAGGAGAGGAGGCAATGGTCGCCAGGCCGGGTGCGGAAGGAACAGACGCTGGATGCCGATGCCCACCATCGGCACTCTGCCACCACACGGTTCCCTGCCTCCCCCCTCCTTCTTCCCTCACTGCTGTGCCACCACCGGGGCTTGCCAGCCGGGGGGAGGGACAGGTCCTGCCGGCCAAGGAGAGGGACAGGGGAAGGGACCGTGGGAGTTTGGCCACCAGCCCCAAGGAGGGAACCAGCCCTTGTTCCTTCTGGGAAAGGGGCCGCATCCACTGCCACCCACCCACAGTTCCCTGTCCCAGACTGGGGCCTGGCCCTGAACAGGTGATCGGGGCCTGCTGGCTGGTGGGAGGGACTGCAGGAGATTGGCTGGTTGAGGGAGGTTGGCTGTGGGAGCGCACTGACCACCAGGGGGCAGCTCCTGCATTGAGCGCCTGCCCCCTGGTGGTCAGTGTGCATCATAGCAACCAGTCATTTCAGTCGTTCAGTCTTAAAGGTTGCTTAGGCTTTTATATATATACTAGAGGCCCGGTGCACGAATTCGTGCATGGGTGGGGTCCGGCCATCCCATCCCGATGGAGGCTGATGGGGGCCGGGCCAGTGGGGGGTGAGGGGACACGGGAGGTTGGCCAGACAGCCTTGCCCCCGATGGGCTGGTTGGCTGCCACAGTGAGTTTCATAGTGACAGGTCATTCTGGTCGTTTCACTTGTTCCAGCATTCCAGTCGCTGGCTTTTTATATACATAGATATATATAGATTACAGTTGACAGTCAGTGTTATTTTATATTAGTTTCAGGTGCACAAAACAGTGAAGAGGGCCCACTTGTGAAACTCCCCTCACAAGCTTTCCCACTTGGGGGCTTTACAGCCTGTGACAACTGGAAAGTATAATGTGCTATTGAAAGGCACAGTGAGCAAGTTCAGCAAGATGACATTCCACAAAACAAACAGGAGAGAGTAAGAAAGCAGATATACTCACCCAAACCACAAATCAAAGGTGCTTTTATTCTATTTTCACAAAAATTTTTATTCTGAGACCCAGGGAAGGCAATGTGGATTCTGTGAAAAGCAACTAATTCTCTGGAGTGGCCTTGAACTAGTTGTGATGTAATGCAATATGATAGTGACAGAAATCCCCAGGCCTCGCCATCCCCAATGTCTCCTGACCAGCAGCACCAAGGAGGCCTGTGGCTCAGTGTCGTCCCGCTCCCTGTCCCAGCTCACAATCCCTCCATGTGCGCAGGGCCACGCACCTGACAAGTCCTTCTGTATCCACAGCGCCAGGCACCTTCCCGCCTGCTGGTGGCTCCAGCTGTGTGAAATCAGCATCTTACAACACATACAAACCCTGCATCCAATGGTGTCAGGACAGTTGTGTGTGACTACAGCAGAATCAGTGTGTTTTGTGTACAAATGTTATTCCTCGAGTTTGAAATCTAAATTCATCACAGAAAAATGAGTAGAGACAGAGAAGCTAAAAGTAAAAAAGATGAATCCAATCCTATCACTTGGGTCAATCCTTTCACAAATAGGTCCTTCCCTTCTTCTTTCTAATATAAATATGTTCCATTCTACTCTCCTGAAACCTGCTTTTCTCATTTAACACAAATATCTACATATCAGCAGTAATTGTCCTTCGTTGTATTTAATGGATGCAAAGGGTCCCACTATACAAACAGGAAGGACTGTACTTTGAATACCCCCTGGACAGAAACTGGATCTGTTATTATTATAAAGTTCCTAGTCACTTGTCCCAGACATTTGGAAATTCATCTTAGAATTTGTTATATATATAAAACTAGAGGCCCGGTGCATGAAATTCATGCACAGAGGGGGTTGTCCCTCAGCCCAGCCTGTACCCTCTCCAATATGGGATCCCTCTCACAATCCAGGACTACTGGCTCCCAACTGCTTGCCTGCCTGCCTTCCTGATTGCCCCTAACCGCTTCATCTGCCAGCCTGATCACCCCCTAACCACTCCACTGCCAGCCTGTTTGCCCCCAGCTTCCCTCCTCTGCCGGCCTGGTCACCCCTAACTGCCCTCTCCTGCAGGGTTGATCACCTCCAACTGCCCTCCCTTGCAGGCCGGGTGCCTCCCAACTGCCCTCTCCTGCTGGCCATCTTGTGGTGGCCATCTTGTGTCCACATGAGGGCAGGATCTTTGACCACATGGGGGCAGCTATATTGTGTGTTGCAGTGATGATCAATCTGCATATTACTCTTTTATTAGATAGGATAGAGGCCTGGTACAGGGGTGGGGGCCAGCTGGTTTGCCCTGAAGGGCATCCCGGATCAGGTGGGGGTTCCATTGGGGTGTGGGGCGGCCTGAGCAAGGGGCCTGTGGTGGTTTGCAGGCCAGCCACGCCCCCTGGCAACCCAAGCAGAGGCCCTGGTATCTGGAATTTATTTTCCTTCTACAATTGAAACTTTGTAGCCTGGAGCGGAGCCAAGCCTGGGGCTCCCTCCGAGGCCGGTAGCCATTTGTGTTGGGGTTATAATTGAAACTTTGTTGCCTTAAGTGGGTGGGCCCGGCCAGGGTGTGCGGAAAGCTTTGCTTCCCCTGTTGCCGGCGGCAACCCTGGCCTGCTCTCTCAAAGTCCATTCTGCCACCATTTGTTTGAATTTGTTTACCTTCTATAATTGAAACTTTGTAGCTTGAGTGGAGGCTTAGGCCTGGCAAGGGCAGGTGGAAAGCTTGGCTTCCTCTGTTACCTAGGAAACCTTGCTCTCTGTGGCTGTAGCCATCTTGGTTTGGGTTAATTTGCACACTCGCTCTGATTGGATGGTGGGCGTGGCTTGTGGGTGTGTCAGAGATATGGTCAGTTTGCATATTTGTCTATTATTAGATAGGATGTCCATGGTCAAGCACTCTATCAATCAGAGCCCAGTAATATGCCAAGACTCTGTTTGGAGGAAAATGGCATGACAAGTTTCAAGGAGTGGCGGCACAAAACCCACAACAACAATTTAATGATTTGTCTACTTTTACAAAGCTCTTTTACAATATTAGTTCACTATATCCTCATTATCAACTAAAAAGATTTAAAACAGTATCTCATAGTTCAGTCATTTGAGTAGATAATTCACAAGCTTTGTCGTCTCTCCACACCACCTCTGCTATTATTTGCTTAATATTTTTATTTAAACCAACTCACTTTTAAAATTTAAATCTAAAAAAAATTGAATCTAACCTTTTCTGCAGCAATAATACAAACCACAGACTTGACGGGCTGTTTTCTTTCCTAATACATATTTAAATATATAAACATGTTTTGTTTTCAAAGTTTCCCCTTTGTACCACTGACTTCATGGCACATGCCAGCAGGGGCCACTTGCTCCAGACTGTGGAAACCTGGTGTAAAAGTGAGGAGATCCTGTAGCATGTCAGAAACAGCCCTGGCCTATGTTCATAGCAGCACAATTTACCATAGCTAAGATTTGGAAACAGCCTAAGTGCCCATCAGCAGATGAGTGGATTAGAAAACTGTGGTACATTTATGCAATGGAATACTATGCTTCTGTAAAAAGAAGAAACTCTTACTATTTGCAATAGCATGGATGGACCTGGAGAGCATTATGCTAAGTGAAATAAGCCAGTAGGAGAAAGATAAATATCACATGATCTCACTCATTTGTGGAATATAATGAACAACATAAACTGATGAACAAAAATAGATCCAGAGACATAGAAGCATTGAACAGACTGTTGAACCTCAGAGGAAAGGCAGGGGTGGGAGGGTGGGTGGGAAGAGATCAACCAAAGAACTTGCATGCATATATGCAAAACCCATGGTCACTGACAACAGTGTTATGAAGGCCGGGGGTGGAGAAAGGGGAGGCAGGCTAGAAGGTGTCAATGAGGGAGAGGGAAGGGGACATATGTAATACTTCCAACAATAAAGATTTTCTTCAAATTTTAAAAAAGAAAGAAATAATGGAAGAAGATCATCCAATAAAAATTAAAAAACATTAAGTGGATGTTTGACAGAACCTAAAGCCAGTGAAGAGGCTGAGGCATAAGAAATAAGAGCTTTCCTGCTGGGAAGAAGGCAAAAGGTACCCGACAGCAGGGCTGCCATCGTGATGCTTGCTCACAGATGAATGTAGGCAAAGGACGGGAATGCTCGGGTTAGCTCTACGTCTACATAGAAATCAAACCTATGCTGCTTCCATCTTTTCGAAAGTGACTAATGTGGTTTCCCATCCTTCCTTTTGGACTCAGTGTTCTGTCCCCACGGAGACTCCTGTGAATCCTGGCCACAGTGAAAATTGACTGAAATTGTGCATTAATGGCCTGCAACCCTGAGGATGTTTATTAAGTTATCTCTGTCATGCTCTTGAAGTTGGGTTTCAGAACAAACGTATTAAAGAGCAAATACAGCTGGCAGCTAGTTTTATTCCTTGAACTGCTGGGATATAAGAATGTGTTAGACATATACTTGTATACATACAAAGTTTATTGTATCCAAGGTGTTTTTTATTCTTTCTATATCAGCTTATTATTTTAGAATAAAAGTAATACATAAATCATCTATATTATTAAAATAATTACAGCCCAGCCAGCATGGCTCAGTGGTTGAGCATAGACCTATGAACCAGCAGGTCACGGTTCACTTCCCGGTCAGGGCACATGCCCGGGTTGTGGGTTCAATCCCCAGTGGGGGGCATGCAGGAGGCTACCAATCAATGATTCTCTCTCATCATTGATGTTTCTCTCTCTCTCTTTCTCTCTCTCTCTCTCTCTCTCTCTCTCTCTCTCTCTCCCTTCCTCTCTGAAATCAATAAAAATATATTTTTAAAAATAAAAAGAGAAAAGAAAATGGTAATTAAAGAAAGTACAGCAGATCCTCAAATAACCAAATAACACCATTTTGTTCAATGTCGTTTAAGTTACATTTATAAGATGCCATAGAAGTTTAACTCTTGTTTATATCAACTAGTCTAGCCTGAAACTGGTTTCATTATATGTCTTTTTGCTTCAAGTTTCAGAACCTATTGATGGCATTTAATGAGGACTACTGTGTATATGAAGCTTATTTATTCACTGTTGTGAATGCGTCCTATGTGCTGGGCTCCCTCTGAGCCACCTGCAATGACACCTTATTTTATTTAATCCTCACTTCCACTTAAAGTTACAATCAGTGTAACTTTAAGTCCAGTGTCTGTTGTTCGGTCATTCATTTAGAGATGAGAAACCCCAGGCTGAGAAAGGGATAGAGACTTTCCCAAGGCCATCAGCTAGGTCAATGACAGAGCCAGGCTTGTGATCCCAGATCTATGTACAGTCAAAGCCCACCTTCCACCCACAGTGCCATGCTGCCTGGCATTATCATCCTTACTCGTTTTCTGATAAGTGGTAAACACAAAATGCCCATTCTTGGAATTATAATCTAAGTGCTTTTATAGTCTATTTTATATATACATATATATATATATATATATAAGTATATATATATATATATATATTTTATATATATTTTATATATATATATATATATATATATATATCTTATACATATATATATATATATATACATATATATATATATATATATATATATATATATATATATATATATACTAGTAGCCCGGTGCATGAAATTCGTGCATGGGGGGGGGGGGGGGGGTTCCCTCAGCCCGGCCTGCACCCTCTCCAATCTGGGACCCCTTGAAGGATGTCCTACTGCCAGTTTACAGGGATCAGGCCTAAACCAGCAGTCGGACATCCCTCTCGCAATCTGGGACTGCTGGCTCCTAACCGCTCACCTGCCTGCCTGCCTGATTGCCCCTAACCACTCTGCCTGCTGACCTGCTCACCCCCAAATGCCCCCCTGCCAGCCTGATCACCCCCAACTGCCCCCATGCCAGTGTGCTCACCCCCAACTGACCCCCTGCTGGCCTGCTCACCCCCAACTGCCCCCCTGTTGGCCTGCTCACTCCAAACTGCCCCCCCCCCACCGGCCTGATCACCCACAACTGCCATCCCATCCTGGCCTGATCACCCACAACTGCCCTCCCCTCTTGGCCTCTAACCTCCTCTACCTCAGCCCCGCCACCATGGCTTTGTCCAGAAGAACGTCCGGAAGGTCTTCTGGAAGGTCTTCCAGTCTAATTAGCATATTACCCTTTTATTAGTATAGATAGAGGCCTGGTGCACAGGTGGGGGCCGCCTGGTTTGCCCTGAAAGGTGTCCCAGATCAGGGTGGGGGTTTCCTTGGGGCATGAGGTGGCCTGGGCGAGGGGCCTGTGGTGGTTTGCAGGCCGGCCATGCCCCCATGGGGTGAGGATCCCCGCTGGGGGGATGTGGCCAGCCTGGGTGAGGGGCTGATGGCTGTTTGCAGGCTGGCCAGACCCCCCAGTGGGGACTCTTACTCCCTGGGGGCGTGGCCAGCCTGGGTGAGGGGCTGATGGCTGTTTGCAGGCTGGCCAGACCCCCCAGTGGGGACTCTTACTCCATGGGGGCGTGGCCAGCCTGGGTGAGGGGCTGAGGGCTGTTTTCAGGCTGACCATACCCCCTTCAGGGTGGGGGTCCCCACTGGGGTGGCTGGCCAGCCTGGGTAAGGGGCTGAGGGCCATTTTCAGGCTGGCCATGCCCCCCGGCGACCCAGGCTCCCAGCCCCCCTTTTTTTTTTTCTCCAGCCACTCCTTGAGCAGCGGCCAGGGCGGGCGGGAAGCTTGGCTTCCTCCATCGCCAGGGGCAACCCAAGCTTCCTGCTTGCTCCAGCTCCGTGGTTGCCACCATCTTTGTTGGGTTAATTTGCATACTCGCTCCTGATTGGCTGGTGGGCGTAGCAGAGGAATGGTCAATTTGCATGTTTCTCTTTTATTAGTGTGTGTGTGTGGATAGATAGATAGATAGATAGATAGATAGATAGATAGATATAGATATATATCTTTATATGTAGATGCAGACTCACATTCCCTAATCTTTAATATCTATAGTGAATCTATAATACATAGGATCTATAATATATCAAGTGAATAGCTCCTTTGTGACAAAATTGCAGAGGCTACAAAAACACATGTCTTTCAGTCCCAATGTCACAGACCAGGGGGTGAGATTTTTTTAATGGAGCTCTTATTAGATGACATAGCAAGCCCCCAGAGCCACCAGACTGGCAATGCCCACAGAAAACAGCCAGGACTCACAGGACGAGGCTGTTCAGAAGCCTCCCATCATTTTTCTATTTGAAGGTCCAGGTTTGAGTGTGAGGTTCCAATACTTGAGTGAGAACATAAAGCAGTTTGAGTCTAACACCATCTGGAAAGCCTTAGGAGGTTCACATTATCTTCACACCTGCCACTGAGAAGAAAAACCAACGCTGATTTCAGAAGGGACTGAAGCCAGTCAGGTCTGCTGGAATGACTCCCCAGCAGCCTGGCAGAGCACAGCCCCTCCCAGCTGTAGCTCTTCCCTTGTTACATTTTCCTTTAAAGAGACTGATTAAACTCCAACCATAAAAGTGCCAAATGGAGCTGCTCCTGTGCACTCTGCCCCTGAGTTGCTGAGAAAGTGTCTTGCACACACAACAGCACGGTGCACGCACTCACGGAGGGTACATCGACTGTTCCAGGTGGCAGAGACAAGAGCCAGTCCTTTAACAGTTATGCATGTGAGTCATCCCCAGGAATCAGCAAAGAAAGCACAGGGTTTCCGACTCCTTTCTCCTGTTCAGATTACCAGACTGGGGCCTTGGAACTTAGGATATCAAGCTCATTATGCAAAGGCACATTCCATGTGCCATTGTTCTAGAGGGCATGAAAACAGAATTACAGGGACTCAGTTCTTGCCCTCTAATGTTAGAATCTGTCCATCCTTTCTCTTGTCCTTGCAATTTGACATTCTCTTAAAAAATACATGTTATGAAAGGCTTGGTTGCTGCATGTAATGTTGAACCTACTGGGCTTACACAATGAGTAAACTTAAGAAGGAATGTATTTTATTTATAGCACTACTGTATCACAATTTAATTTCCTCTTTACCATGGCAACAAGGCAGCATGCACCAATTCTGCATTGGTGGAATCTCACCAGCAAAACATATTTAGAATCCTGCTCTGGGGGGAGAGGTAGCTGATAAACTACCTAAAAAGCAATACAAATTCTTGACTAAAAATTCCAGTCAGACAGATTATGTGGTCTGCTGAGAAAAGAAGGGGGTGGAATACCTGGCTGGATTCAGCTGGGGGAAGGGTGCTTTGCTGTGTTTTTGCAGACCACACTGTAAGCCAGGTGTTTCTCAGTGTAATTGGGAGGCCCACATCTTTGAGTTAATACCAAAAGTACCATGACAGTCACATGTGGCATCTTCCTTCTCACCAGCATCTCCCAAGGCAAGCAAGGCTCTGTCTGCTCAGCATGGGGTCCCTGTCTGATCACTTCGGGGTTGGAGATTGTTGTATTTATAACTATACAGCTGACCCTTGAACAACATGGGTTTGAATTCCACCATCCACTTATGCGTGGATATTTTTCAACAAATATCTGCTTTTGACCAGCAGTTGGGAGTCTGGATGTGGAGGGCCAAGCATGTGCACCGATCCACACCATTTTACGCAGCGGGCTCAGCATCAGCTAGTCTGGCACCCCTGGGGGTGCTGAAACCAACTCCATCCCCCGCTGATACTGAGGGACAACTTCAGTTTTGAGGGAGTTAAAAGTTATACACAGATTTTCCAAGGGTCAAGGGTCAGCGCCACTATCCCCTCACTGCCTTGTTCGAGGGCCGACCGCCCTTCTTTTTCGTCCTACTCTAATCAAATCTTGAAGAGCTTCGAGGCCAGGAGAGAAAACTGCCTGCTACACAGAGTGACACTCGTGTGGTGTCAGCTCCCTGCACAGCATGCTGTCTGAGTGCCAGCTGAACTGTCCTACCTCACAGAGATTCTGTGAGGCAGCATCATATGTGTCTACAATCTGCTACCTCAACCAGACATACTTTACAGGAGCACTCATTGGCTTAAAACCAGCCAGAATGTCCACCTGAGGGTCCACCTGAGTGGCATTTTATTATGAGGAGTCCTTGATTCCTAATTAGTTTACCCAAGTTTTCTAATCCTGAGAATTCCATGTCCTCTGGATCCTGGATTATATGTAACCTTAGTATAGAAGGTGCCGTTACAAGAAGGCTTAAGAAAGAAAGTGCTTAAGTTATAACTAATGAATGGCTACAATGTTGTTTGGAACTTTGGGGTTGATCTGGAAGGTTACCTCATGTGACTGCTTCAATGACGCATCCTTGTTGTTTTATTTCCAGCCAGTGAGTAACTTGCCCCGTGTTTGATATGGGAGATGCTCCTGTTATATGCAGCCCCAAGGGGCCAACTGGAGTGTGAAGAGATGAGCAAACCCTGCACCCACTATGAGTGGATCCAGATTGGAGTGCTAGGCTTGCACCCCTTTTTTAACTATCAATTAAAACTGAGGTCATTTCTTTCAAGTACAGTTATATAATTTTTCTGTGGTAGTGCCAAGTGAAAAGCTTACAGACAAAAGCATCTCTGATTCACCCACACTGAAGAATTTAAAGAAAAAGAGGTTGGAATAGAACTATTGAGAAATCAAAATATCAAGTTATTAGCCTTTAATGCTTGGGTTTACAAAACACATGATAATTTTTCAAAGCTAGATTTCCCCTAAGACAGAATATGTTCCTGAACATACAGTACAACTCTGAGGACTGAGAAGGAAAGAGACAGAATCAGATTTTACTGTCACAGGAAGACACGCCAGGGCAGAGGGTCCCATTCGTCTGCCTGGCATCACGTGGACACGATAGAAGCTTTCCCATGTAGCTCATGTTTCTCTCTCTAAGTAGGAAACAATTGTTTTTTATGTTAATGAGTTTTAATGGCAATCTTTTTAAAAACATTTGCTTCCCTACCTCTTTAAACAAAATAGTAGCTATCATTAATAGAAATGTGCTACAATAGCATGATACCTTCAGGGACTACTGAAATGTGCTGGCTCCTTTTACTCTGGGCCCCAGAGTGATGCTTTTGTGAATCTGATCCACTAGCTGTGAGAATTCAAGGCCGAATTGACAGGTGCCTGGAAAAAAACAGTTAGCAATGTAGTTATAGCAGTAAACTTACTATATATAATACCAAACTAGTACATTCAGCTCCAAATACATCTTCACAACTGATCTATGTGTTAACATACAGATATGTGTATATACATACTAGAGGCCTGGTGCATGGATTTGTGCATTGGTGGGGTCCCTCAGCCTGGCCTGTGGGGATCAGCTGAAACCGGCTCTCCGACATCCCCTGAGGGGTCCCGGATGCAAGAGGGCAGTTCTCGGGTGACACACCCTGGAATCGGGCTCCTTCCTCTCTGGGTCCAAGGTGCAGGTGAAGCAAATTCAGGGCCGACAGTGCCGCAGCAGCAAGCTAACTCACGGCAAATTCCGCGAGGAATCGGGCTCCCTCCTCTACTGGTCAGAGCATCTGCCCCCTGGTGGTCATTGCACATCATAGCTAACAGATGAACAGTCCAACGGTCGGACGGTCGCTTAGGCTTTTATATATAGAGATGAGTGTGTGTGTGTTTGGGTTCACCTCATTTCCCAGAAGTTTTTCCTATATTCAAAATATTATGGCATCATCCCATACACCAAAAGGTGGTGGGTTTGACTATATATATATATATATATATATATATATATATAGAGAGAGAGAGAGAGAGAGAGAGAGAGAGAGAGATCCTCAGGTAAGGATTTAAAAAGTATATTCTATATTTCTATATCCTAAATAATATTTTCCTCATATTCTAAATGGTTAGTGTCACTGCAAAGAAAATTGAAGAAGAGGTGATTCCAGCAAACAAAAGCCCGGGGCCTGACGGCTGCTAGAAGTCTGACCACCTGCTGAATGCAGTCTGTCCCACCTTGGGAACAGGAGTCATTACACTAGTCAGTAAACACAAATGGGAGTTCTCTTGTTCCACCCTCCATCTATATTTCAGTTTATCTTTGTGCTCTCTACCTCACTTCAAAACCAGACTAAAGTGTTTACACCTCCTCCGTGAGGCCATCCTCAAACATCTATATATATAAAATCCTAATATGCAAATAGACTGAACAGCAGAACAACCGAACAACCAGTTGCTATGACATGCACTGACACCAGGGGTTTCACGTGGAACATGGTGGGCGTCGGCAGCAGGCAGCAGAACATGGAACATGGCAAGCATCGGCTACGGCAGTATGGTGGAGCAGGTGAGCAGGGGTGCCAGACCAAGGTGGGGCACCGATCGCTGTCATCGGGGAGAGCCTCTAGTGGTTACTGACAATTCTTTGCTTCCGGGCACCGTGGTCCCCCGCTGCTGGTGCCAGAGCCACTGCTGGCACCTGCTGCTGGCTCCCAGCGCTAGTCCTGATCATTCGGCACCATCAGCAGGTGCAAACAGCGGCTGCTGTCCCGATCACCCCTGAGGGCTTCTCCACCTCCCCATGCTCCTGAGGGGCAATCAGGATGCCAGCCCCAATCGCTCTGCATAGTCAGAGGGTGCTAGCAGGGCTGGCACCGTCAGCAAGTGGGAGCAGCGGTGTCAGGAGCAGTGGTGGTGGGAGCCAGGCTGTGGGCAGACAGGGGACAAGGTGTGGAGGATGGGCCAAGACCTGCCCCTGTGCCCATGCAGCCTTGAGGCCCACAGTTCCTTTCTAAGTGCAGGAATTCCTGCACTGGGCCCCTAGTTTTAAAATAAAATCCATTGAGAGAAAAACAGCCTGATTGGCAGAACGCACCATTCATCAATGAAAATTCATTCATGAAGCTTTCTTTCCAGGCTCCCTCCCGCGGAGCCCCTCTCCACTGCAGGTGCAGCGAGGTGTCTCAGAGCTGCTTTTTGATCACGAGGCTGTATCAGCATCAGCCGCAAAGTCGGCAAAAGCTATTTATTCACCTGCATGTGCTTCCCCCTCCCAGGTGGGCAGCATGCTGAAGACTCCCAAATTGCCCATTTGGCTGTGCAACATCAATGGAAGCTACAGTGTCCTTTTTAGCACAAACAGGCAGCTCCTAGCAGACTGGAAAGCGGAGCGGCGGTTTGATCTGCACTTGTATGGTGGGCAGCCCTTCCAGAAAAAGCCTGCCCGTCTTACAGTGGGTGAGCATTTCTGACTCCATAGGCCGTGTGCTTTAAAGGGCTCAAAGAGACATTTAGCAGCGGTGTGGATATTCATGCTAGGTCTGCAAGCGAATGCTTAGGCTTGCTATCTGAAAGGAAACCCTGCGTGAGCTCCAGGGCCTAAACCCCGCACTGTAACCTGGGAATTCTAAGCCAGCTGTAAATAGAGCAGGGGCTTAGAAGAAGCACAGAGGAACAAATAACTTATAGGTTAGAGGAAAAACAAAAGGTGGAGTCAAATTTCCAAAAAGCCTTCTCCAGGGTCATTAGTCTTTGAGCACGTGGCATTTCATGCCTGAGGAAAGAACTGCTAAAACAATTGGGAGGAGAGGGTCCCCGGCTATCCCATGACCCAACATCAGATGAGCATCCAGTGACATAAGTAACCAATCTGATAGTGCATTCCTGTTCAGATTAGTGCACAAAGCCTTTATGAGGGCCTACTAAGTGCCAGGCACTGTGCTGAACACCAGGAAAGCAACACGACTAAGATACAGTCCTGCAAACATCAGGAGGTTCTAGTCCAATGGGACAAGCAACCACAAGGGTCATCTCACTGCAATTTCAACCATCTTCTTTTTTTAACTCATGCGGAAAAAGACTAACCTTAAGATGGTTTTAAACACTGACCCTTTGGGCAAGGGAATAAAAGTAATGAGAACAGCGTCTGTCGATTTCATCTCTGACTCTTTGTATGGGCATCACATGCCTGTTATTATTAAGACTAAATCTGGAGAAGTATCTTAGTGACTGCCTTATCTGTGCAGCTACTGATTCTTTTTCTTTAATTCTGAAAAATATATATTAACCTATTTAATTTAGTGGGGTATGGACAATATGTTCCTTAAAATATATTATCATTTCTACTTTACTGTCTTCTTTGAGGAAAGCATCATTTTTTATTAGCTCACATGCATGGCAAGCATTCTGTTGTGGGTACTGTGTTGAAAGCTTTGCATACATTATCCCATTAAATTCTCCCAACAGTCATATGAGGTAGATACTAGTATCTATTTTTTCATGGAGGAAACGGAGGTGGCCAATAGTTACTAATTGACTAAAGGAAGCTGAGAGATGTTCAGTGCCTTCTCAAATGTTGCATGCAACAAATCTGGGCCTTGAACGCAGTTCTTGATTACCTTACCAGAATACCTTGCTCTTCACCCAAAATTTCCCAGAAGCATTGAAGAGGTCATAGCATTCCACTTTACCTGATTTTTTTCTGACAACATCCGGTGACCTACACCTTGCTCTAGGTTAGATCATGGTATTTCATGTTCATTACATGACTTATCAATATTCATGTTCCAAAGTACAAAACAACCCGGTTTTTCTACGTACCATCCCCCTCTGCTTATGGTCCTAGGAACACACGCTGAGCCTGACTCCTGCCCACCCCCGTTTGCCTTCCTTCCTGGCTTCCTCTGGAACAGTGTGCATAGGCTGGGGTCTAAGTGCCGGCTGTTCCTCCCCCAGATACTCACTCCCATCACTGGGAAAGTGACCAACCCGAGGAGGAACATGGGCCAGGAAGACGGTGTTCTCCAGTGGAGATGGCAATCAGAACCAGGTGGAGAGAAGCCACCATTAACTGGAATGGAACTGTTCCCTTTTTCTAAAGAGAAAGCCAGGATGCGCAATGAAGTGTCAGAATGATGGGATACAAAGATTAATTTAGAGGGAGATCATTTCACATCTACATTGCCCACAGAAAAACCCATTATATTTTGGGGCACTGTGTGTTAAGCCCTCTGCAGTTGTAGAAGAAACATGGGCCTTTACTGCAGGGTCTGGGAGCTGCATCCTCTATATACATGTAGACTACTTCTTTTATTTTATTCAAAAGAGAAAATGAAGTCTCTTTCCTGCATGCTACTTCCAAATTGTCCTTTCTTGGTGTGATTCTGCCCGAGGCTGACCGAGTGGGAGGCTAGCTTTCACTTGGGATGAAGTCATTGGTAATGCATCAAACTTTTAGTCCTGGCAAGAACTCAAGCTTCCCAAAGACCTCCTGGTGTGGAGAGCATGCCTTTCCAAGGTTACATTTCATGTGCCCACATTAGCAAGTTCTTGTCATTAAAATAATAAATGGGCTTCGTCAGGCTTGATGTGGGTGCTATTCCTGGTGGGCTGGCATCCATAGCAGTGAACTTGTGTATTCAAATAGTCATGGCAACCACACAGAAGGAGACAACCTTTCAGTGCTGTTTGTTTCTTTTCTTTATAAGCTGTTAATAGATGCGTAGACAGACAAACAGAAAGAAGTCTGGTTCCTAGATAAAATTAAATTATATATAAAAATAAAATCTCTCCTTATGTCATTTTTGTCTCTGTTAAGCCCGCTGCAGTTGCTTTTAGTGTTTAGAGGAAACAACTCTTTTGAGAATCTGATCTTTCCCTGTCCTGTTGAATGCCTACACTTTTCCTGAAGAAATACACAGAGTAAGACATATTCTTTCTAAGGGAGCACATAGGAACTGTCTACACCTTTTCCTACCCACCCCACCGGTCTGCCAACTCACACACAAGCCAAAGGTTAGTTTGTAAAGAACAACTTTCTGCACATATTTTCCAAGTTAATTTGTTAATGCATTTTCATTTGGTTAAAAGGAAAATGTTTTAACTTAGGGAGCATGCAGAAAATGAAACTTCAAGGCGAGTAATAAATTTCATCAAAAGAGAAAGCCAATTTGGCATGGGTTGCTGATTACAACATCTGTATCATGGGTATTTTCATTCAGGATTTTAAATACATTGGGCAAACGAATGAATCCCTACAGACCCGTGTCTCATTTGGTCTTAATTTAGCAATATTGTGTTTTTTCTGTGCAGCCTGTTTTTGTTTTAAGGACACAGAGTTATCTCTAACAAAATGTCCCTTTGGAGTGGACTGCTGGAAAGCTATTGCCAAAAGAATCCTAGCAAGAGCCCAGCCACAAATAAGAGATCTCACTACAAGCGTCTCACACAACCAGGACATTCCTTTCTAACAAGAATGGTCCAGCGAGGGGTCCATGACTCATACACCAGTCACAGCTCACCCTCTAGGACTGTGCACAGGACCCTTGGTCCCTGTAGAAGGAAGGGCAGTGTGGCGGTTGTGTAGGCCCCAGCCTAGTGGTGTTACTTCTTACAAAAGACATTTTTAATTGACCTAGTTTCTGAACTTATTTTCTGTCCCTGTTATATTTTGCCTTTGAATTTTAATTTATTTTTAATATATATTATTTTGCCATATTTTATAGGTTGTATTTAAATTATTCTTGGAACAAATCTTTAAATGAGTAAAATAATACAGCAAAGATTAAGTATGTTTTATACATAAAGGTATAATAATTTTTATATATAAAGGTATTAATAACTTTATATGTCAATGTTCAGTGAAAATAAGTTTTTACTTTACCTTATAAACAGGGCACCCAGTAATAATTGAAACGTTTTTAAGGTAAAAAGTTATTTAAAAGTAGCTAGAAATTTCCTGGGACCATCAATTTACCTTGAACTTTCTGTGTTTTGAGAAAAATGACTAATTGTCCTTTCAGATTCTCAAATATGGAGCAGGCGAAAGCCATTTGCTTGATGACAAGGATCATGATTTTTCTGAATAGTTACCTAAACTGACTCTTATCTTTAGTGGGACTGAATCCTGAAGGAGATGGCAAACACTTTTCTTTTTCTCAAATATTAACTTGAACTGGAATGTCCCTCAAAATTATTGTTTGTTCTTAAAGAAGATGCATGTAACATTTTTCCAAATGTGTACTCACCAATGTTAAAAGACCAAGTGGGACCAGGCCAGGGGGCAGGCAGGCCTGCGATCCCCTTCACCTAGCACTGGCTGGTTTAGCTTCGTGCTGTACAGGTTACATGCAATCTTCAGTCACACCTGGACCTGATTTTATTTTTAAGTGAGTAACAAACTATGGACATTGTTGACTGTTGCAAATGCCTTGTCAGGGCCCTAGAGACACAACTGTTCATTTGCGGGGGCCTGATGCGGTGGGGGCCGGACATGGCGGGGATCTCCCTTTTCCACATCCCGCGTGGAAAGAGAGATGAACAAACCGGTTCTAAATGGAGGCGGCCAGAGATTGAGACTATAATAGAAATAAAGAAAACAAGACACAGAAATAGATTCATGAAGCTGGGAGCCTGGGTGGATCTTTCTGTGCCTTGCTGAGGCCACAGAACCAATCCAGACTGCAAAGCTGGTGCTTTATTTATAATCAGGGATAAACAAAGTAATCTACAATGTTGTTGTAAGTTTCACTTATTTTGGCAGCACTTGCTGCCCCTCCCACAGCCCACCAGCTACCCAGGAAAGATCTAGGGAGCAGTTACAAGATCAAGCTTAATTATGCTTAGAGGACTGAGCCCTCCAAGCTGGGACTTGTTTTCGACTTTGCCAGCAGGTCAGTCCGAGGCTTAACCCTATAACTGCTTCCTACATTCATTCATTGGGGGAACTTTTTAAACCTCCCCTATGTGCCAGGTGGAGGCAGGAGAAACAGTGAGCAAAGCCAGCCATGGCCCCTCCTCTCTCACAGAGCTTAGGCTCCTCTGAGGCCATGACAATGGGAATAATAAAAACACCTTAATGAATATAAACTTGAAAAGTGAGACAAGGGTTTGGAGGGCAGGGGTTTCTGATGAGTAATATCTTGTAATAAAGGCCTGGAAGTTTAGGAAACAGCATCTCTGAGAACAGATGGTTAAGCTGCATTTGGAAGGCTGAGTAGAGATTACTAGGAGAGGGGAAGAGGACGAAGTACAGATCCCTGTGGTGAATGAGCCTGAGGAATAGAGAGGCCCCAGGGGCTGCCATGCAGAGAACAGGGTGGAGATGGTGGAGAGGCAGCTGGAGGGGCAGGTAAGCACCAGCATAGGCAGGGTAGACGAGAGGCATGGGCAGCCTCGGAAGGTTTTAAGTAGCCTGGTAAGATTTGCATTTTGAAAAAAAATGGCTCAGTGTGGAGAATGGGTTGGAGAGAACCCAGAGTCAATGCAGAGACTAGTTAAAAAGCTATAGCAACGACTAGGCAAGACAGGACCAGGGTAGAGGGGCAGCAATAAACGTAGAGCAAATACTACTTGGGGGTAAAATAGATAAGGGCAAGAGATTGATTGCAGGGGGATGGAAATGAAGGAGAAGAAAGGGCTCAGGAATGACTTTTAAGTTTCTGGTTTGAAAAGTGGTGGTTGTGCCTCCATTGAATTTGAAAACACTAAAGAACAACAGACTTGGAGTAGAGAAAGTCACAAGTTCAGTCTTGGACATGATATTCATGTGGAGAGATAGAACAGTGCATTAGAGAAAAACAAAATTGGAGGGATCACAATATCAGATATCAAGCTGTATTACAAAGCCACTGTTCTCAAAACTGCCTGCTTCTGGCACAAGAACAGACACATAGACCAATGGAACAAAACAGAGAACCCAGAAATCAACCCAAACCATTATGCTCAATTAATATTTGACAAAGGGGGCAAGAATATACAATGGAGTCAAGACAGTCTCTTCAATAAATGGTATTGGGAAAATTAGATACATGGAAAAACATGAAACTAGACCACCAACTTACACCATACACAAAAATAAACTCAAAATGGTTAAAGGACTTAAATGTAAAATGGGAAACCATAAAAATCTTAGAAGAATCGATAGGCAGCAAGATATCAGACATATGTTGTAGCAATATCTTTACCGATACAGCTCCTATGGCAATGGAAACTAAGGAGAAAATAAACAAATGGGACTACATCAAAATAAAAAGCTTCTTCACAGCAAAAGAAACCATCAACAAAACAATAAGAGAGCCCACTGCGCCAAAACCGGTTTGGCTCAGTGGATAGAGCGTCGGCCTGCGGACTGAAAGGTCCCAGGTTCGATTCCGGTAAAGGGCATGTACCTTGGTTGCGGGCACATCCCCATGGGGGGTGTGCCAGCTGGTCGATGTTTCTCTCTCATCGAGCTAACTCTCTATCCCTCTCTCTCCCTCTCTGTAAAAAATCAATAAAATATATATAAAAAAAAAAAAAAAAAAAAAAAAAAAAAAAAAGAGAGCCCACTGCATGGGAGAATATATTTGCCAATGTTATATCCGATAAGCGTTTAATCTCCCAAATTTCTAGGGAATTCATACAACTTAACAAAAGGAAGATAAACAATCCAATCAAAAAATGGGCAAAGAACCTAAATAGACACTTTTCAAAAGAGGACATACAGAAGGCCAAGAGCCATATGAAAACATGCTCAAAATCACTAATCATATGAGACATGCAAATCAAAACGACAATGAGGAGCCATTTCACACCTGTCAGAATGGTTATCATCAACAAATCAACCAACAAGTGCTGGTGAGGATGTGGAGAAAAAGGAACCCTCCTTCACTGCTGGTGGGAATGCAGACTGGTGCAGCCACTGTGGAGAACGGTATGACGTTTCCTCAAAAAATTAAAAACGAAACTGCCATTTGACCCAGTAATCCCACTTCTAGGAATATATCCCAAGAAAAGAAACACCAATCAGAAAGGATATATGCACCCCTACGTTCATAGCGGCACAATTTAGAATAGCTAAGATTTGGAAACAACCTAAGTGCCCATCAGCAGATGAGTGAAGAAAACAGTGGTACATCTACACAATGGAATACTATGCTGCTGTAAAAAAGAAGGAACTTTTATCATTTGCAACAGCATGGATGGACCTGGAGAGCATTATGCTAAGCAAAATAAGCCAGTCAGAGAAAGATAAATATGAATTGATCTCACTCATTTGTGGAATATAATGAACAACATAAACTGATGAACAAAAAACAGATCCAGAGACATAGAAGCATCGACAGGCCATCCAACCTCAGGTGAGGAGTGGAGGCTAGTGGAGTAAGAGAGCAACCAAAGGACTTGCATGCATGCATATAAGCATATCCCATGGACACAGACAGTTGGGGGGTGAGGCATGTGTTGGGGGGTGGGAGTGGCCAGGGAGAGGTCAATGGAGGAAAAAAGAGACATATGTAATACTTTAACCAGCGGTCGCCAACCTTTCGGACCTCTTGGACTACCAGTGGTCCATGGACCACCGGTTGGCGACCACTGCAAGTTTAAACAAGAAAGCATTTTATTTTTAAAGAGTGCATTAGAGCCCAGCTGGTGTTGCTCAGTGGTTGAACATTGACTCAGGAACCAAGAGATCACTGGTTCAATTCCCGGTCAGGGCACATGTCCAGGTTTCAGGCTCAATCCTCAGTGGGCCTACAGGAGGCAGCCAATCGATGATGTTTCTCTCTCATCAGTGTTTCTATTTCTCTATCCTTTTTCCCTTCCTCTCTCTCTAAAAATCAATTTTTAAAAATATTGCATTAAATTAAGGATCTGGGATGCAGAGAAGAGGTTTGGACCAGAGAAATACATGTGGAAGTCACTGATAGTAACATGATGGTCTGGAATAAAATTGCCTAAGGAAACTATGAAGCAAGAAGGGAGCTGGACCTACAACTGAGCCCTGAGGAATTCTAGTGTCAGTAGTCAAGTGAAGTACTTGACTAGTAATAGCCTAGAAAGGAGGCAGAGAACACACAGCTAGATAGAGGAGATGGCCATCAGTGATACCCAACTAAAAGGTATTTTCAAGCTTCTGGTTTGGTTATGTGAGGCCCAAAGCTTCTGCAAGTTGTGAGGACTCTCTTTATAATGGATGAATGGATTAATTAATGAATGATTTTCAGTCAATGACTCTTTGTGTTAAAATCAACCAGAGAGGATTAAGTTTATTTATTTATTCAATCCAGTTAGTTATTTTCAGGATATCCAGTTTAACTTCAACTCTGTTGAATACATTCATATCCCATCTCCTTCCAGAAAGACTCAGGGTGGCTGATAACTGGTAAACCCTCTGGAGAACTTTGTATGTCTTCAGGTTTTTGTTATTGAACCCAATTTAAAAAAATAAATAAATAAACAAACAAACAGAAAACTTCTCATTACTGTCCACAAGATGGTGCTGTTAGAGTGATTTTTTTCAATCTCGTTACCCAACATAATTACCAAAGTAAATATGGACATTTAGTCACAATACACACACATAAAGTAAATAATTATAAAATTAATGTAATGGATATGTAATCTTTGTGATACTTAGAATTGGTGTCACTAAGCATGGTGAGTAGGAGTCTTCTCTCCAATGGGGACAGCAAGAACTATATTAAACAAAGTAGCTCCATGTGCACCATCTCTTCCCAGTACAGGTGCCACTGTCTCTCACCTGGACCTTTAAAATGGCCATCAAAGTGCTCTCCTCATATTTTCTCTTCTCCGCTCCCAATCCTTTTCCAACAAATATCGGTTCTCTTCTAAAATTGGAATGATCATAGTATAGTAATTCATATTATAGTCATTTTTATGTACTTCAGACAAAATGCCAAAATCTTAACATGATTTACAAGAGCTTATAAAATACTAGAGGCCCGGTGCACGAATTTGTGCATGGGTGGGGTTCCTCGGCATGGCCTGCAGGGATTGGGCTGAAACCGGCAGTCCAATGCTTCCTGCTGCTCCTGCCTGCAGCTCCCGCTCATCCTGGCCACACTGCTGTGCCTGCCACAGGCTCGCCCCCTAGTCAGTCCTGATCAGCACTCCCCAGCCATGAGCCCTGAGTCTGGGGCCCGTTCCAAGGGGGGTTGGGCGGGGGGGAAGGAGGGCAGGACGCGATAGGCCCTCCAGTCAGGTGGTGGGACGCCCTTGCCAGCCGGGATCTGGATCTATCCCACTGACATTCGCACTGGTTGTCGGGAGCCACCTGGCAGCCACTTTTATATCCTTTCTTCTTTGCAGAGCATCTAGGGAGAGGAATCAGCTGCAGTGCATGAGGCCGACTTCCAGGAGGCGCTGTCAAGATTGTGCCAGAGGCACTGGTACATTGGTCCCTGGCCCATTCTCTGGAGAATGGACCTGCAGGACTACTGAGGGAGTGAGTGGCTGCCGCTTGCTGATGGGCCACCAGGACAGGTCGGTCAGCTGAGCGGCACTCATGCTGTGGGAGCGCACTGACCACTAGGGGCAGCTCCTGCATTGAGCATCTGCCCCCCAATGGTCAGTGCGTGTCATAGCAACTGGTCAACAGGTCGTTCCATTGGTTCCAGTCATTCAGTCATAACGGTCGCTTAGGCTTTTATATATAGAGACTAGAGGCCCGATGCACAAAATGCATGCAAGAGTAGGCCTTCCTTCCTGCAGCTGCCAGCACTGGCTTCCCTTTGGCACCCAGGCTTCCCTCCGGCCACCAGCACCTGGGACCTGAGCTTCCCTCTGGCTGCCAGCCGGCATCCAGGACCCAGGCTTCCCTCGCAGCCCCAGCTTCGTCCGGAAGGTTGTCAGGAAGGACGTCTGGAAGAACATCCAGTCTAATTAGCATATTACACTTTTATTATTATAGACTAGAGGCCCAGTGCACAAAATTCATGCATGGGTAAGGTCCCTCGCAGATGCCGGCTGGGGCCTTCCTTCATTCTGCAACGCCTCCTAGTGGTCAGCACACGTCATAGTGAGCAATCGAACTCCTAGTCTCCCGATCTAACTCCTGAGGGGACACTTTGCATATTAGGCTTTTATATGTATACTAGTAGCCCGGCACACAAATCCATGTGCCAGTAGCTCGCCAGTAGCTTGCTGCCACCCTCCAGTAGCTCTCTACCCGCTGCCCTACCCTCCTGTAGCTCCCCCCACCCTTCCTCCCTCCGCCCCCCCTCATAGCTTGCTGCCCTGCCCCCTCCTATAGCTCTCCGCCACCCACTTGTAGCCAGTAGCTCGCTGCCACCCTCCTGTAGCTCTCTGCCCACTGCCTCGCCCTCGTGTAGCTCCCTCTGCCCCCCCTCATAGCTTGCTGCCTTGCCCCTTCCTGTAGCTCTCCACCGCCCACTTGTAGCTCGCTGCCCCACCCTCCTGCTGATCCGTGACCCGGTCGTTACAAGGTCGGTCGTTACGCTTCACTGCATAACAACCATTTGCATATTACATCTTTACTATATAGGATAGATAGCTCCTGACCCATCTCCTGCCCTTCTCCTTCTCCACCCAAATCAAGGTTACCCCCAATTCAGGGGCTTTGCACATGCTGTTCCATTCCATCTGCCCACAATAATCTTCACTCATTTTGTTCTTCAGATCTCTGTTTAAGAAACTGCTTCTTCAGAAGGGCCTTCTCTGAGAGCATCCCCCATCTAATAGGTCCCCCTGGTCCTTTCTCAATAACTTGTTCTTCTCTATATTACCATGGTTTCAATTATGTACTTATGTGTATGTTTATGTGTTAAATACCTACTGCCCACTAGACAATGGTTCCCAAACTTTTTGGTGTCAGCCCCCATTTATGCTCTTAAAATTATCAATAACCCCAAAGAGTTTTTGTTTATCTGTGTTATGACTATTTAATATTTATCCTATTAGAAATTAAAACTAAAGAATTATTTAAATATTTATTTATTTAAAATAACAATAATAAAACTTATTACATATTAACCTAAGATAGTATTTTTTTAAAAGAGTCAATATTTTAAAAAAAAATAGTGAAAAGAGTGGCATTATTTTACATTTCTGTAAATCTGTTTAAAGGCCAACTTAATATGAGACAGCTATAGTCTCATTTCTGCCTCTGCATTCAATCTATTGTGATATGTTTTTAGGTTGAAATATATGAAGAAAGCCAAGCCTCACATAGATATGTAGCTAGTAAGGCAGGAGAAATTTAATAGCTTTGTGGCTGTTCTTCTTTGATGCTACCTCAAAACTCTACAAGTAGTCATTTCTTAAAGTTTAGTTGCAATGTGGAATCTGAAACCATGCCAATAAACTGTTCAAACTCTGTTACATTAAATGGCACTTTCAATGTATACATGGGGGGGGGGGGCACCCTGTATACTAAAGAGCATTTAAACAGGTAAACTTTATGGAATGTAAGTTATATCTCAATAAAGCTGTTTATAAAGATAGCTACTTACAAGGAGTACTGATACCATTCATTTGAAAGGGGTCATAGTAAAATTATAAAAACCTGACAGATGTGTGGGAACAAACAGTCTCTTTCTCTAACTAGAATGTTTTGAGAGGCATAAGTGTGTCTGGGAGAGAGGCGGTGAGAATTTCATCACCACACCCCTCCCTAGCATAGCCAACGCAGGTCCTTTACAAGAAACTAAAATGTGGACTGTTTCACACCCTGAAAGCAGACCCTCCCCTACTTCACTTCGAAGTAGCTTTTGTTTTGCATGAGATTATAACCCCACAGAAGGGATGCAACTAGCCCCGTCCTCTGCCAAGGACTCTCGAGTTCACAGCCCTCTTTCCCCTGCCTCCCTGTGGTGCCTGCACGGCTGAGCGCCATCCGCAGATGTGCGCGGGGAACACACAGGTTACCCTCAGCAGCAGCCCAAGAAGCCACATTGTGCAAGAGTTAATCAGACTGTCAACTTACAGGGGGAAGGCTGGGCAGTGTTGGATGAGGCGGAGGGTGGCGGGGGGGGGGGGGGGGGGGTGGGTAGTAGGAGATCAACCGGAGGACTAATATGCATGCATATAAGCATAACCAATGGACACAAGACACGGGGGGGGGGGGGGGGGGGGGGGGGTGAGGGGGGGGTGCGGGGTGGGGGGGGTAGGGGAGGCCAGGGGAAGGTCAATGGGGGGAAAAAGGAGATCTATGTACTACTATTTGTAATACTTTAAACAATAAAATAAAATAAAAGTTTTTTAAAAAAGAGTTAATCAGACTTGACCACACAGAATGATGGGAAGCCTGGCGAGCAAAACGAAAGTGGCAGGTGAGCAACCTACTTGACAGCTACTTAACATTAAGCCAGATGCACTAACTAAGCAATTTAAAACCACGGGGGCGGGGCGGGGCGGGGCGGGGCGGGCACAGGAGCTGGCTAAGCCCCAGGAACTAAACTGTCCTGTTTGTAGAAATAAAATCGCCCCTTGCTATTGGCTGGTTCTCAGGCCCGTCTCAGCGCAGGAAGTGCCCACCACGGGTGAGGTGAGTGCGAGTGCACATCTCTGAAGGTGAAGCCAGTTCAGAATAACAGCGGAGAGAGGCCAGCCCCTGAATTTCTGGGCAATAAAAAGCAGAAAGTTATGTGCACGTGGCTGTAATCACTGCTTAAAGTCGTTTGCAGCTGCCCCGGCAATTGGCATGTAAAATCAAAAGCCAATTTGGAATCTTTTCCAGAAAATGAGATTTCCCATTTCGAAAAAGGCATGGTACAGCATGGAAAATACTTTGCTCCTGCAGCGACCTGGGTCACTTTGCCCTGCACACTCAGGCTGAGCTTGCTAGCTAAGGGAAAGAATGAACTAAGGATGTAAGACGCCAGGGCTCTTTGTTCTGCCTCAACATTAAAAAAATTGTGTGAACAACTGCCATGCCAACCTGCAGGCCACATCTGGGCTGCTCTTTTCTGGCTGCTTCTCCCTGGAAACCCTGAGGTTTTTGACAGTTTTATTTACATGGAAGTCTGCTCCTGAATAAATAATTCAAAACCAGTCTGTCCCTTCCATTTTTTCTTTGCTTCTGTCTTGTGAGTCATCTTTTGGCCTGAGAAATAAATGTAATCGATCCTTTTATTGAATGGTATCTTTAGGGAGGGAGGGAGGAGGAGGGGAAGAGAGAGAGAGGGAGAGAGGAGAGAGAGAGAGAGAGAGAGAGAGGGAGAGAGAGAGAGAGAGAGAGAGAGAGAGAGAGAGAGAGAGAGAGAGCTTCCAGAGTGTTTAAGACAGGCTGGTAAGGGGCAAGCTGCCCAGAGAGCTGGACTGGGAGGAAAGAGAACAGTGCACCCTGGTAATTGTGCACATTTTGTAAAAAGCCATAACAGACACCTGCTTAGTCAGAAAAGCTGACTTCTTGTCATGTCTGGCTTATTTTGCACCAGAAGAAAATAGTATTCCCTCACCGAGTTTGTTTTCTCATTTTTAAATAACTACAGCCCACAATCTATTTCCATAAGTATTAGGACTACAACAATACATTAAGTGCTTTAGGCTCCTTCTGACAATAGTGAAACAATCATCACCGGGGAAAACAATTCAACCTTTAGTTGAAGTTTAATAGTTAAACATTCGGCATATGTTTTTTTGTGTGTTTTTTTAACAGGAGAAAGTGAAATTTAATTACATATATATTGGGGGAGAGGGGAAGCACAAAGACAATGAGACCTACGGACAAGCCAGGGAGTTGAAACTTATATGCCATCTTGAGCAAAGGAATCAGACAGGGGACTAGGGCTTCTAAGCAGAGGAGGTTGACTCATAGGATAAGAAGAATAGACATTGAGTAATTAAATATTGGTCTTGCCATAAAGATAGGTCATTCAGATAAAAATGATCTCTTGGTAATACCTCTCTTTCTGGGCCAGGCCCCCTATCTAAATTCTCTTAGGTGGTTAAGGAAGACATAAACATTTTTCGTGGATCTTCTGGCTCTTCATTTGCCTCCAGCTCAAAATAGTCTGTATGCCAAAGTAGCACATTTTGGTAAGGCTCATTTTGAACCCCTTGACCCTAATTTTTTTTTTAATTTCTTTATTGATTAAGGTGTCACATATTTGTCCTCATCCCTTCATTCCCATCCCACACCCCTCCCCACGGTTGCCCCCACCCCCCTGTTGTCCTTAACCATTGGTTAGGCTCGTATGCATTCGGCATATGTTTTTAAACCCAATGTGTGTGTGCACTTTAAAGATGTGGAATTGAAGAGTGCAGGTAATGGTTCCTAACACTGACTTAGGTGTAAGCTTTGCAATTGCTCTCTCCTCCTCACTCCCCACTCTTGAGCTGTGAGATTTAATTATCAAATTATAAACACAATCAGTTCTTTCATGCAAATGCCTTGACATAAATTTAATATTTTTAGAGCATCAATAAACATTCCGAGTGTGACCAAAAATGTTGCTTATGAGATTACAGTCAGCATTGAGGTTTCAGGTAAATAATGACCAAAAACTAGTTTATTATTAAGTTACAGCAAGGGACACCCTGTATGTGCAAATCAGAACCACAGGTAATGGCTTTTCCTTGGACACTACAGAATGGAATTTCGTGCAAGAGGCAGAGAGGTTCGGACCTGTTAAAAGACCTCCAGCTACCCTGACTGAGACAGCATTTCTCCTAGTGGGTCTGCACCTGAACCTTCATCACCCTCCATCCCACCTCCCCCTGAGTCCCGAGACACCCTGTGAATTTCTACCCCTTCTTTTCAGCCCTAGGAACAGGGACCTTGCTACTAGGTCAAATCCTAAGGGCCGCCTACTACAACAGAGGAGGTTCAGACTTAAAGAGAAGTCTCACACTATCACCAAGTAGGTGCCTGACATGCTTCCTTAATCTTTTATTTAAACCCCAACTTGAAAATAGCTTCAGCACCTAACACTGAATTGGAAATGCAGTTTACATGGCAAGAGAGAAAGGGTCACAAAGAAAGCACATGACAGATTTCCAAACTGATCACCTCTGTCACTAGGTTTTTTTTTAGCTCATAATCAATATAGCTTTAAATAGACTGAAATTGTGCATTAGGTTTGCAACATGCTTTTCCATGTATCAGCTATGGTAAACTTCACAATGCTCCTGGAGGTGTTTTAGCAGCCCATTTGCTGGTGAGGAAATACATTCGGAGAAGGTAAACAAGTTGAAGTCTCACATCTAGGAGGACTCGAACCTGGGACTTATGATTCCTTGAGGGGAGGGGTGTCCTTCTACCCTTGTCTCTGCTGCCACCTGTTTTCTAAATCAGTGCAGGAGAGGCCAGCCCACCACCCCTGAGTCTTCAGGGCTGATGGAAAGGGTGACTTCAGAGCCAAGCACTGTTCTGCCATCTCCCTGACCCCAAACAGCACGCTTCATGAGTCTATGACAGGATAGCCGAGTTTTGAAGTCTTTCTGAAAGACTCCAGGACTCTTCAGTGTCCTTCAGCAAAAAGTGCATACTGCCCCAGCAGGCCATTGGTCCTTGTTTGCACAGAATTCATTCATTCATTCATTCATTCATTCATTCATTATTTCCATGACAACAGAAATTTTGTTTTGTTCACTGATAAAACTCAGCACTTTTTTTAAAATTTCTTTATTGATTAAGGTATCACATATTTGTCCTCGTCCCCCCATTCCCATCCCTCACCCCTCCCCACACATGCCCCCACCCCCTTGTTATCCTTAACCGCTGGTTAGGCTCATATGCTTGCACACAAGTCCTTTGGTTGATCTCTCCCCTTTACCCCCACCCTCCTCTACCCTCCCTCTGAGGCCCGACAGTCTGATCCATGCCTCCTTGTTTCTGGGTCTGTTCTTGTTCATCAGTCTATGTTGTTCATCATTTCCCCTATATGAGTGAGATCATGTGCTATTAGAAATACACTTATAAGAACTGAAAATGAGACAAGCAATAATGGTTATGGTGACAGGCAAATGAATCAGTCTGTAGTGAGTTTCTTTCTGGGCCAACAGTTCTTTTGAGACCCAATTTCAATGTCCAACAGTTCCTTATGTGTACATGTCAGCACTGACATTACAGTTCTGGATGGTGGACAAATGTTGGTAATGCAGGTCCGACTCTCTCTGGTTTGGTCCTGGGCAACAAAACTCAACACTTAATACAATGCCTTGCATGTTGTAAGTTCCGAATAAAACTGTTGAATAAATGCACAGTTCCTATAAGCTTCCCCTATAGTGACTGAATATATCTCACCATCATGTGTGTTAAGGCCATAGGCAAAATCCCCAGAAGAAAAAGGAAATGTTATGGAGGGAGCTGCCCAGAAGGGGATCCTCTCTGTACTGGGAGCCAAACTAAGATATAGGGGAAGAGGGGGACACATAGTAGCTCAGTGCCACCAATCCTCTTTCAAAACACTGAAAAGGTGGAGGGTTAATTATAGTGTAACCTAGCTTTTTTTTTTTTTTTAATCACTAGATAGGCTTTTGAGACAAAACTGGCAATTTGGATATTAAAGCAAATGTGTATCATAATTTATAACTAAGATCCCTAAAGGAAATTGATGCTAGCAGATATTGATTACACCTCTGGACCAAATGCCTAATAAATAACAAAAGATTCTTTATCGAAGTATCACAGAGCTTGAGCCCTTGGCCTCATCGTGGCGCCCAGACACCGCTCAGGCTGCAGCACCTTGAAGGTCTGGACTTCGGAGCACGTCTTTGACCACCCATGGAAATTGCTACAACAGCCGCAATGCAGAAATACCCAAACCCAGTGGACCCAAGTGTGGTTGGAGCTGCTGTTCTGGACAGACATAGAGGTCCTTCTGGAAGCTGCACAGCCATAGACTGCTCAGCACAGAGTGGGGACTGCCTTCCGCTGTGAAATCTCTCGTAGGTGTGGCAGGATCCAAAACACACGTGCAAGACCAGTCTGAGGTGGACCCTGGAGAGAGAACAATGGAACTAACACCCACTAATATTTCATTGGCAAACATGATTTCCGTAGATGAGAGACTTACACACAAACCACATCCTCAGGACCCAGAAAAAACGCATTTCAACTCTAGAGGCCATCATCACTGTGAAAGGAACCAGTCTCAGAAGCCATCTCAAAGGGCTGCTGGCAAGTACATCTCAAATGCTGACAGAGGCCTAGAAGCAATGGAATGGCTAATGCATAGGTTAAACGCTGAGATTAAGAATTGACGGCGTCAACAGGAGGGAGCATACAGATGCCAATGGCAGTAGCAGCAGTGTTTGTAGAGCAAGCATGTCAAACTCGCGGCCTGCAATGAGTATTTTTGCTGCCCAGCCAATATAACGGTATGTAAGAAATGGTTTAATAAAAAATTCATAACTTAATTTTTACAATATCCTGTTACACATAATTATTAATAACAAACTACAATGTTCATTGATGACTGATTACTATAATCGTGTTGCATTCATTTCCCTTACGCGCCTTACGCGCAAGCGCACCATTTCTCTTTACTAATACTAGCAGCAAATATTTTAGCAGCCGATTGCCACGTCATTAGTCTTGTACTGACTTGTTTGGTGTGTGCAACAAGAGCTATTTTGCTTTCAGGGAACAAGAAAAATAGGTTTATTTGCGTTGTGCTTATTAATTTGTGCAGTTATTCAGTATTTGGTAAGCTAATGTTCAAGAAAAAATATTTTTTATTTAAATGTTCTATTATTTGATGTTAACGATTACTCATTTATTTCAGCCCTTTTTATTCAGCATGTATCTATAGAAATAAACCTACATTCCTATGAAAATTGAAGCTTTTGTTTTTTTTGCGGCTCACATAAACTTAAACCTTGTTTATTTGGCCCATGTTAGCCTTTGAGTTTGACATGCTTGTTGTAGAGAAATGATGGAAGTTGGTATATAACATCCAGCCCCTAGATCTCTACTAGCTGACATTATACTTATTTGTCATTTAAAAAATACAACTATATTTTAGGTTAAATTTTTTTTAAATAAGTTGAAGAAAGGTTATGTGATTTGATCAAAACAAAGAGGTACAGTGTTTCTAAATAAAAGGGGACAGTGAAATTATTAATGTTGTTTGAAATGACTGTCTGGCTTTGAAGGTTCCATTATTTATGTAAAAATTAAACAATTTTTTTAAGTACTTGGAAATTGGTGTTGAGAAGGCTAAAAAGGGCTAATTCCAATGTAACCCTGATATTTGGGGGATAGTGATCTGAATCCATGCCAGCAAGCTCAGTATACATTCCTGATAACCTATAATTCACTACCTCCTTCCCAGAAACTGGTCTTGCAGAACCTGTTACAGAGGCCATAAAACTGAACAGTGCACTGCCCTGGAGGGAGGGTTATTAACGCTGGCGCCAGGCCAGACCATCAGATATGGCCTGGAGACCCCCGACACCTGGGGGCCTTCTTGCAAGGCCCGAGAAAAGGACCGGAAGCATAATCCATATTTGTGGGACAAAGACCCCAGAAAGATATGAAAGAGAACCCCCCTGCATGTTACTTTACTCAGATTTGGAAAGTTATTCCCTGAGTCCGCTGGCGTAATAAAAAGTGTCACTCCTTTTCTTTAAAGCATCGCTTGGTTTTTCTTTGGTCTTCTGCAACAGTGTCAGCATATTAAATCTTCTTCAGGTAGAATTTAAAGCTTTTCATGCATTGGAACTCTACCTGGCTTTGGAGCAACCCCAGAACAAAGCAAAGCCACCTGCAAATAGACACAAATACCCTGCTGTGGAAAACTTCAAGAGGGAACTCACTTTCTAAGGAGAAATTGTATCGTTTTCAAAGATGTTAATTTGCATAAAATAACTTGCTCTGCTATAAACCACCATTAAAAACCACAGTGTTTTAATTTGGTACTTAAATGACATTTGTTAACGTAAAAACGTTCAAATCTGTAAAGAATGTGTGAGTCGACAATTGCCCAGAAGCAGTGTCTCCATGGACTGGGATAGTGCTCTGAGCAAGGCGGTTTTCGTCCATTTTTATACATTGCAATCAAAGGAGTGGACGTAGGTGGGTTACATGAAACCCATTGGTGATAGATTAGAGAGGCGGGAGAAAACAAAGTGGGGAAACCTCTGGGATTGGATAAAAAGTAAAATGATGGACACATTACTTAGATGGGTGTAGGATAGGGTGCAGGGTAGCCAACAGTCAACAATTAACATGATAGCAATGAAGGAATTTGTGGTATCTGTCCTGTCGCCCAGGCACATTAACTTGTTCTGCAAGGGCTCCGTAAAAAGGGAAGTTACAAGTTACCCAGACATTTCAAGGGTATGTTATCATAGATGCAAAAAGAGAGATAGGCTCGGTGAAGGTAAAGGTTTACCTTGTCAGTGAAGATACCGGCCTAGGATGTAACTGCCCACCATAACTGCTTTTAGTTAACGTTTCATTTCAGACCATCCTTTGTGGTTACCTTAGATCTCTGAGTTTCAAGACTGCCATGCAAGCCTCCCCTGGGCTTGTCAATTAGCAAGTGGCCCCTTTCGTCCACACATTTTGGGAGTGAAAATTATCACTCAAGTAAAATATAGCTCCAACAAAAATATGATTTGATTCTATTAAAGAGTACTGTATTGATTTGCCAAAGTTTTGTAACTTAGTGAAGGTGTTACCTTCCTTGGATTTGTATGCTAAGAGTCAGTGTGCTGTATTGTGGGCTGGTTATGTTAACTGAAAAAATAAAGTCATTACTGAATTTTGCTGCACTCTAAACTTAAAAAAAAAAATCACACAGCCTTAAACAGCAAAGTCCAAGTCTTAAGGGTCTAGGAACAGAGCCTGGAGCTGCCTGCACACTGGACTTTGCTTCTCAATGTCCTGATTCCTCGGCAGAAAGGGAAGAGGGAGAAGGGAGGTGGGGGAGGGGCAAAAAAGGCAGAGATAATGGAGTTGGTTAGGAAGGAGGTGCTTTACGTGATTGGGCAAATTTTTTTAAGCTAATAGTTAAACAACAACAAAATAACCCTGGTTTTGTAAGGTGTTTGATAATTACCAAAAACAAAAAACAACAACAAAAAAAAACACCCTGGATTTTAGAAGCTTCATTTCAATAATACTTAAAGAATACATTGTTTGGTATGATCCCAGAGTTTAACCATAACATGTGGTATCCTTTATTTACATATTTAGAACATGCTTCTAGCAGTTCTCTGGTAGGCAAAGACAGAAGGTCCCCTCACGCCTGGTCACTTGAGGCAGCGGGGTCCTGGAGACGGCTGGACTCCCAAGGGCACAGTGTGCCCATGCGTGCATCAAGTCCCAACTCCCAGCCTAGTGGCATCAACTTGGTAGGTTGAATTGGCCATGGTAAGAGTATTTACATCACAGAAATTGGCAAACAATCAGAACTTTTAATTTTTTCAGAGATCTGTGCTTAAACATTTGCCAATGTACTGCTGATTGAGAGGTCCTTTTAACAATAGAAGTATAAGGTGGTGGCCACCTGTGGTCCTGAAGAAAAGGGTGTAACTGGCCCTCATCTGTTGTGGTAAGTAGGACTGGAGGATTGTGGGGATGAGTAGATCTATTAGCATAAAGTTCCAAAGCTCCTTCGGGGTAAGAAGGTGCTATCTGCTCCACCCCTGCTTACTGAAATTCACATTAGAGAGATCTGTTAGGAGAATCATGGGGTGATCCCAAGCAAAACCCAGCTTAGCAAAGGGCAACAAGGTCATGATATAAAATTACCCTGAGGAAAAGGGGTAGTTTACTAGTAGACTGGTCCAGACTCAACCCAAAGGATTTGAGGATTCAGGAGGGGGCTATATGTTCCCCAGCTGTGTCATTCCTCAGAGGTTTCATGCCTCGGGCACCCATAGCTATGAACTTGAAGCTAACATGTAAAGCACCTTTGCAATGTTTCAGAGAGTATGGAAGTCATTGGTTCAATAGCACAGAATGGTCTTCAAGAGCAATACATACCAGGAAGCAATAAGTGGTAGAGGAATGACCAGTTTCTGGTGCTACCCATGCCTGACATCTGAAAGCAGGACTAAATCACTATTCCAAGTAAACTCCTGCAGTTTTTCAACAAATAAGGGGAAGGAGACATCCCTTCAGAATTCATGAAGGAAACACTGGGCTTCATGCTAATGAGATAGTATGGGTGCTCAAGCCATCACAGGATAAGCAGAGACCATTTTATGTGTAGATATAGAAGAAAATAGATTCCAGTGGTAATAATAATTATAGGATGTTGGTATTGTGGATGACTCTGTTTTCTACAGTTATTTAAGAAAATTAACACCTAAGCCCTTATGCTTTATTACTGGATCAAAAACATTCAAGTTCCTCCCAATGGCAGGAAGTTGCTCCCAGACCAAAAGAGTTGGCACTTTCGGGCTAATGAGGGAACCACTTGGACTGTACCCTGCAGTTCCAACCACTCCAGGGTTTGGCCCATGCGAGGCCCCAGGACTCTACCATGGGACAAGTATGAGGCCTGGGAAGGTGATGGGCTGCCAGCCTCAGCAGGACTGGGAAGAGAAACACAATCACAGGCAGGATCACAGATTCCTGGACACCCACAACACCGTGAAGGTCACCAACCTCAGCTGCTCCCAACAAGGCTCTGGCACTGTAGTAGGTGAGTGAGACTGTGGATGATCTTTTATCTTTTTCTTAAATGTTTTTAATGCCATGTTCTTATAATTTAAGAAAAAAAAGAGACAAAAACAAGATTGGCCAACAGATAGTAGATAAAATCTCCTCTATTATTTAAAGTAAGGACTCCACAGTCAAGGGGAGTCTGTGCTATTTTCCTTGCTGAGTGTCTGAGGGGGAATTTTTTGTGGGTATGAGGTGAGGTGGGGGAGGACTTTTCTTCTAACATTAACTTGACTTCAACTCCTTGATGCCCCAGCTCCTCCTGCCTGTCTGCCCCACCCCCGTGTGGATGACAAGCTCCTCTGTGGCAGGGCAAGGGCAAGAACCACTCAAGAGCAGACTTAATAACTCCCTCTCCACATGCTAACATGGGATCAATATGATCTAAATTGAAACATGTGGTTGAATGGCTTTCTGAAAAAGTCCTGTGCCTGTAAGTCTTTATAAAAGTTAAAATCCTCCAGGGAAAGGGAGGGGTGGGGAAGGAGAGAACTCCTATGGACGGGTATTGTGCCTCTAACTCATTTCACAGAGATGACAGAGAAGAGAATGAATTTTGTTGCTGATGGAATGGGAAGTGGTATTTGAGGAAACAAGGTAATCTCTGGAAAGCAGTCTGAAAGGTGAAGGCCTGGGCATTTGTCCTTTATTAGGGACAGCAACTCCATGGGCCGAAGTGAGGGACAGGGAGTGAAACAGGGAAAAAGGTCGATGCAGCACATGGCGTGTGCTTGACTGCTGGACTTCAGACCACTCCTCTGAGAAGCCACTGAAAACACGCCTCAAGGTCATTCAGCCTGGAGAGAAAGGGCTATAAACAAATCCATCAGCTCTTATCTCAGGCATAGGGTGTATTTGTGTGCACTGAATGGGGCCCCACAACCTCTCACGCTCACCATCACCAGGGAAGCCCCAGAACTGAATGCAAGAGTTCTGAGCACAGGCGTGTAACTGGGTGCTGTCAGGTGGCACTGGCATGGAGTTGATGGTGGCCCATGTGTATCTGGTCACCATTGCAGCCTCAGAACCTGGAGCCAGGGGCTCACCTTCACCTGGCTAACTCCTACTGACGCTTCAGAAATCAGATCAGACCCTCCTCCCTCACGAAACCTTCTCTGACAAGCCACTCCTCCATCCTTCCACTAAACTGATTCACTTAATAATGCAAACACTGACAAATTATTCCAGACAAAAAGTTCTTAGAGTCTATCAAGTAAATTACTTTCAACATGTTGATTTAACACAGCACAAACATATACCCAAGATAGACTCTATAGTGATTTTTAAATTCTTGTTCACTGTGGCTAAAATTGATAGTTATGCCCAAATATTCATTTTTCTTCTTATATAGTAATACTAGAGGCCCGGTGCACAAAATTCGTGCATGGGTGGGTGTGTCCCCTCAGTCCAGCCTGAACCCTCTCCAATCCAGGACCCCTCGGGGGATGTCCAACTGCCAGGATCTGGCCTAAACTGGCAGTCGGACATCCTCTTACAATCCAAGACAACTGGCTCCTAACTGTTCACCTGCCTGCCTGCCTGATCACCCCTAACTGCCCCCCTGCTGCTGGCCTGGTCACCCCCAACTGCCCCCCCCACCGGCCTGGTCACCCCTTACTGCCCCCCCTGCTGGCCTGGTCATTACCAACTGCCCCCCCCCACCACCAGCCTGGTTGCCCCTCACTGACCCCCTCTGCTGGCCTGGTCGTCCCTCACTTCCCCCACCCCTGCCAGGCCTTGTCGCCCCCAACTGCTCCCCTTTCTGGCCTGGTTGCCCCATGCAGCCTCTGCTGTTTGGTCGTTGGGTTGCCCTTCAATAACCCCCCTGCTGGCCTGGTCACCCCATGCAGCCTGCTGCTCAGTCATTTGGTCATCCCTCACTAACCCCCCTGCCGGCCTGGTCACCCCACGCAGCCTGTTCGGTCGTCCATTCGGTTGTTTCGGTTGTGACAGTCACTTAGGCTTTTATATATAGAGAGAGTAATACTAATAGTTTTTATCTGGGCACATGGCCTCCCAGAATGCATTTCCCAGGCTCTCTTATAACAAGGTGTAGCCACATCACTCAGTTCTGACCAACAGTATATGAGCGGAGGAGAGTAGTGTAAATACCAAGATGGGTCCTTAAAGGGAAAGAGTGAGTACTCCCCTTATTCCTTTCTCCCTTCCCACTGGTTTGAATGTGGGTGGACAAGAGCAGCACTTCCAGGATGGAGGAACAAAGAGATAGAAGGAGCCTGGGCCTTCCCCCTGTTGCTCTCTCCCAGCCCTGAATGCTGGATCCAGACTGTCAGGTGAGGAAAAGGTACACATCACACATTCATTGCCTAAATGAAAAAACTGTATTGACTGTCTCATATACTTAGGACTTCCTAAGTTCTAGGAGCTCAGAGTAGGGATATGGAGATAAAAGATGTAGTCCCTAGCTAAAAAAAAAGCTGTTAGCCTGGTAAGGAGGAAGACTATAAAAAATTACATACACACACACACATTTATGACAACTGCTGACAGAATTAACTACAGGTACCATGTGAGTGCATGTGAGAGGAGGTGATGTCCATTCTGACTTCTAAACAAGGCAAAGGAGTTACGGAGGTATGAAGGGCAAAAGGAACAGCATAAACAAAGATGGAAAGCCAAGACAGAGCGTGGTACTTCCAGGGGAGAGGCAAGGCGAGGCATTGGCTCTGTGGTCAGACTGCGTGGGTTCAAATCTTAGTCCAGCACTTACTAGTACTGGCTATAGGGAGTTACCTAGGCAAGTTACTTACGCCCTCTGGGTCTACCTCCTAGAGTTGTCATTAGGGCTAAATGAGGTAACCCATATACAATCCTTAGCACTGTACTTGACTTGTGGTACAGAGCAGGCTCAGTGAATATTAGCCTTAAAAAAGAGAAAAGTCGGTAGGTATGATTGGAACCCCGAGGGCAAAGTGAAGTTACCAGAGATGAGACTAGAGGACAGTCTATAACCACATCGTCAGAGAGATGGATTTCATCCTGGAGCCTAAGGAATTTTAGGCAGGACACCGACATATTCAGATAGGTTTCTGCCTCAAGAGCTCAATTTGACAGCGGAGTGACATGGTCAGAAGGCGCTTGGCCTTCTTTCTAAATGAATCCTGGCTTTTCACAAAGAAGCATTATTCCACACATTGCACACCCTGGACAAATAGATTTTGTAAATTGTAATGGTGAAACTGGGTGAACTGAGTAATATAAACAGGTTACCTACCTGGTAATGACAATTAACAACTGCCTTGTTTTTGTTTAAAAGGAAAGCTTATTACAGCAAAACCTCGATATAACGGACTAATTCGGGCGAGGGGGTGTCCATTAAAACCGAAAGTCCATTATATAATAAAGTAGGTTTTTAAAGTTCGTATGCTAAAAGTTAACAAATTAACTAGTTCACCTGTTTTTACTTATGTAGACACCGGTGTGGCTCAGTGGATGGAGCATTGGCCTGCGGACGGAAGGGTCCCAGGTTCGATCCCAGTCAAGGGCATGTACCTTGGTTGCGGGCACATCCCCAGTAGGGAGTGTGCAGGAGGCAGCTGATCGATGTTTCTCTCTCATCGATGTTTCTAACTCTCTATCCCTCTCTCTTCCTCTCTGTAAAAAAATCAATAAAATAAATATTTTTTAAAAAATAAAAATAAAATTAAGTATACATGAAAAGTTTAATTTCACATAAAAGTTTTCTATATGTATTACTATAATTTTAAATTTATAGGAGCAGGTGGGCATACTGCAGGGCAGGAGGCCTGGCCTTCCAGAGCGCGGTGAGGGTGGAGGCAGAGGCGCAGGGAGGGTAACATGAGAAAAGGCACAAAGGCTCCCACAGCCTCCAGGAAAGTCAACCCAGCGGTTCTGCTCCCCCCCCCCCCCCCCCCCCCTGACCTCCCCCCCACCCCCCCCCCACCCCCACCCGCCGCTGCCGCTGCCGCCCTGGAAGGGGAAAGAAAAGCCCTGCCATGGCCACTTCAATGCCAAAACGAAGAAGCAGACTCAGTGGCAGCCACCGCCCCAGGACCACCTAGCCTTCTGGGACCTCCCCCCATGGCCAATGGAAAGCCTGGTGACCCCAGGTCAGCCCAAATTGGAATGACATGAGAGGACTTGAAACAAGAAGCCAGAAGAAGGGAATGGTAGGAAACTGCTCCAGGCCCAGGAATGGAGGGCAGTACCGGGGGCTTGGTGAACAGATGCACAAGAAACAGCACCAAATACGCCTGCTGCTCAGGAGTCAGTGGTGAGGGGGAGGATGACCCAGGAGGCAGTTGAAGGAGCAAAGATGGGGGACTAGTCTCTGGAGGCTAGATCAGTAGAAAGAGTGCATACCTCACCCCAGTGATGAAACACATGTCCACCATCAGTAGAATGGATAAATAAGTTGTGGTGTGTGCATGCAATGGGATACTACACTGCAATGAAACCAGTGAACTCCTACTATGCACAACCTGCATGAATCTCACAAACATGATGTTGAGCGAAAGGAGCTAGACACAAAAGAATACAGGCTCTGTTCCAGAGATCCCCCAGGATCAAGTGGACTGATGATCCCACCACTGCCGGGTCTCCCACCTCCCATCCGGGGCAGAGGCCTAATTTGGGGAGGCTTGGGCCCCAGGTCTCGCACATATGGTCGCCGTTGGTGGGGGATCAGTGCTGAGCCTCCTTTTCCTGGGCCAGACCAAGGTAGTACCCCCAGGGGAGGCTTTCACAAAGAATAGAGACATCCTTGAAGGCTCAAAAGCTGGTCTCTTGTCAAGAATACCTGCCCCCCAAGGATGAATCCCAGGTTATGGAAGACAAATTTAACCGCCCAGTCTCCTGACACTTTGCCAAAAAAGGCCACTGTCGATATGAGGATCTCTGTGCCTCCTACCCCCCAGGTGTCAGCGGACCTCCTGAGCCCTCCCAGCGGAGCTGGAGGGAGCCCTGGTGACCTAGGCCATGTGTTTCCCTGTGGCAGCTACTGTGAGGCTGTTCCACCCACCACCCTCCCTCAGTAACACCACCCCAGTCCACCACTTCCCCCATTTGGGGTTCAGAGTTGTGTTTCATCACTGGGGTGAGGTGTGTGATAGATCCTCCCTTCCCCCAACTGATGGATGGAGTATAACGTAAACTGCACCTGCAGCCCGAACATTCCTGAGCACCTAACCAGGCACCTTATATGGACTGTACATTGAACCACCAATTAACACCTGCCAAATACCCTAAGCCCCCGATTCCTAAGTCCCTAAGTGCCTAATCATGTGCCTTATATGAAACCACCAATCAGTGTGTGCCGAGTACCCTAAGCCCCATCCCTTCCCTTTCCTCCCCTCAAAAGGCACCTTCACCTGCACATGTGCTCTCTTCCTTTGCAAGGCAGCCCGGCAGGGTCCTTCTCCCCTAATAAAGCCTGTAGTCCTGGTCTTCAGCCCTCTGTCTCATCTTTCATTTGGTGCCGAAGTCGGGGAGAGGTGCACGTGAGCGTGGACGATCCTCAGACCTAGCCCCAAGCTTCTGACTCCTGCTCTGGCTCTGCTCGGTGGCATGGTTCTGAGTTGATTGGCCCACTCCGGACACCTCTTGAACTCTGCCATACCAGGACACGTGGGAATCTCATCGCTTTCTTACCGGTAGGTTTCAGGGAATTTCCCGACCCCCCCCCCCCCCCCCCATCTCGTTCCCTTGACCTGGAAGGGCCTCAGAGTTTTCCCATCTCCTTGGCTACACATCTTCTCGAAAGCCCAGGCACCTGGCCGGGAAAACTCTGCTCGTCTCTACGGGAAAGGTCTCGTGGTGACGACCTTGGAACCTTCTCTCATCTCTCTCTCTCTCAGGTTGGTTGAGGGAAAAGGAGGATGCTCCTTCTTTCCTCCCCAACTTCTCATTGGCCCTTCCCTCCGGTCATGGGAACCTCTCAGTCCAAACCTCCTCGTAACACACCTTTAGGGTGTCTTCTCGCCAATCTCTCGACCCTTGGTCTTTCTGGCTACATCAAACCAAAGAAGCTCATTTTTTTCTGTAACACTGCCTGGCCACAATACAAACTTGATAATGGCTCTTTGTGGCCTGAAAACAGCACTTTTGATTCCAATATCCTCCAAGATCTAGATAATTTTTGCCACCAGACAGGGAAAGCTTTCGAGATTCCCTACATATAGGCTTTCTTTTTCCTCCGCTCTCGCCCCTCACTTTACTCCTCATGTTCCACCCATCAGATCCTCCTCACAAAGTCCTCTTTGCCCTCTCAAACCTGTCTTCAGCCCCTTTCTCTGTCTTCTTACTGCTCTTTTGACCCAGCGGATCATTCCTCTCCAAGTGTCTCACTCCCGCCACCTCCTTACAACCCTGCCATGAAAACTGCACCCCACGACCTGAGAATTCTAACCTCCTGCCTTCCCCTGTGCCTGCGTGTTCTCCCCTGAATCTCCACCCCCATGACCGCCAGCAACCGAATTCTCAAGCAGCTGGCCAGTTCCCCTTGCGCGAGGTCGCAGGGGCAGAGGGCATCATCCGGGTAGCCATTCCCTTCTCACTTTCTGATCTTTCTCAAATTGAAAAACGCGTCAGTTCTTTCTCCTCAGACCCTGATAACTACATCAAAGAATTCAAATACATCACTCAGTCTTATGATCTTACCTGGCACGACATTTTTATCATTCTCACTTCCTCTCTAACTCCATCAGACAAAGACCGACTCTAGGACAGAGCTCAGCAGATTGCAGATGAGGCCCACACTCATAACAACTCCAATCCTATTGGCACCCTTGCAGTTCCCCGGGAAGATCCCAACTGGAACTACCAACTTGGGCATCAGAATAGAGAGGCACGGAATCGTATGCTTGACAATATTCTCCAGGCTCTTCCCAGGCTGGCTAATAAGGCAGTAAATTATGATAAAATAAAGGAGATTACCTAGCACCCACAGGAAAACCCTGGAGAATTCCTTGAACGCCTTTCACAGGCGCTTCAAAAATATACCCATATTGATCCTACTTCCCCAGCAGGTACGGCCTTACTACATTCACACTTTATATCCCAGTCAGCCCCAGACATAAGAAAAAAACTAAAGAAGCTTGAGGATGGGCCCGAGACTCCCCAGAGGGAACTTCTTAACGTGGCCTTTAAGGTCTTCCATAATAGAGAAGAACAGGAAAAGGAGTACCTTAAAAAAAGAGACCAGGAAAATTACCTTATGCTGGCGAAGGCCCTACAGGGCTCCACATCCCAAGGAAAGCCTATACCAATCCCACCAGGAGCCAGCCTCAAATGCAAACAGCAGGGACATTGGGCAAGACAATGTCCAAACCCAAGGCCCCCTCCCGGCCCATGTCTGTGCTGCCAATTGGAGGGACATTGGAGAGTTGATCGCCCCAGTCGCCGAAGTGGGGCTGGATCTTCTTTTCTAATGAAAACCCCCACATCCGGATCCACAACAGATCTGCTGGGACTGGCAACAGAGGACTGACAGGGCCCTGGGTCTCTGGCCCCGGTGGTGATCACGCATCAGGAGCCCAGGGTAAATCTTCACATAGCAGGTAAGCTGGTCTCTTTCCTTGCTGATACCGGGGCCACTTACTCCACCTTGCCTAAATTTTTGGGCCCCTTAATGCCATCCACCTCTACTATTGTGGGAGTCTCAGGAACAAAGACCAACCCTCTAGTAACTCAACCCCTACCCTGTACCTTTGAGGGAATACAGTTCACGCACTGTTTCTTAGTTATTCCCCAATGCCCCACCCCTTTACTGGGGAGAGACATCTTATCTAAATTCCATGCAACTGTCTCACTGACTCCCTCTGCCTACACACCCTCGGCCTCTATCTTTCTTGTCTCCGCTGCTGACTCAGACTTGGTCTCGGTCATTCTCCCATTACCTCCAGATAAAGTCATCCCTATAGTCTGGGACACCTCCAATCCATCCGTAGCCAAACTCCATAATCCCGACCTTATCCACCGCAAAAATCTTGACTCCTTCCCTTTCGTCCCCCAATACCCTGTCCCAACCAAACATCTACTCAGCCTCAAACCTACTATTTCCAAAATTCTCAATTCAGGTCTTTTGAGGCCCACAAACTCCCCCTTCAACACTCCCATCCTTCCTGTTATAAAACCAAATGGCTCGTATTGCCTGGTTCAAGACCTCAGAGCCATTAACTCGGCAGTACTGCCCATAGCTCCTGCTGTGCCCAATCCCTATACCATTCTGTCTTCTATTCCCCCTTCGTCCTCCTTTTTTACAGTCCTTGATCTAAAAGACGCCTTCTTCACTATCCCTTTAGATTCACAATGTCAGGACCTCTTTGCATTCACCGGGACTGACCCTGAAACTAGACATTCACAGCAGCTCACGTGGACAGTTCTGCCCCAGGGGTTTAGGGATAGCCCCCACTTCTTTGGGCAGGCATTGGCAAAAGACTTGTGGGATCTGGCACTGCCCAGAAGCTCCCTCCTACAATACATAGATGACCTCCTACTGTGTAGTTCTGATCTCCAAACCTCCCAGGAGGACACGTGTCTACTTCTTAACTTTCTTGCCCAGCGTGGTTATTGGGTCTCAGCAACTAAGGCTCAGCTCTCCCAGTCAGCAGTAACATACCTTGGGATCAGAATTTCACAGGACAGGAAGGAGATTACTGCCAACCGTAAAAGCCTTATCTCTTCCTTACCAACAACAACCACCAAATCTGACCTTCTTTCTTTCCTGGGGGTGGCTGGATTTCTCCGCTCCTGGATCCCCAATTACAGTAACCTAGCCAGACCCCTGTATGAGGCAACTAAAGGAGACCCCAATGAGCCTCTAGACCCCTCAAAACCTATAGAATCGGCCTTTAAATCCTTACAGCAGGCTCTTATCCAGGCCCCAGCACTACACCTTCCAGACCTCTCACAGTCATTCATGCTATACACTCATGAAAATCATGGCCTGGCTCTGGGGGTCCTAGGACAAGACAAGGGTCCCTCTTTCGCCCCAGTAGCATACCTATCACAACAACTAGACCCCACCTGTAGAGGCTGGGCCCCTTGTCTCAGAGACTTAGCAGCAGCAGCTACTCTGGCCCTAGAAAGCTCTAAACTTACCTTTGGGCAGCACACTACTATCAAATCCCCTCATCATCTTCAGGACCTTGTGACCCATAAGGCTATACAACATCTCTCACCTTCACGACTTCAGGCATACCATCTGGTTTTCATCGAAAACCACCAGTTTTCTTTCATTCCTTGCTCTCCCTTGAATCCTGCTACTCTCCTCCCTGTTGGACAGACCCTCCTCTCCACTCCTGCATTGAAACAATTACCCAGTTCATATCTCCCTTTCCTCATATTTCACCCACTCCTCTCTCCACCCGAACAAACACTTTACATCGATGGCAGCTCTACCCGCACAAAGGAGGGACTATATAAAGCAGGTTATGCTATAGTACCTAGCGATTCATCCATAATAGAAGCAGGTTCCCTTCCCTCAAACACAACATCTCAGCAAGCAGAACTCATAGCCCTTAACCGAGCTCTAACCATCTCAGCTGGCAAGTCCATAAATATCTACACTAACTCCAAATACGCATACCACATAATTCATTCTGGTGCCAGCATATGGCATGAACGGGGATTTCTAACCACCAAAGGCAATCCCCTACACAACCATACTTACATCAAGGCCTTACTCGATGCAGCCATGCTGCCAAAAGCAGCTGCCATCATACACTGCAAAGGACACCAGAATTCTACAGACCCTATTGCTATTGGCAATAACCTGGCAGATAGGACAGCAAAAGGAGTTGCCCAGTCAGGCACCACCCAAACTAATTTAATACTACTGGCTTTACCTACAATTTCCCCACAATAGTCAAAAGAAGAACATCTTAAGTACCTAGGGTACCCCCAGAAGCAAGGATGGTACACTCAGGCAGGAAAATTCATCCTTCCCCAGGCCCAAGCAATGGATATACTCCAGGGAATCCATAACACTTTCCATGTGGGACAAAAACCCCTTCTGCTGTAAACCACTAGCTTTCTGTCCTTTCCGTCTTTATCCTCCTTAATACAGAAGATAAATAACACATGTGACATCTGCAATCCCTGCTCTCCTCAGGGTGGAGCCCGCCCTCACTCTTTCCCAACACACCAGATAAGAGGAAACCTCCCAGGACAGGACTGGCAGATAGACTTCACACACATGCCCTCACACAAAAAACGCCGTTATCTTCTCACTCTAGTTGACACATTTTCAGGATGGATAGAAGCCTATCCCACCAGCAGGGAGAATGCTCAAACAGTAGTGGTAGCCCTCACCCATGACATCATCCCCCGCTTTGGCTTTCCAATGTCTCTTCAATCTAATAATGGCCCCGCTTTCGTCTCTCAGATAGCACAGCTGGTTTCTCAAACGCTAAACATCAAATGGAACCTCCATGTCCCCTACCACCCTAGTCTTCGGGTAAAGTAGAAAAGGCCAATCATCTCTTAAAAACACATCTAACCAAGCTATCTTTAGAACTCCATATGCCTTAGACTAAACTTCTTCCCCTGGCACTAATGAGACTGAGGGCCATGCCACGACAACCACTACTTCTAAGCCCCTTCAAGATCATGTATGGATGGCCTTTTGTCCTCCAAACCCCAGAGGACAATTCCCCTTCCCCGGGAGACTACTTTCCTGCTTTTGCCCATATGAGGGCACTCTTACAATAACACGCTGATAATCTCCTCCCCCGTCCCTTTCCTACAACTTCTACTCATCTCTCAGTCCTCCCTGGGGACTGGGTCTATGTCAAGAAAAAAGGAAAGGCATCCTTAACACCCACATGGGAGGGACCCTTCCCAGTCATACTATCCACCCCTACTGCAGCAAAGGTACAAGGAATCCACCACTGGTATCACCTCTCACACATTAAGCCATACAAACCTCTACACAAAACACTACCTTCCTACACTTCTACCCCCACAGGACCTACCTCTCTCAGACTCACCAAATGTCTCCCCGCCATCCCCGAAGAGGACTAAATTCTGCTTCCCCAGAAGATTTACACTCATGGATAGTGGATCTTACCTGGCAAGGGACCCTCCAATTCTTTACTCCAGAAGAAGCTCAGGTTTTCAAATTCCTTTTAATATGCCTTGTCTCCTCACCATAATTCTCCTACAGGCAGCCAACAATGAATGCACCAATGAGGGCTTTTGGTCTTTTCAGGTAAAACGAACTTGGGATGATGAGGGAGTCATCAATTCTACTGTCTGGGATGGGAGGTCCTCTAGTGTCACTCTCTATTTCGATGCTTGTGCAGCCATGGCCCCTTGGTGGTCCAGCTGCGGTGGGTGGTATCAGGCCTATGCCACCGACCACAAATATCTATGCATGAAATATCACCAAAAGGGGGATTGTGACGATGTAGGGGAGTTCTACTGTCCATATTGGCAGTGTTCTCACTACCACTCTGGTGCTTTACGCAGTCCACTGGTAAATCTTAGACCCCCCTCGGATTGTGGCCCTCTTACGTGTAATCCTGTCAGCTTTACCATATCAAACCCAGCAGACCCACTCTGGAGCCAGGCTCAGCCAGCAGGAATCAGAATAGATGGAGAAGGTAGAGATCCCAGGGGTATAATTATCTTTATTAAAACTTATATTAATCCCCGACCTATCCCTCCCTCACTAAAGGACATTCTCTCTCGCCCTACGAACCCTGGACCTACTCCTTTGCCCACCCTAATCAACACAACTTTCCATCTACTCTCTAATATCAATCCCTCCTTTTCTACATCCTGCTGGATTTGTCTCTCACTGGCTCGAACCCTCATCATAGCCACTCCAAACCCAACCTATTGGATCACTAACTTAACTTTTACATATACCAGACTTCAATGCACCCTATACAACATCTCTCTCTTTAATACAGAAAACACTACCTGTTTAACAAATACCTCTCAAACTACTACCTCAACTACTCCTACACCTTACTACTGTGCACAGTCTATAAATTTACCCCCTCCCTTAGCCTGCCCCCCACCGGGTATTTTTCTCCTCTGCAGGACTACAGCTTACACCTGTGTCCCTCAAGACCTGTCACACTCGCTCTGTCTTTATGTCTTCCTAACCCCCAATCTTTCTATCAGAACAGAGGGAGAACTCGAATCCTCTCTTGGTCTTCTCAGGCCTCACCACAAAAGGGTGGCCCTTGTTCCCCTCTTAGTGGGTACGGGAGTCCTCACTGCAGTGGGGACAGGAATGGGAGGCATTTCCTCCTCTGTTCATTTCTACCACAAATTGTCTGCTGAATGTTCAGAAGATATTTCCATCATTAGCAGTTCCCTTGAATCCCTTCAAAGGCAGGTAGACTCCTTAGCAGCGGTAGCCCTACAGAACCGGCGTGCAGGGAAGAGCAAAACCTCTTCTAGCTCTTTGAATGTCTCATGGATTCCTCGCCCTCAAAACATTCCAGAGCCAGGCAGCAGAGCTCTCCAGGACTCTAATTGCCTCTGGCATAACAGAGCACTGCAGCGTGGCCGCTCAGAGGTGGGGAACAAGAAAATCAAACAGATTCCATCGATTCCAACATCGCTTAGTCATGAGCTTACCAAACCTTTCAATTATTTCTGCCTTTGAAAAGCAGAAATTGTTCATTCACAGATTGGGGCAAGCTTCACGATTATTGTTATAGTTCCTCAATGTCAGCTACTAAACTAGGAAAACACCCGGAGTGTGCACATATAGATTTATCCCATTCCCAAGGTGCCTGATGACTTACTATGCACTGCCACTGTGCTGACATTAACTATGCACATGTACTAGTATCACTTCTTCTACCAGATTAGAAGGTCTGGGAGGGCAGAGAAAACATCTATTGCCTCTTTACTTTGGGGAACAAGCTGGAAAATAGAATCATGGATACACAAATTCACACACACACACACACACACACACACACACACACACACTCACACACTGCATACCCCACAGCCCAGCATTGTGCCTTTCCTATTACATTTCTTTTTTTACTATATATATTTTTATTGATCTCAGAGAGGAAGGGAGAGGGAGAGAGATAGAAAGATCAATGATGAGAGAGAATCATGGATCGGCTGCCTCCTGCACACCCCCTACTGGGGATCGAGCCCATCACCTGGGCATGTGCCCTGACCAGGAATTGAACTGTGACCTCCTGGTTCTTGCGTTGACGCTCAACCACTGAGCCACACCAGCCTGACCTTGTTACATTTCTTAATTCTTAAAAGTAAAAACAAAAAATATATTCAAAGACTAAATAACAAAAGCAAGATACAAAACTGTCAATACAGGTTATTCCCAATATTGTCCAATATAACCACATAGAGGCCTGATGCATGAAAAGGAGATAGTTAGAAGACATGAAAGTGTTAACAATAGTTATTCTAAGTGGTAGAATTTTTCTTTATTCACAAAATTTCCAAATTTTTTTAATGACATTGTAATTATATTTATGAAAAATATAGAAAGATGTATCTCTCACTCTGGAACCTTTGTACAGGGCACAGTTTGCACCCTATACTATCTTACCTAGGATTATCTATATATGTATTTATAAAAGCGGAATATGCAAATCGACTGGACAGTGGAATGACTGGTCACTATGACATGCACTGACCTCTGGGGAGGCAGACGCTCAGTTCAGGAGCTGCCCCCAGCCCACAGGCCCCAATCGCCTAATCGGGGCCTATGGACCAACCTCTCAGTCCCTCCCCCGAGCCGGCAGGCTCCAATCACCCGATGGGGAAGGAACCAGGGGTGGGTGGCGGCAAGGGGTGGGGCCAACTGCCGGCAGCCGGGGAAGATGGCCCTGATCACAGGCTAGGCCTAGGGACCATACCCGTGCACGAATTTTGTGCACTGAGCCTCTAGTTTCTGTAGATAAAAATGATTCCTTTATATCATCTAATACCCAGGCCATATTTACATTTTCCTAATTGTCTCAAAAATATCTTTTTCAGTTGGTCTGTTGGAAGTAGAATCTAAACAAGGTTCATGCATTGCATTTTTATTAAATCTATTTTAACCTAACAGTTTCCCTTGCCCATTTTTTATTCCTGCCACTTATTTATGAAAAGAAGTGGACTATTTGTCCATAAAATTCTTTTCATTTTTATAACTGTGTAGTACACCATTGCAAGTGTGTACCATAGCTCTTCAACTAGTCCTTTATTTATTGACATTTGCATTCTCTCCATTTGCACTTACAGTTTAGTGCCGCAATGAAGAGTCGTGTGTGTGTGTGTGTGTGTGTGTGTGTGTGTGATTTCATATTTGTGCCAGTAAATCTGTAAAATGGATTTCTATAAGTGGAATGGTGGTAAATGCATATGGACTATTGCTAGATTTTATCAAATCCCTTCCACAAGGGTTATACTATTTTACATTCCCACCAACAATGTAAAAATTTGTTTCCCCAGAGTCCTGTCAACAAAGTTGTCAAACATTTGATTTTTTTTTTGTGCCAGTTTTACATCTCTTGAGTTTTTATTTCAGCCATCTCAAGGAGTGGCTGTTTGCTCCTCCACATCACTAATGCTCGGAGGTGTCCTCTTCATTCATCATTGCCACTTGGAAGCCAAAGTTCCTTCCTCGTCGCTGAATCCCAGCTCTGAACCTCATCCATGCATTCCCATCTCCTACTGACCCACTGCACATCCAGGTCTCTCCCCCTCACTTCTCCATGAGTTTCACTTCTCTCAGCATAGTTTTCCCTTGCATTTCCTTTATTTTGAATGAGGCTAAACCTTTTTCCTTATGATTATAAGCAATTTACAATTCTTTTCCTATGGTCTGTTTATTCATCTCTCTTGTCCATTGTTTTTTAATAAGCCTATCTATTTTCAAAGGATGAATCATCTGAGGGAGAATTTCATGAGAACAAAGCAAAGAGAGCACAGATAGAAATCTGACTGCTAAAAATAACTTTTTTCATGTATTTAAACAAGAATGTTTTCTGCTATTCTCAATACTCACGTCTTTAGTTGGAAAGAAAAGCAACTTTGAACAGACTAAGCAGTAGAGGGTAGTGATGCTGATTCTTTTAAATGAACAAGAATATTTTCCAGATTGGTGAGATTTTTCAAGATACACTGGAATAATCTATGGATAGTATTTTCTTAGGTTTAGTGTCTATGGCTACTAGTTCATTAAAATATATTTTCTTTATCATGAAATATTTATTTTAATTACAGTAAAATCTCATTTATTTTATTTTATAAAATGTTTAATTTTTAATCTCCTATTAATAAAAATATAAAAGTTATATGCTAGCTGCTAGGCAAATTAGTTTTTAGCAGTATTTAACTTTCTCTTTTTATAAAATAAATTGGAAAAGTTTGATTATAGCGTTCAAAAAAGCTTTATAGTTGTTTCTGACTATTATGCTAAATTCTAATATAATAATTCTCTAAGACAGAAAACCAGGGTTTTTCTGTGCTCCCCCTCACTCAATTATGGGAGGAATACCATGCCTTTACCAAAAACTGGCTTCAACAATAAAATAACTTACCATGTAAGCCACAGATTGCATTGCAGTATTATAAATTTTTTAAATAGCATATTGGTTTTAATTTATTTTTATAACCTACTATCCAATCAGGGTTTTATCAAAGAAGCAGAACAAACCACTAAGCTGGGAGTTGTTACAGGAATTGGACCTCATGCAACTGTGGGAGTTAAGTGATAGGGCCCTCAGTAGATTAGATCATGCCAGGAATCACACCTGGCCAGTTTGGACAGGGCCTTCTGCTTTGCCTGCTTCACTAATTCAAATGCTAATCTCTTCTGAGACATCCTCATGGACACACACAGAAAGAATGTTTCCCAGCTATGGGGGCATCCCTTAGCCCAGTCAAGTTGACACATAAAATTAACCATCCACACTAAGGCGCTGGTCTTCCTGACTGATGCTGAGCAGGCAGTTATGAAGGAAGATGGATGTAAAGTGTGTGTGTGTGGGGGGGGGGGGGGGGGGGGGGGGGGGGGCGGGCAGGGGAGGCAGCAAGAACAAGCTGGAACCCACAAGCACCAGTGGGAGCCCACAAAGGCAGACTGAAATCTACATCAGTTTTTGTTGCCTCTGACTTGAAAAGTGTCCTTCAGAAGCCAGGGTCTTTTGTCATGTAGCTAAATACAGATCCTTGCCCAGGAGTCAGAAGACTTAACGTAGACCCATCTGCTGCCTCTTGCAGACAAGGTGAGCCAGCAGATAATAATGTATGAGCTGCTTCACTTCCACCCTCCAAACCCACCAAGAATCTCCTTTGTGTTGAACCTAACAGGAAACATAGGAAAGGAAATTCTGAGTAATGCATTTCAGCCTAACCAATTTGACAAGTTTCAAAGCCACAACACTCTACCCCTTGTCAACTTGATTACACCAAGGTTACAGGTTCAATCCCCAGTCAGGGCACATACAAGAATCAAACAATGAATGCATAAATAAGTAGTACAGCAAATAGATTCTCTCTAAAAAAAATCAATTAAAAATATTTGGTTGATATATTTAAAAATAAGAAATACCCATAAGTATTGTATTTGCAACTGGGCATGTGTGTATAGTTCTTACCTTCATATTCCTGTTACCCTCATCAAACATCTCAGATAATCATGATTCCTTGCCAGGTAGCGTGGACAAATCAATTCTATCAGGTCCATGTGATTTAAACAATAACCTCATGACTTTCATAATCTATCTTACAAGTTATTTCTCGGCAGTTGTTATAATATCCCTTGAAATGTCAGAGTTCAAAGACTGGAATGATGTTGCTGTAGCAAGACTCCTTCCACAGTTATTTAATTATATACAGGCATAGCTCACTATATTGTGCTTCACAGATGTGTTTTTTACAAATTGAAGGCAAGACCTTCTACCAGCAAAAAGATTATGACATGCTTTATTGTGATAATCACTTCATAGTGGTAGTCTGGAACCAAATCCACAATATCACTGAGGTATGCCTGTACATAAATAAATATTCTCACTTTTTATAAAAATAAAATTGAGAAAGTAATTGATGCTAACCCTTGTCTCATTCTAAAAATAAATAATATTCATCCAGATATAGTAGTTGTTTTTTTAAATCATATTAAGTTTATTTCTAATACAAGTTTAATTTTTCTTTAGTACATGTTTATCAAACTTTATAATACATTTATATTATTTTGATCAACTGTATGCAAAAAAGTAACTGTAATGATAACCCAATTTAAATAATGTTTTAACACAGTAACAGGAAATAAAATGAATTATAAAATGGACTTACATGCATGTATTTGTCATAGAAAATACAATAGGGCAATCAATAATACTAAAGTATAAAAACATGCTACCACCCTAACCAATTTGGCTCAGTGGATAGAGCGTCGGCCTGTGGACTGAAGGGTCCCAGGTTTGATTCTGGTCAAGGGCATGTACCTTGGTTGTGGGCACATCCCCAGTGGGGGGTATGCAGGAGGCAGCTGATCGATGTTTCTCTCTCATCGATGTTTCTAACTCTCTATCCCTCCCCTTCCTCTCTGTAAAAAATTAATAAAATATATATTTTTTTAAATATGCTACCATAATCAACAAGGAAACAGCAATCCTCAAAGAATCACTAGATCAGATGGAACTAATGGGCATCTTCAGAACATTTCACCCCAACACTATGGAATATACATTCTTCTCAAGTGCACATGGCACATTTGCCAAGATAGACTACATGTTAGGACACAGGCTAAGTCTCTACAAATTCAAGAAGACTGAAATCATATCAAGCATCTTCTCAGACCACAATAGCATGAAATTAGAAATCAGCTACAATAAAAACACTCAAAAACAATCAAACACATGGAGGCTATATAGTATACTATTAAACAATGAATGGGTTACCAAAGAGATCAAAGAAGAAATAAAAAACATCCTGGAGACAAATGACAATGAAAACACAACAGTCCAAAATCGATGGGACACATTAAAAGCAGTCCTGAGAGGGAAGTTCATAGCACTACAGGCCTACCTCAAAAAACAAGCAAACAAAAAAAACTTGTAATAAGTTATCTAACCCTATAACTTAAATAATTAGAAAGAGAGCAACAATAAAAGCTCAGAGTAAGTAGAAGGAAGGAAATAATAAAGATCAGAGTAGAAATAAATGACATAGAAACCAACTCCTGTTTGACATAGTACTGGAAGTGCTAGCCACAGCAATCAGACAAGAAGAAATAAAAGGCATACAAATTAGAAAAAAGAAGTAAAACTTGAAAAAAAATTTTTAAAAAGCCATAGATTTCTGGGTGTTAATTTTGTACCCTGCTACATTGCCAAATTCATTTATTAAGTCTAGTAGTTTTTTGATGGAGTCTTTGGCAATTTTACTTCTTCTTTTCCAATTTTGATGCCTTTTATTTCTTCTTCTTGTCTGATCGCTATGGCTAGCACTTCCAGGACTATGTTGAACAGGACAGGTGAGAATGGGCATCCTGTCTTGTTCCTATTCTTAGGGGAAATGGTTTTAGTTTTTGCCCATTGAGTATGATGTTGGTTGTAGGTTTGTCATATAAGACTTTTATTATGTTGAGGTATGATCACTCTATTCCCACTTTGCTGAGAGTTTTTATCACAAAGGGTATTGGATTATGTGAAATGCTTTTTCTGCATCAATTGATATGATTATGTGATTTTTATCCCTCAGTTTGTTTATGTGATGTATCACGTTTATTGATTTGCGGATATTGTACCATCCTTGCATCCCTGGAATAAATCCCACTTGGTCATGGTGTATGATCTTCCTAATGCAATGCTGGATCTGATTTGCTAGAATTTTTTTGAGGATTTTAGCATCTATGTTCATCAAGCAGTGCAGGTTCAAGGTTAAATACTAACAGTCTAGGCCCTGGTACCCTCTGGCTGGCTATGCACAGGCTGTGCCAAGCTCGGGCCTAGGGAAATATGGAGATGAACAAGTAAGGGAGGCCTGAAAATTGAAATTTGTTGTTATCTCAGTATAAAATGACAAGGCAAACCATCTACTTAAAAAGGAAAAAAGACGATGTCTAGTGACACTGTTATGACAAATCAGGCCCATCACCTGTGCCAGCTGCAATAACTGGTCATGGCTGCCTGGAGCACAGTGCTGAACATCGTAAGGCTGTGTGTGGATTCAGCAAGAAGGAGCACTAGGGAGAATTAACAACGCCGGTCACAGGTGGAGTGGGGAGGGGCCCTGGCATGCAATGTACTGCTGCATGGGCTGGGAGACAGTGCTCCGGAGAAAGCTGTGTCTTACCAGATACCAAAAGTCATAAACTGGATGGTCTGCAGAAGCCAGGCAGGTACCATGAAAGAAAAAGTAGGCAGGAGGGGCCTGTGCCACAATATGTAGAGAATATTTTTAATGGCAAGTAATTGAGAAACCAAAGTCAACTGGCTTGAAAATATGGAACTGTATTATTTCACCTAATGAGATTCAGAGAGGCAGGGTGAGTAAAAGTTCAATCTTTAATCCCCCGTCTTCCCTTGGCTTTCCCCTCCTCTGTGTGGATTCCCATCACAGTCATTATACCTCCCCTGCCAGTGGCTGGTTCAGGACCCTCAGGCTTAAACTGCCAGTAGCTGGCACTCCCACGACTGGTCCGGGGGCGAGGGGGGGCAATATGACCCAAATGGTCTAATCTGGCTGCAGGTAATACCTTATTTCATGCTTGAGGGAGAGGTTTTCTTCTCCTTGCCAAGGATGTGAACAAGGAAGTCTACTGTTCAGTCGCTGCTGATCATCATCTTGCTACCATGAGGGAAAGTCAGCTTGAGAACATTCCACAGAGAAGGGAAAGTCAAAGAAAGAGTGGGAAGTAGAGCCAGAACGCTCACTGTAACACATCACCTTGCCTCTCGAAGTCTGACATGGTCTCACTGGGCTAAAATCAAGGTGTCAGCAGGGTTGCGTTCCTTCTGGAGGCTCCAGGAGAATCCATTTTCTTTCCTTTTCTGGATTCTAGAGGCTTTCTGCATTCCTTGGCTCCATGGACCCTTCCTCCATCCTCAAAGCCTGAAATGTTGCACCTCTCTGGACACTCCTCCACAGTCACATCTCCTGTGACAATAGCAAAAAAGCGTTTCTGCCTTTAAAGACCCATGTGATTAGGTGGGACCCACCCCAACAATGGATAATCTCCACATCTTAACTGAATCACATCTGCAAAGTCATGTAAAATAATAAAGTCAGAGATTCCAGGGACTAGATGTGGACAGCTTTGGGAGGACGTTATTCTGCCTACCATACCGCCTCATAATTTCTCAGGCCCAGATTCACACTTTGTGGTTGTATATTTCCAAACTGTAGCTAGAGGTCAAGAATGTCAGGGAAGCCTGGCTGGTGTGGCTCAGCAGTTGAACATCGACCCAGGAACCAAGAGGTTACCAATTCAATTCCCAGTTAGGACACATGCCCGGGTTTTGTGCTTAATCCCCAGTGGGGAGCGTGCACGAAGCAGCTGATAGATGATGTTTCTCTTTCATCAATGTTTCTATCTAAAAATCCATAAAAACATATATTTTTTTAAAAAGATGTCATGGGAAAAAAGTATTTTCCAGGAAATAGAAAGAAAAACTTAAGTGGATACAGCAATGTGTTCCATTTGATGGATAGCAATCTCTCCCTGGATTAAATGACAAACTATTCAGAAGGCTCTACAGGTTAACTGTAACCAAAAGAAGACTGAGCAAAACCCAAATTAAACTGTGTAGGTTCCATGACATCTTTGGAGAGCTTGCAGTGTGAAAGGGAGGTCACAGGTGACATGATATTTCTTATAACCCCAAGGACACAATAACTTTATGTCAAGCTGGAAATGAAATAAAGTGCTGGCTTCTGAAAATTGTCAGATCAAGGAGAATATCCTGACTGGACAATGAGAAAATATATGTCTTCAGTCACCTCCTCAATCCTTTTAACTCTGAAGATTGCCATACAAAAGCTAACCTAGCCATGGAAATTAACGCCCCAGTCAAAAAGAATGTGTCTGCCTGGGATGAACAGCAGAGGATCTGGCTAAAAGCTCTTGTTCTCTTAGCTTGGCTACTTAATAGAGAAGGAAGGGGAAGGGTGAAAAAATCAAAGAGAATAAGCAATGAGGAATTTTTCCAGCTACATTTTTTAAAAATAGCAACCTGTGCAGAGATTGAACATAGGGAACTGGCTCATCATACCGGCATTCTAGCTGGACAATTAACCAGTTGTTAACACTTTGCTCAATGGCTTTAACATCTTAGGAATCAACCCTCATCCAATTTTTTAATTCTAAAAGTATTTATGGGAATCTTATTTAAAAAATGCATTAAAGGGAAAAATCATAATACCCCATGTGAACACACACACACACACATCCCTCCTCTCATGTTATCCCCCCAAGGGTCAAAAGCCTAGTAGGTACCTTCCCAAACCTTTCATCTTGCTTGTGTGCAAACATATATTCCTACATAGAGAGTTTTCTTCTTACAAAAACTGAATATACTATGTTCAAGACTCCACAATTTCATTTTTTTACTCAACTTACTTGTCCTTTAGAGAAATACTGAAATTGAAATTATGAATATACCAAATTATATTTAGAGCAAATACTGATGGACATTCAAGTTTGTTTTCTTTTGCCACTAAAAAAAAAAAAATGCACCCAAGCATCCTTGACTATTTTTATGTTCTAACAGTTTTCTTTTTTAATTATTTTTACAATATACAAAAGAAATTTATTACCAGGTTGGAGATACAAAATAATTAGCCATTTACATGCAATAAACATTAGTATTTCAAGAAAAAATGATTTTAAATAATAATATTATATGTAATAAACATTATTACCAAAACTGTACTAATTCTATATAATAAAGAGGTAATATGCAAATTGACAATCATGCCCTCACAAAATGGCTGCCTATGACCAGACCGTCAGGGGGGGTAGTGAGGGACGACCAAACGCCTGAACAGCAGGCTGCAGAGGGGGCAGTAAGGGGTGACCAGGCCAGAGGGAGGGGCAGTTAGGAGCAACCAGGCTGGCAGGGAGGGGGCAGTTGGGGACGACCTGGCTGGCAGCGGGGGGCAGTTGGGGGCAACCAGGCCAGTGGGGGATGAGGGGGAAGTTAGGGGCAACCAGGCAGGCAGATGAGCGATTAGGAGCCAGTGGTCCAGGGTTGTGAGAGGGATGTCCAACTGACGGTTTAGTCCCGATCCCCAGGATCTGGCCTAAACTGGCAGTCAGACATCCCCCAAGGGGTCCCGGATTGGAGAGGGTTCAGGCTGGGCTGAGGGTACCCCCCACACCATGCACAATTTTGTGCACCGGGCCTATAGTCTATATTATAAAAAGCCAGTGGCCATAACTCTGTAACGCCGTAATGACCAAATGACTGGTCACCAGGAAGGTGCATTTCTGGGTCTCACAGCATGGTAGGTCTCACGGCACGGAGGGTCTCGCAGCGTGGTGGGTTTCTGGGTCCCGCCGGCATGTAGCAGGATTCTGGGTCACGTGCAATTTTGCATGCTGGGCCTCTAGTATAGTATAATATCAAAAAAGTTGAGTGAGATCATGTGATATTTATCTTTCTCTGATGGGGTATTTTGCTTAGCACCGTGGTTGGCAAATGGCGGCTTGCGAGCCACATGAAGCTCTTTGGCCCCTTGAGTGTGGCTCTTCCACAAAATACCACGGCCTGGGCGAGTCTATTTTGAAGAAGTGGCGTTAGAAGAAGTTTAAGTTTAAAAAATTTGGCTCTCAAAAGAAATTTCAGTCGTTGTACTGTTGACATTTGGCTCTGTTGACTAATGAGTTTGCCGACCACTGGCTTAGCATAATGCTCTCCAGGTCCATCCATGTTGTTGCAAATGATAAGATTTCCTTCTTTTTTTATACCTTTGTAGAATTCCATTGCATAAAGGTACCATTTTTTTTAATTCACTCATCTGCTGATGGGCACTTAAGCTATTTACAAATCTTAGCTATTGTAAATTGTGTTACTGTGAACATAGGGGTGCATATATCCTTTCTGATTGGTGTTTCTATTTTCTTGGATATATTCCTAGAAGTGGGATCACTGGGTCAAATGGGAGCTCCATTTTTAATTTTTGAGGAAACTCCATACTGTTCTCCACAGTGGCTGCACCAGTCTGCATTGCCACCAGAAGTGCAAGAGGGTTCCTTTTTCTCCACATCCTCACCAGCACTTCTCCCTTGTTGATTTGTTGATGATAGCCATTCTGGCAGGTGTGACATGGTACCTCATTTTCATTTTGATTTGCATGTCTCAGATGATTAGTGATTTTGAGCATGTTTTGATATGTCTTTGGCCTTCTGTATGTCCTCTTTTGAAAAGTGTCTATTTAGGTCCTTTGCCCATTTTATACATATATTTTTTCTTTCTTTACTGATTAAGGTATTACATATGTGTCCTTATCCCTCCATTGCCCTCACACACACAATCATGCAATCACCCCCCTCGTGTCTGTGTCCATTGGTTAGGCTTATATGCATGGATACAAATCCTTTGGTTGATCTCTCCCCGACCCTCCCCTACCTTCCCTCTGTGGCTTGACCATCTGATCGATGCTTCTGTGTCTCTGGATCTGTTTTTGTTCATCAGTTTATGTTGTTCATTATATTCCACAAATGAGTAAGATCATGTGATATTTATCTTTCTCTGACTGGCTTATTTCGCTTAGCATAATGCTCTCCAGGTCCATCCATGCTGTTGCAAATGGTAAGAATTCCTTCTTTTTTACCGCAGCATAGTATTCCATTGTGTAGATGTACCACAGTTTTTTAATCCACTCATCTGCTGATGGGCACTTAGGCTGTTTCCAAATCTTAGCTATGGTGAATTGTGCTGCTATGAACATAGGGGTGCATATATCCTCTCTGATTGGTGTTTCTAGTTTCTTGGGATATATTCCTAGAAGTGGGATCACTGGGTCAAATGGGAGTTCCATTTTTAGTTTTTTGAGAAAACTCCATACTGTTCTCCACAGTGGCTGCACCAATCTTCATTCCCACCAGCAGTGCATGAGGGTTCCTTTTTCTCCGCATCCTCGCCAGCACTTGTCATTTGTTGATTTGTTGATGATAGCCATTCTGACAGGTGTGAGATGGTACCTCATTGTCGTTTTGATTTGCATCTCTCAGATGATTAGTGACTTTGAGCATGTTTTCATATGTCTCTTGGCCTTCTGTATGTCCTCTTTCAAAAAGTATCTATTTAGGTCTGTTGCCCATTGTTTGATTGTGTTGTTTATCTTCCTTTTGTTAAGTTGTATGAGTTCCCTATAAATGTTGAAGATTAAACTCTTATCAGATATAACATTGGCAAGGATGTTCTCCCACGGAGTGGGCTTTCTTGTTGTTTTGTTGATGGTTTCCTTTGCTATATAGTCCCATTTGTTTATTTTCTTCTTAGTTTCCATTGTCCTAGGAGCTATATAGGTAAAGATATTGCCACAACATGTCTGATATTTTGCTGCCTATGGCTTCTTCTAAGATTTTTATGGTTTCCCGTCTTATGTTTAAGTTCTTTATCCATTTTGAGTTTATTTTTGTGTATGGTATAAGTTGGTGGTCTAGTTTCATTTTTTTGCATGTATCTGTCCAATTTTCCCAATACCATTTATTGAAAAGACAGACTATCTTGACTCCATTGTATACTCTTGTCTCCTTTGTCAAATATTAATTGAACATAATGGCTTGGGTCAATTTCTGGGTTCTCTGTTTTGTTCCATTGGTCTATATGTCCGTTCTTTTGCCAGTAGCAGGCAGTTTTGAGAACAGTGGCTTTGTAATATAGCTTGATATCTGGGTTGTGATCCCTCCAACTTGGTTCTTCTTTCTCAGGAGTGCTGGGCTATTCAGGGTCTTTTTTTATTCCATATGAATTTTTGGAGAGTTTGTTCTAAGTCTGTGAAATATGCCATTGGTATCTTAGTGGGGACTGCATTGAATCTATAGATTGCTTTGCATAGTATGGACATTTTAATGATGTTGATTCTACCAATCCATGAACACGGTATACTCTTCCATTTGTTTATGTCTTCCTCTATCTCTTTCTTCAATGTCCTATAGTTTTCCACATATAGATCTTTTACCTCCTTATTTAAGTTTATTCCTAGATATCTTAATATTTTTGGTGCAATAATAAATGGCATTGTTTTTTAGTTTCTCTTTCTGAGAGTTCATTATTGGTGTATAAAAAAGCCATAGATTTCTGGGTGTTAATTTTGTATCCTGCTATATTGCCGAATTCATTTATTAAGTTTAGTAGCTTTTTGATGGATCCTTTGGGGTTTTCTATGTACAACATCATGTCATCTGAGAATAATGACATTTAATTTTTTCTTTTCCAATTTGTGTGCCTTTTATTTCATCTTCTTGTCTGATCGCTATGGCTAGCACTTCCAGTACTATGTTGAACAGAAGTGGTGAGAGTGGGCATCCCTGTCTTATTCCTGTTCTTAGGGAAAATGGTTTTAGTTTTTACCCATTGAGTATGATGTTGGTTGTAGGTTTGTCATATATGGTCCTTTATCATGTTGAGATATGCTCCCCCTATTCCCACTTTGCTGAGTGTTTTTATCAAAATTCGGTGTTGGATTTTGTCGACTGCTTTTTCTGTGTCTATTGATATGATCATGTGATTTTTGTCTTTCAATTTGTTTATGTGATATATCTATGTTTATTGCTTTGCAAATATTGTACCAGCTTTGCATCCCTGGAATAAACCCCACTTGGTCAAGGTGTGAAGTTGTTTTTTTATATATTTGCTGGATGCAATTTGCTAATATTTTGCTGAGAATTTTTGCATCTATGGTCATCAGGTGTATTGGCCTGTAATTCTTTTTCTTTGTAGTGTCTTTATCTGTTTTTCAAATTAGGGTAATGCTGGCCTCATACAAATAGTTTGGAAGTGTTTCTTCCTCTTGGATTTTTTGAAAGTGTTTCTTCCTCTGAGTTTGAGGAGTATAGTGTGACTATTTCTCTCTTCTCCGCGTCTGGCGTGGCTAGAGAGCAGTCTGGTTCCTGAGTAGGGGCTGCTGGGGATTGAGAAAATGAAAGAGAAAGACACAGAGATAGAAGGAAAAAGCTGGGGCTGGGTGGGACCACTGTCCTCTGACAGGGACAGGAACCCAGAGCCAATAGAGCATGTTTATTTTATACAGCAAAATCCAGAAAGTTTTACTAAAAGTCAAGACAAAGGAGATTATGTGCATTCTTGGGTGGGCCCAAGTCATATTCATTCCTGGTGCTTGGCTGGATTTAAATAACAAAACCAACCCCCTGGCACCTGGACTGAAGGTCAAGCTGACAACATTCCTGCCTCTGGCAAAGCGTGTTTCCAGGATGTGGCTTTGCCAACGCCACTGGATTCAGCTGACAATAATTAAAGAAATGCCCATGTGCCTTCCCAGGCGCTCTCTACAGTATAGGCATTAGTTCTTCTTTGAATGTTTGGTTAAACTCCCCTGTGAAGCTGTCCGAACCTGGGCTTTTGTTTGATGGGAGTTTATTGATTATTGCTTCTATTTCATCAGTTGTTATTGGCCTATTCAGGTTTTTTTTATTCTTCCTGATTTAGTTTTGGGAGATTGTATTTTTCTAGGAATTTGTCTATTTCATCAACATTGTCCAGCTTATTGGTATATAGTTGTTCATAGTATTTTTTTACAATCCTTTGTATTTCTGTGATGTCAGTTGTTACTTACCCACTTTTGTTTCTGATTGTATTGATATTGGTCCTCTCTCTCTCTTTCTTGATGAGTCTGATTAATGGTTTATCAATTTTATTTATCCTTTCAAAGAACCAGCTCTTGGTTTAATTGATTTTTTGTATTGTTATATTAGTCTCTATGCTATGTATTTCTGCTCTAATCTTTATTATTTCCTTCCTTCTACTTACTCTGGGCTTTTCTTGTTGTTCTCTTTCTACTTCTTTAAGTTGCAGGGTTAAATAGTTTATTGCTGATTTTTCTTGTTTTTTGAGGTATGCCTGTAGTGCTATGAACTTCCCTCTCAGGACTGCTTTTGCTGTGTCCCAGAGATTTGGGGTTGTTTAATGTTCATTTTCATTTGTTTCCCAGAGGTTCTTTTATTTCTTTCTCTTTTTAAAAAAATATATTTTATTGATTTTTTTACAGAGAGGAAGGGAGAGGGATAGAGAGTTAGAAACATTGATGAGAAACATCGATCAGCTGACTCCTGCTCACTCCCTACTGGGTATGTGCCCGCAATCAAGTTCCATGCCCTTGACCAGAATCGAACTTGGGACCCTTGCATCCGCAGGCCAATGCTCTATCCACTGAGCCAAACCAGTCAGGGCTTTATTTCTTTCTTGATGTTGTTGGTAACCCATTCATCTATATATATAAAAGCCTAAGTGGCCGTTACAACTCAACCAGAACCACCAGTCACTATGACGCACAGATACTCAATGCAGGAGCTGCCCCCCTGGTGGTCAGTGCACTCCCACAGTGGGAGCACTACTCCGCCAGAAGCCAGGCTCATGGCTGGCGAGTGCAGCTGCAGTGGCGGGAGCCTCTCCTGCCTCCACGGCAGTACTACTGAGCAGCAGAGGCGGAGGAGGCAGCAGTTGATGCAGCGGGGCTGGGATAAGCAGCAGCGGAGCTGTGCCCAGCCCCAGCTGGGGCTCCTACCCGGCCGCCTGCTACTTCGGCACTGCTACATCCCTCGGGGGGATGTCAGACTGCCAAGTTTTGGCCCCATCCCCATAGGCCTGGCCTGTTTGGATCGGGCCGAAACCTGGCAGTCCAACATCCCCCTGAGGGATGCCGGATTGCTAGAGGGTGCAGGCCAAGCTGAGGGACCCCACCCATGCACGAATCCATTCACTGGGCCTCTACTTATTTAATAATATGCTAGGTAGCTTCCATGAGTTTGAATGTTTTTGGGTGTTTTTACTGTAGTTGATTTCTAATTTCATTCCACTGTGATCTGAGAAGATGCTTGATATGATTTCAATCTTCTTGAACTTGTAGGGATTTGTTTTGTGTCCTAACATGTGGTCTATCTTTGTGAATGATCCGTGTGCACTTGAGAAGAATGTATACTCTGCTACATTGGGGTGGAATGCTCTATAAATGTCAATTAAATCATCTGATCCAGTGTACCCTTTAGAGTCTCTGTTTCTTTGTTGAATTTTTGTCTGGAAGATCTATCCAGTGAAGTCAGAGGGGTGTTAAAGCCCCCTACTTTGACTGTATTGTTGTTGATCTCTCCATTAAAGTCCTCTAAAAGTTTTTTTATATATTTAGGTGCTCCTATATTGGGTGCACCAAGTTTATATCCTCTTGTGGATCGATCCCTTTAATATTACGTAGTGACCTATGTTGTCTCTTGTGATGGCCTTCATTTTAGTCTGTTTTGTCTAATATTAGTATTGCTACTCCAGCTTTTTTTTCTTTTCCATTTGCATGGAAAATTTTTTTCCTTCCCTACATTTTCATCTTGTGTATGTCTTTTGTTTTGAAGTGGGTCTCTTGTGGACAGCATATAGTTGGGTCATGTTTTTGTATCCATTCAGCTACCCTATGCCTTATGTTTAAAGCATTTAATCCATTTACATTCAGGGTTATTATTGATAGGTACTTATTGATTGCCATTTTAATTCTGTATGGCTAGGTTTCTCTCTCTGTTTCTTCTTCTCATTACAGCAATCCCTTTAGCATTTCTTATAAAGCTGCCGCTTAGATAGGCACCAGCTGAGCCATTTGTGGAGGGTTTATCATCCCTTCTGGCTGTTTGCTTGTAAACCACAAACTCAAATAGCAGTGTAATGCTGCATCCCCTTATCTGAAACCCTGATTCTCTAGGCCAGTGACTTAGATGCCCCAGGCAAGTGTGGTATGTCCCTTTCTTACTGATATGATGGCACACATATTTAGTAGGCTAGGATTTGGGCTCCTACCCGGGCCAGCGCAGGGGACGGGGACACAGCCTGCTGATCAGGTTGTTACGTGATGGTGTAATGGACAATTTGATATTTCTCTATTATTAGTATAGATGAGTATTGCTACTCCAGCTTTTTTTTCCTTTTCATTTGCATAGAATATATTTTTCCATCCCTTCACTCTCAGTCTGTGTGTATCTGTTGTTCTGGGTGGGTTTCTTGTAGACAGCATACATGTGGGTTATGATTTCTTATCCATGCAGTCACCCTATATCTTTTGAGTAGAGCATTTAGTCCATTTACATTTAAGGTTATTATTGATAGGTATTTACTTATTTCCATTTTTATATTCTTTATGCCTATGATCCTCTCTCATTTTCTTCTTCTTAAAGCAGTCCTTTTAACATTTCTTGCATTGATGGTTTGGTGGTAATGTACTCCTTTAACCTCTTTTTGTCTGGAAAGCTTTTTATTTCACCTTCAATTTTAAATGATAGCCTCGCCGGATGCAGTGGTCTTGGATTTAGGCCCTTGCTTTTTATTACTTCGAGTACTTCATACCACTCCCTTTTGACATTAAGTGTTTCTCTTGAGAAGTCAGTTGACATTCTAATGGGAACTCCTTTGTATGTATTTCTCTCTCTCTCTCTCTCTCTCTCTCTCTCTCTCTCTCTCTGCCTTTAAGATTCATTCTTTGTCTTTAACATTTGCCATTTTAATTATGATGTGTCGAGGTGTGAGTCTCTTTGGGTTCATCCTGAATGGGACTCTCTGTGCCTCCTGAACTTGTGCAGTGTTTTCCTTTACCAGATTGGGGAAGTTTTCTGTCATTATTTCTTTAAACAGGTTCTCTGGCCGAAACCGGTTTGGCTCAGTGGATAGAGCGTCGGCCTGCGAACTCAAGGGTCCCAGGTTCGATTCCAGTCAAGGACATGTACCTTGGTTGCGGGCACATCCCCAGTAGGGGGTGTGCAAGAGGCAGCTGATCGATGTTTCTCTCTCATCGATGTTTCTAACTCTCTATCCCTCTCTCTTCCTCTCTGTAAAAAATCAATAAAATATATTTAAAAAATAATAATAAAAATAAATAAATAAATAAATAAAAATAAACAGGTTCTCTGTTCCTTGCTAATCCTCTGCCCCTTCTGGCATTCCTGTAATTTGGATGTTGTTACATTTCATATTGTCCCAGAGTTCCCTTAAGCTATCTTCCTGCTTTTTAATTCTTTTTTCTATTTGTTAGTCTAATTGGGTATTTATTTCTACCTTGTCTTCCAAATCACTGATTCAGTCCTCTATTTCATCCAATCTACATTCAATCCCTTCCAGTGTGTTCTTCATGTCAGATATATCATTCTTCATGTCTGTCTCACTCTTGTTTATGGCCTCTATTTCCCTTCTTGTGCAGTTATAATTTGCACCAAGTTTCTTAAGCATCTTTATAACCATTGCTTTAAACTCTATTTCTGATAGGTTGCTTGCCTCCATCTCATTTAGTTCTTTTTCTGGAGATTTCTTCTTTTCTCTCATTTGGAGGTTGTTTCTTTGTCTCCACATTTTAGCTGTCTCTTTATATTTGCTTCTACGTTATATAGAACTGCTAGGCCTCCCAGTCTTTGTGGGATGGCTTTATGTAGGTGTCTTGAGGGGTCCAGTGGTGTAGTCTTTTTGTTCACCTGAGCTGGATGCTCTAGGAGTATCCCTTGTGTGCATTGTTTGGATTCTCCTGTTGTAATTGGGACTTGATTACTGATATCCCATTTGCGGGAGGGATCTCCCCTACGACTTGCTGCCAGTGAGGTTCAACCCCAATGTTGTTGTGCCAGCTGTCTTGTGTTCAGGGACTCCTTATCCCAGAGGCTGGGTCTGCCTTGAATCTCACACCTTGATTGACCCTGTTCTGAGCTGTACTTCTTCCTCTACGGACCTCTTCCTACAGGTGTCAGCTGCAGGTGCTTGGGGTCCTGCTGGCTTTTGCCTCACTGAGCAGTCTAGGGTGGTGTCTGTAGTGGGGACCCAAACTGCTGTTTCTGACTAATTAGATCAGGCAAAGACTCAAAGCCTCCAAGGAGCCACCTCTGCCTACAGACTGATTGGGTTCAATCTGGAGTGTCCTCAAGCAATCATCCATAGGTTGACTGAGAGGTTTTCCAATAGGGTGGGGCAATTGCTTCTGCCTGAAGGCTAATTGTTATTTTCAGTCTCTTATTGAGCCTCAGAAACTCCACAGGGTGGGGCAGGAGATTTTCCAATAGGGTAGGTCAACTGTCTTCTCCCCAGGCAAAAATGTCAGGATAGCATAGGATTGCCTGAGAAAGATGACCTCTGCAGTGTGAGGGAATGACTCAGCATAGGAAACCAGGGTGTCTGCCTTCCAAGCTCTATCCTCAGATTCCCCAACCCTGGCTTATGCTTCTAAAACTCCAGTCCACTCTGCCCTCTCTCTGCCAGAGCCTAAGGTGAGTGGTTCCACCGGGAATTTTGTGCATTGGCCCTTTAAGAAGATGCCTGCATTTCCAGCCATCTCTCCCTGGCAGACAGCAACCATGCTGCTTTTCATAACCAGATATTATGTGGGTATCTTTCTGTTTTTGTGTTCTCTTCCAGAGGCAAGGGGAAGCTTGGGGATTAGACCCCAGAATTCTCAGTGGGAACCTCCCACAGCTGAAATATTCCTCTGGGACCTCACCTACTGTCTATGGGAACCTGGCCAACCCTTTCACGCCTCTTCCCTTCCTACCAGTCTCTATGCACTCTCCAGTTTCTGTTCTTGGTTATCATGGTTCTCTACAGCTAGTCTTCAGTTGGTTTTTCAGGGTGATTCTTCTGTATTTTAGTTGTATTTCCAGTTTGGTCCTGGGAGCATGTCTGTGAGCTTCCACTTACTCCACTGCCCTTTTTAATCTCCTGGACACCATTTTAGCTATAAGTCAATCAGAGCCTGAAAGTAGTCCTTTGTTTGGCCATTGTGCAAAAATGCCTCCACCACATTTTAATAAAGACTCTCAAGAAACTGCCAGACATCTAAATTGCAAACAATGGCCACCACCACAGAGGCAGGAGAGATGAATGTTAAGTTCAACATAAACTATTTTTTGACACTTAGGTATTGCCAAACCTGAAGAGAGGCCACGTTGATAGTGACCGCCTCTAAAGCACTGGATTGAGAAGCATTCTCAGGCCAATCACAACTTACCATAAAAGAGAGACTGGGCAGCAATGTATGCCATGGGCACAAGAATCTAAAGGGACAATATCCCAGAGTGGGAAGAGAGTGGGATTGTCTCCTGGGGCTCAAAAGTGTGGGAGCTCTTGATCTAGGTAGGAAAGACATCGCCCTCGTCACTCCTCCTCACTGAGCCTGTAGGAAGCAAGGATTGGAATAACCCTGCCCTCTGTCTACCCCCAGCCCGCCTCTTCTTTGACCCTTATTCATTTTATCCAGAATTCACCTGAATAAAAATGTTGTGAGAAATGAAAGTAACATTGCATTTTTTCGCACCCTAAATCCACTAGAAATGGCCAAAAAGGGCTAATAAGGGAGAATTAAATGATGTTTGAAAATCTGCCAAGAAGAAAAACTGCAAGCAAAATAGATATACAATCTATGGTCCTCTTCAGAGAATTAGCTTTCAAGCCAGAAAAACAAAACAAACAAACAAAAAACCCCACCTCTTATTACTAAAGCTCAGAATGCCTACATTTCAGGTCCCTGGAGGAATGATTACATCTTTCTCTCTCAGAAATGAAATGCAAGTTGGCTAGGTGCTGTCCTCCCCTCTCCTTTCTCTCCTTTTTCAGGACATCGCCTGACCCCTAGTGGTCACACTGCCTCCTGCAGCTTGTCAGTTCTAATTTGTGGATAGGTAAGGCATTACCTTTGAAAAAGTGATGTTTGTAAATTACTACAGTAATGAGTATCTGAGTTCAAGAAAGTCTTCAAAACAAGTAAACTTAAGAGAAATTACCAGAGAGGCCTAAACATCAAAGAACACAAGTAACCTTTTGTCGTATGACAGTGCTACATGGCATGTCTCCTCTCTGGGCCCCTCAACTTCACATCCTTGCTCATATCCTTCCCTGGGCTCTCTGAACATAGGGATCTGGGTTTCCCCTTCCTCTTGACTGGTCCTGAAATGATGGCCTTCCCCAGTATTCAGGCCTGGGCCCTCCTCACTTCTCCACCCACGCACTGTTGGTGCCCACCCTCTCATGACTTCAGTTATGTCAGCGGGCTGAGGATGTCAAAGGGCTAACTTTAGGCCCTCTCCTGTGCAAGCCTATATCCAACTGCCTATGGATATCTCCACTTAAAGATAATTAGTTGAAAAGGAGATTAATTATTAACTTGTTTGAGGCATTGTATTAGTTTTCTAGAGCTGCCAAAATACTACAGACTGAGTGGCTTATAAAAAGCAAATTTATGCCTTGGCTGGGTGGCTCAGTAGGTTGGAGCATCGTCCAAAAGGCTGCGGGTTCAATTCCCAGGCAGGGTACATACCTAGGTTGTAGGTTTGATACCGGGTTGGGGTTTGTATGGGAGGCAACAGATCTGTTTCTCTCTCTTTTCTTCCCTCCCCCTTTCTCTAAAATCAATAAAAGCACATCTCTGGGTATTAAAAAAATAAATAAATAAAATTTGTCTCACAGTTCGAGGCAGGAAGTCCAAGATCAAGGTGTCAGCAGGTTTGGCATCTTCTGAAGCCTCTCTCTTTGACTTACAGAGAGCCAAACTTTTCACTGCATTCTCACCTGGTCTTTCTTCTGTGTGTGCACATTCCAGGCTTCTCTTTGTATGTCCAAATTTCCTCTTCTTATAAGGACACCAGTCAGAGTAGATTAGGGCCCACCATAATAGCCTCATTTAACTTAATCACATCTTTAAAGGCCCTATCTCCAAATAAAGTCATGTTCTGAGGTACTAGGGGTTACTACTTCAATGTATGAAGTTGGGGAGAATGCACTTCAGCCCATAATAAGTACCTACTTAGAATGTCAACTCAAGATATGTGTGAGTCCAAAAGGCACTTCAGTATCAATATAACCATCATCTCCATCTTTACACTTACACCTCATCCTCGGCCCAGGGGCCCTTCCAAGATATGGCACCCCTTGAGCTCACCACCTCTCACGGTCCCTCCATCACAGGCATGCCTCTGAAACCTGTTCACTTCTCTGCAACAAAGTTGGTCCAAGCCACCACCCTCATTGGTCTCTCTTCCCCATTCTTGCCCAACTCCAGCCCCTTGTCCACATGGCACTGAGAGTGAGCCTTACCGATTCTGCTCTGAATTTCTTTCGGTTCTTCAAGTGCACCATTCTCTTCTGTCTAAGGCCTTTGCATGTACTCTTTGCTTTTCCTGAGACTCCCTCCACCTTTTCCCTAGTAAACTTTTACTTGCTCATCAGTTTTTAGTTTAAACATCATTTCCTCCAGGAATTTCTCCCTTATTTCCCCAACCAAAGAGATTGGGTTCCTCCCTTTGTGCTACTGCATGAGTAATTAGGTGTCTCCTCCACTGGAGATCATAAGAAGATAATATTCCTATCATCTCTACTGGAGGAGATACCTAACACAGGAAACATGTTTGTGTTGCTCTTTCCCCAATGCCAAGCACTGTATCTAAAACAGACACTCAATAAATAGTGAATGAAAAAAAATGAGTGAATGTAAGCATAGAATACAGCAAAAAAAAATAATGGATTTACTCAAAGAAGAATTGGGTCCTTGTCTCAGCTCTGCCACTAACCAGCTATAGAGTCTATAGACCAAAATAAAATTAGGATGGAAGCTCATCTCTCAAAGTCTCTCTTGGTTCTAAACAGCTATAATTCTTCATCTCTGATCCCAGGGAGAATATACCATGCTCATATCCAAGAAAGAGACCTTTGCCTGCTATTGATTCTGACAGAATGTCAATAGCTTGATGGAAATATAAGAGGCCTAGGAACAGTCAGTAATAAAAAAGACACTAAAGTCTTCTAAATCAAAACCGTTAAATAAATCATTCCTGACAACCCAGAGAGAAAACAGAGGCATCAAATGCAGTGACTCTTGGCCTCTCCTCTCTACCCTGTGTTCTCCCCTCTGTTGCCCTCCCTTCTACACACATTCAGAGACTCTTGTCCTTAATAATGTGTGTGTGTGTGTGGGGGGGTGTCCTTTAGATTAAGATGATTATGGATCAGGTCCCCAAATTTTCTCTTAGCTTGAGAAGATTGCTGTCTATTTCCAACAAGGAAAACCCAATTTGTTTTAAGTAATGAAAGCTCCTTCCTGGTTTTCAAGAAACAGGCAGGGGAGAGGCAGGTGAAGAAGTTTAATTAAGAAGGCACATCTAGACGACATTCAGTCAGTCATGGAAAGCAGAGGGTCCATGTGTTATAGATCAAACAAAGCCTGGCAGTCCACCTTTCCCTTATTTTATTTCTCCTCTTGCATTTGGTTTAGAAGAAGCAACTCTTTCTAGTGTATGTGTGGTGCCTGCAAAACCAAAGAATAACTGTGACTAGGGAAAAAATACATGTTCAAAACTTAACAAAACTTCAGAGGACCCTCAGTGTACCTGCCTTGTAGGGAAAGCTGGGTTAGCTACAGATCCGCAGAAATTACATAGAAATAAATGAACACAGCACAGAGGATTATACTCAACATTAGAGCCATGATATAGCTTGCCCATCGTGTTGCAGAGACTGTGCACACAGAAGTGAAGAAAACACTCTTGTCCTTGAGGTCAGTCTGTTGCAGGGGTTCTCAACCTTGGCCGTCCACTCAGATCACTAGGGAGTTTCGAAAAAAACAAAACACTGATGCACCATTGGTGGGGATGTAAAATGCTGCAATCACTATGGAAAACCATATGGTGGTTCCTCAAAAAAGTAAAAATATAATTACCATAGGATCCAGCAATTCCATTTCTGAATATATACTGAAAAGTATTGAAAGCAGGGTCACCCATGTTCATAGCAACATTATTCACAGTAGCCAAAAGGTCGAAGTAACACCCAAGTGTCCATTGACAATGAACAGATAAACAAAATGTGATAAAAAACAAAAGGGAATATTATTTGGTCTTAAAAAGGAAGTAAATTCTGACGTATGATACAACATGGATGAACCTTCAGGACATTATACTAAGTGAAGTAAACCAGTCACGAAAAGACAAATACTGTATAATCCCACCTATATGAGGTACCTCAAGTAGTCAAATTCATAGAGGCAGAAAGCAGAGTGGTGGTTGGCAGGGGCTGAGGGAAGGGGGTAATAGGGAATTGTTGTTTAATATTTATGGAGTTTCAGTGTCACACGATGAAAGGAGTTCTATGGGTGGACAGTGGTGATGGTAGCACAACACTGTGAATGTACTTTATGCCCTAAACTTTACAATTAAAAATGGTTAAGATTGCCCTGGCTGGTGTGGCTAAGTGGTTGGGCTTCATCCCAGGCACCAAAAGGTTGCTGGTTTGATTCCCAGTTAGGGCAAATGCCTGGGTTGTGGGCTCACCCCTTGCAGGGACCGTGCAGGAGTCAGCCACTGATGTTATGCTCTCACATTGATGTTTCTCTCTCTCCCTCACCCTTCCTCTCTCTCTAAAAATCAATGCATATTTTCTTAAAAATAGTTAAGACGGTCAATTTTATGTTATGTGTATTCCACCACAATTTATAAATATATAAGTAAATAAAAGATAAATTTTAAAAAACACATACTCTACTTCTAGAGTCTGATTTAATTGATCTGGAGTACACCCTGGGCATGGGGATTTATTAAACTGCCCAGGAGATTCTAATGTGCAGCCTCGTCTGAGAACCATTTCTGCGGAATGTAAAAGCCATTGGTCTACAGAGAAAGAACTAAATCTGGAGCTACAATGCTGGGGTTCTTCATCATTTAAAGCCACATGAGTGCTTTAAACTGTGCTAAGCCTCATTTTACCTCTTTACTAGAGTCCCAGTGAATGAAATTTGTGCATGGGTGGGGTCCCTAGGCCTGTCCGGTGATCAGGGCTGATTAGATTCCCTCGCTGCCAGCGCTGCCCGCGTCTGCCGCCACCCACCCCCGGCTCCCCGGCTCCCCAACCCGGAGCCTGGCCAGGGGGAGGGACCAGGAGGTTGGCTGGCAGGCCCCAATCAGGCAATTGGGGCCTGCCAGCCAGGGGGAGGGGCCAACCGCCACCGCAGTGGGTGGGCAGCAGGCTGATTGGGGCCTGCCGGCCGGGGGAGAGGTAGAGGGAGGGACCCAGGAGGTTGGCTGCCAGCCCCAAGGAGGGAGTCCAGCCCTTGGCCCCCCTGGGAAAGGGGCCGTGTCTACCACCACCCACCCCTGGTTCCCTGTCCCAGCCCAGGGACCTGGCCCTGATTGGGTGATTGGCAATCAGGGCCTGCCAGCCGGGGGGAGGGACTGGGAGGTTGGCCGGCAGGCCCCCATCTGGCAATCGGGAGGGACCAGGAGGTTGGCCGGCAGGCCCCATCGGTGATCGGGAGGGACCAGGAGGTTGGCCGGCAGGCCCCATCGGTGATCGGGAGGGACCAGGAGGTTGGCCGGCAGGCCCCATCGGTGATCGGGAGGGACCAGGAGGTTGGCCGGCAGGCCCCATCGGTGATCGGGAGGGATCAGGAGGTTGGCCGGCAGGCCCCATCGGTGATCGGGAGGGACCAGGAGGTTGGCTGGCAGGCCCCCATCTGGCAATCGGGAGGGACCAGGAGGTTGGCCGGCAGGCCCCATCGGTGATCGGGAGGGACCAGGAGGTTGGCTGGCACGCCCCATCGGTGATCGGGAGGGACCAGGAGGTTGGCTGGCAGGCCCCATCGGTGATCGGGGCCTGTGGGCTGGGGGCAGCTCCTGCGTTGAGCGTCTGCCTCTTGGTGATCCGTGAGCATCACAGCGATCAGTCATTCTGGTCATTCCTGTCGTTCCATCCTAAAGGTCGCTTAGGCTTTTATATATATAGACGTATAAATTTACATGGCAAACCCACTCATGGTGTGCTACAGGATTCACTTTAAGTTAGACTATGCAAAAGGATTTTATATCTTAATAATCGTAAGACATAATTACGTGACAGAAAATAACAAGCACACAGAGATCATTTGCTTTTCTCACTGACATCGAGAGTTCATTCAACTCCCAAAGTGAAATGAATCCCTCTTCCCCCCACTCAAAGTCTCACAGAACTTGTTAGCACCTTTATTGTAGTACCAATTCCGTATCCGAGTAGCCTGTGTTTGTGTCTGCTATTCCACAGGCCTTGTCCCAAAAGGCAGGCCATGACTGATTCATCACCTCAGGCCTCACTACGCCTAGCACACAGTGGGTGTTCAATACACATTTGCTAGCCCTGGCCTGGTAGCTCAGCTGGTTAGAGCATCGTCCCCATATGCCAAGGTTGTGGGTTCTATCCCCAGTCAGGGCACATATAAGAATAAGCCAATGGCCCTAACTGGTTGTCAGTTGGTTGTCACATTGTCCTATACACCCAAAGGCAGCAGGTTTGATTAGTGGTTAGTGCATGTACCCAGGTTCTGGGTTTGATCCCTGGTTGGGGCGCGTGAGTGGGGGGGCAAACATCTCTCTCACATTGATGTTTCTCTCTCTCTCTCTCTCATCAATCAAAATAAATAAATGAACAAACGTGCTAAATCAGGTTGAATTGTACTACTTAACATTAACCACATGTAAACCTGAGGCATTTAGTGCATTTCAAATATGTCCCTGTCACCAGTAGATGCATTACTCCAAGGACAAGATTTATTTCCATAAATAATAAGTTGAATACCCACAGAGCAGGAATGGTGGCCCAAAAGACAAAGAGATACTGTGATATGTACATGAGATCACAATCTAAACAAAGGCCCTGCTGCTCCTGACACCCAAGCCACTCAACCATATTCTTCTACTTTGGTGCAAATGTTGGTGCTATTATTATAAACTAGTGGCCCAGTGCACAAAATTTATGCACATTAAAAGTGGATTAATTAGAGGAAATATTTTAATATTGCTATTTGCCCTTTCTCTATAATAGAAGTGTCAGAGATGAAAGAAAATTAGTAAAATGTATATGAAAATCTTCCTCCTGTCAGAGTCTGGGGCATGCTGCGGGACCCAGAGTCAAGTCCCCGTCCACCTGCGGCACCTCAAAATCACGCAAGACCCAGACCCAGCAGGCCCCACCCCCATTGGGTGAGATCCAGACCCAGCCGGCCCCACCCCCATCAAGCCCCCTGGGCAGGGGGCACAGCCTCAGGTCCCCCGTCAAGCCACTCATGGAGGGGGTGCAGCCTCAGGTCCCCCATCAAGCCCTGCTGGGCGGGAGGCACAGCCTCAGGTCCCCAGGCGCTGGGGTGGGGGGCACAGCCTGAGATCCCCCCACCCAGCGCCAGGTGGGGGGCACAGCTTCAGGTCCCCGGGCGCCAGAGTGGGGTGCGCAGCCTGAGGTCGCGTGGTCCGGGGTGGGGGAAGCAGCCTGAGGTCCCCCGTCAAGCCCCACCAGGAAGGGGCCTGAGGTTCCCTTTCAAGTCCCGCCGGGCAGGGGGGCGCAGCCTCAGGTCCTCTGGCCCTGACCCAGCGCCACGCAGCCTCAGGTCCCTGCTGATTGCCCATTAAGGCTCATTATGGGAACTCGGCTTCCACTGTGGGTGCAGCCATCTTGTGTTACGGAAACCCCGCCTCCGCTGTGGGCGCCATCTTTGTGATGGTGTGACAGTCAGTTTGCATATTCCCTCTTTATTAGATAGGATGAGAAAGGTTAGCCAGTATAAGTCCAAAATAATAACACATTTTTATAAAATGCAAAGGTATTTTTCCTTGATATTTTAGGGATATAAAAGTAGTGAGATGGGTCAACACTCCCAACACACAAGATCATCTACCACTGAAATGTAAAAAGGGAAAGACAAAACCCAGTGCTCCATCCCATGTCCCATCATTGTTATCCCCCTCTTATTCAGGGCATTGGTTCAAGGTATAAGCAGCCCAGAAAGGATGCAAAGGTATTGTGTCATTTCACTTGGCCCCCATAAACTCCAACCAGAAATATTAATTTGGGAAAGTAAAATTACCATTTTAAAACTTTATTTATTTTTGTTAATCCTCACCCAAGCATATTTCTTCCATTAATTTTTAGAGAAAGAGAGAGAGAAACATTGATGTGAGAGAGACACATTGATTAGTTGCCTCCCGCACGTGCCTCCCGCACGATCCCCGGAGGTTGGGGATTGAACCTGCAATCCAGGTATATGCCCTTGACCAGGAATCGAACCCATCACCCTTCGGAGGGTGGGCCGACACTCTAATCACTGAGCAACACTGGCCAGGGCAAATTACCAATTTTTTTAGTGTTTGCTAAGGTAGTTTCTTTATTTTCTATTAAATTCCTACAACAACGAAACCAGATGGCAATATGTTCAGTTACAAATAATAGAAACACTGACCTAAAGTGACTTAAGCAAATAGGATTTCTTTTTCTCAGATATAAAACCCTGGAGGTAGGAGCTGCTAGCACTAGCTCTGGGACTCTCCTGTTCACTTCTTTATGTCTATTGCCTCTTAGCCACAAGATAGGAGCTCTAGCTTCAGACATCATAGCAATCGATGTTCAAGGTAAATGCTGTCCCAGAAAGGCACTCCCACTGACTTCTGCTTATGGCTGTCTGAGGTTCGGTTCTCTACAGTCTCAAATGGGGATTCTTGTGCCAGTGACTTACTGAGGGCGTATTTTCAGTAAAACTTTAAGGAAGTAAAGGAAGCCATGTACAGCAGAGGGAAGAAGTTAGGCAAAGACGAGGGCTCAGCCTGATCCTACCACAGAGTCATCCCATATTGAGGCAAGAGGTTCTGGCTTTGGAATTCTTAATCAGTCCATCATTGGCTGCAGGCTGCTTAGGATGTGTGGCATAATCTCCTAGTCATTTCCAAAGAAGGCTCCTTTGGTTGAAAGCAATTCACAGCACCTGGGGCATAGGCATGTCATCCCAGTAACGGAGGGCTGGACAGGCCACCAAACAACATCTACAATCTTATGGTCCAAAACAAGGTTGCATGGTTGCCTCTTTAAGTAACAAGCTGATTGCAGCAATGATCCTGGACCAAAAGGGAACATCTGACCCAATCTTAGATGATCAAATGCTCTTCCCTGGAATTTGACCCAGGTCTGGTTAAATCCTGGCCTCTAAACAGTAGATAGGTCAAGGGAAGTAGTCCTTCCTGGAACAAAAGGAAGTACTACTTGGCATTGTGCCCCTACCTTCTGGAATCAGCATCAGAATTTGATTTTGACCATCTAGCCCCATGGCCAGCAACCATGGTGGAATTGCAAATCAGAGGGCACTTCCTCCAGGCCTGAGTGGAAGACCTGTTAGAAATAGATCTTTCCCGGGAATCCAAACATTCTTCCCTGGAATTCAAACCTTGAGCTGAGTGACTCTGAGGTTGGAAATGAATCATTTACCCAAAGAGGCTGTCTGGTAACTCTTGCCACCTGATTCCTAGTTCTATCAAAAACCACCCATCATCCATTTTTAACCAGGTCTCTGAGCTACCCCAGGTTCTACCAATATAGCCCCTTTTGCTAAAATCAGCCAATGTCTGTTTCTGATCCATGCACCAAATGACTCATTGATGTAGCCCCCAAAGACAAATTGTAAGCTCTGCCCTAGGAAGCATAAACTGCTTACAACTCCCCAAATTGCAATTCTCCAGGCTCTAAAATGTTAGGGTCTACCAGGTGCTCATTATATTTCATTGAGGCCCAGGATCTGGGATTTGTGCACATGTTCACGGCTGCTACATTCATTTCCATACCACCTACGGTCAAGCCTCAGTGGGAAGTCTTTCCACAGCCATTTCCTAAGGAAGTCACAATATTTCCCAAGCTCCTGAGATATAACCTTTTAATTATTATTTGACTAGAGGCCCAGTGCATAAAATTCATGCCCGGGGGGTTGTGTGTGTCCCTCAGCCCAGCCTGCACTCTTTCCAATCTGGGACCCCTCAAGGGCAGTCAGACATCCCTCTCACAATCCAGGACTGCTGGCTCCCAACCGCTCACCTGCCTGCCTGCCTAATTGCCCCTAACCGCTTCTGCCTGCCAGCCTGATCACCCCCTAACCACTCCCCTGCCATCCTGATCGACGCTTAAGTGCTCCCCTGCTGACCTGATTGCCCCTAACTGCCCTCTCCTGCTGGCCTGGTCGCCCCTAACTGTCCTCCCCTGCTGGCCTGGTCGCCCCTAACTGTCCTCCCCTGCTGGCCTGGTCACCCCTAACTGTCCTCCCTTGCAGGTCTGGTCACCCCCAACTGCCCTCCCCTGCTGGCCTGGTCACCCCTAACTGTCCTCCCTTGCAGGTCTGGTCACCCCCAACTGCCCTCCCCTGCCAACCCAGTCACCCCTAATTTCCCTCCCTTGCCAGCCTGTTCACCCCTGTCTTCCCCTGCTGGCCTGGTCACCCCTAACTACCCTCCCTTGCTGGTCTGGTTGCCTCCAACTGCCCTCCCCTGCAGGCCTGGTCCCCCCACACACTGCCCTCCCCTGCAGGCCTGGTCACCTCCAAGTGCCTTCCCCTGCAAGCCTGGTCACCCCTAATTGCCCTCCCCTGCTGGCCTGGGTCCCCTCCAACTGTCCTCCCCTGCAGGCCTGAACCCCCCAAATGCCCTCCCTTGCTGGCCATCTTGTGGCAGCCATCTTTGACCACATGGTGGTGGCCATCTTGTGTGTTGGAGTGATGGTCAGTTTGCATGTTACCTCTTTATTATATAGGCTAGAGGAAACATTGTTTGCTGGATTTTGGGATCATGCTTTTAGCACAGGATATGCTGGGAAAATGAGCATTAGTGCTTTGATGCCATGGCTGACTGAAGCCACATAGATCCACTAGGTTATTTAAATGTCATGGGAGGTTTTTCAAGATGGCTGAGGATAGGTGGAAGCTACACTCACCTCCTCCTGGCACCAAAACATACTTACAGCTAAATTATAGAGCAATCAACCTGAATGACCAACTAAAAGACAGCTGAACTGGAGTATTATACTCCAGGATTTATAGAAGAAACTACATAGAGACTGGTAGGAAGGGCAGAGACACAAAGAGGGCTGACCCCTGCACCCATGTGCAGTAACTGAGAAGCTGGAAGGTTAGCTTGGCAGCAAACGTCTCAACTGAGAAGCACGTACTACCCCTCGCCAGTACTCCCAACCCAGAGCACCAGGGCCAGGAGGTGGTGTCTGCATAGTGTCTGGCAGTGGAAATCAGGAGGACTCTTTCTGCCAGGAAGAGGGGGGAGTCTTCTAGAAACCCAGGTGCTCTCCTAAAGGGCCAATGCACAAGAGCTTGGTCTCTGCAGTCAAATGGGGCTCCAGTAGAGGGCAGGCAACTCAAGGCACACAGAGTCAGAAAGAGAAGACCTGGATGGCGTGGCCCTGAAGAGAGATCTGGAGGGTCAGCGTCTGAGGTGCCTATGCTGAGTCAACATCCCACACTCCCCTCAGGAACCATCTTCCCAGGGTTGGTCACTCCTATTCTTACAGCACCAGCCTAGGGAGTGCACTAACCCAGTCCTCCAAATACTGGTGGCACCACCCTGCCAAGCTTGAGTCCAGCAGAAAGGACTCTTGGCTGCACCCAATTGGGACCTTTGGTCTGCTCTTTTTCTGGAGAAACTTTTGGCAGACACTCAGAGAGACATTACACTGCAAGGCTTTGGAATGGGGGCCAGTATTCCCCCCACCTGCAGGCTCAGCCAGCACCACCCCCAATGGGAGACTGTTTTGTTATATTTTTCCAAGTCCTGGTGGCCCCATCCTGCTGAGCTCAGATCTGTGGGGAGAAGGGAACACTACTCAGAGCGAGGACCTTCTAAATGCATCTTTCCTCAGGGGTCCAGGACTCGAGCAGGCACAACTATACAGCTAAAGGGAGACACAGAACTCACTCCCCTCCTGCCAGCTCAGCCCAGTGCCACCCCCAAAGGAGGACTGTCTTGATCTGTTTTTCCAAGTCCTGGGGGCCTGCCCTGCTGAGCTTGCTCCTACAGTGGGGGCAGCTGGCTGCACCCCACCTGAATCTGTGGTGCGCTCCTCCAGGGGAGCTAGAACTGGAAACTCTAGCAGAGACTAAGTGGTATGGCTCTGGAGCAGGGGCCACATTCTGCCCATTGAGTGCCTGACCACACTGCCCCCAAGTAGGGGACCCACTAGCCCCGTCTCCTGAGCTGGTTGATCCTCCTGACTTAGATTGCACAGAGTGGAAGAAGCAGTGGGGCACAGCCAACTTGGGTCCACTCTACAGTCTTTTTTCAAAAGTCTCTGGAGGAAATTCAGGCAACCTTAGGGGCCGACAAAGTAGCTGACAGGTGGACATCTACTTCAGAGAGCCTTGAACCTTTTATTGATCTGTAAATATCTGTGTTTTCCAATAGTCTTAGGCGACCCTGCTAGCAGTTCTCAACCTGTGGGTCGTGACCCACAGGTTGAAAACCGCTGCTGTAGAGCCTAAGACCATCGAAAACACAGATATTTACATTACAATTCATTAACAGTAGCAAAATTACAGTTATGAAGTAGCAACGAAAATAATTTTATGGTTGGGGGTCACGACAACATGAGGAACTGTATTAAAGGGTCGCAGCATTAGAAAGGTTCATAGTATTAGAACCACTGCGAGTCTAGCAGGTACTAGAACCTGCTAGAAACAACTCCATCGGGGGGTGGGGGGGAGATGGGGGGGTTGGCAGCCCCTAAACCAGGCGTCCTCAAACTACGGCCCGCGGGCCACATGCGGGTGTTTTTGCCGTTTTGTTTTTTTACTTCAAAATAAGATATGTGCAGTGTGCATAGGAATTTGTTCATAGTTTTTTTTAACTATAGTCCGGCCCTCCAACGGTCTGAGGGACAGTGAACTGGCCCCCTGTTTAAAAAGTTTGAGGACCCCTGCCCTAAACAATGACTCATACACATGAACGAGGTCTATCCTTATAGTCAGCCAGCCTGAGGATTAACTCCACCCATGAGTGGGCCAAAGCATTCAAGATTCAACTACAACAGGAGGGGGCACATAACCCATACAAGAAAGATTTCTGGAGTACCTAGATCAGGTGATCCAGAAGACTGCATCTCCAAGACCCACAGGCACCTACATCAGAAAGCCCTCATAGCAAGCTTGGAAGTCACAGCAGATCTATCTAATACACAGAGTTAAACACAAAAAGGCAGACAAAATTCGGAGACAAAGAAATATGCTCCAAGTAAAAGAACAAGAGAAATACCCAAAAAAGAATTAAATGAAATGGAAGCAACCAAAATACCAGATGCAGAGTTTAAAACAATGGTTATAAGGATGCTCAAGGACATTAGGGAAAGAATGGGTGATCTCAGTGAGAACTTAACAATAAAAGGAATAATAATCTATCTTTAGGTTTATTATCATAGTGGTGGCAAAGTTTCACTGGTGCATACATAAGTCAAAATTTACCAAATTGTACACTTTAAATATGTGTAGTTTATTGTATGTCAATTAAATCTCAAGTTATTTAATAAAACAGTCTATATTAGGACCACACATACTTGGCAGCCCAGCATAGATTTGAAGTTTTCTCATATATTATCTCAACTGATGAGGAAGGCACTTTATTAGGATTTTTTGTTGCAAGTGGCAGAATCTCAATTCTTTCTAGATTAAGAAACAAAAGTGAAGAGAGGATTATTGCCTGGTCTGGTATGAATTTAACCTTACTGATAAGCTAGTAAGTTAGCCTGTTACTATTTCATGAATGCTGGCAGAGAACACAAAACTCCTGCATCTACTTATGGCATAACAAGCAGCATGAGTACCAGCATAGTTACCTAGGTTCCCTTACCCTTAGCCCTTCGGAGGTGACTTAGTATGACTTAGGTCCGTGGTCGGCAAACTGCGGCTCGCGAGCCACATGCACTCTTTGGCCCCTTGAGTGTGGCTCTTGCACAAAATACCACGGCCCAGGCGAGTCTATTTTGAAGAAGTGGCGTTAGAAGAAGTTTAAGTTTAAAAAATTTGGCTCTCAAAAGAAATTTCAATCGTTGTGCTGTTGATATTTGGCTCTGTTGACTAATGAGTTTGCCCACCACTGACTTAGATGGATGCTCTGCACACAGTAGGTTTTCATCACAGCTGAGGAACACTGAGCTTGGGAAATCCATCCATTGTCTGGCAAACAGTAAGAAAACCTGCTCTTTATCCTGTAGGCAGACATCACCTCATCCTTCAAGATTGTTTGCTATGAACATAACTATGAGAAATGGCCCAATAAAAGTGGTCAGGGCCTTGTGTTCTTAGCAAACCCAATATGAAGTATTCAAGTAAGAGGGATGTAGGAAGGACAGTCTCCCTCAACAATTATTAACTGATAAATTCCAGAGATAACTCCATAGCTTTAGGCACATCTGGATCAAATAGCTCACATGATGCATTTATGCTTCTTTCCATCTCTCAGCAGTTTTTCCCAATGTGTTGGCATTACTATCAGACAGAACTTTATGTGGTACAACTATCTCCCATCAGTCTAGCTTGGGTAACTTCCCTTTCCCTGATCTGGGACAAGAGGGTAGACTGCTTTTAACTGGCCCAGGTCAGAGCATCTTTGCACAGCTGGGCAGGTTAGGTAGTATACATAGTACCACATGTAAGGAAGCACCATTCCTTCCAGTTATCACACATCTGTATATGAACTACGATTTCTAACAGGTGGAAGTCAAGTGTCCTGAGGAAGGTGCTGAAAGGGTAGCCCTGGCCAGGGATATGTGTCCATCTCCATGCTGGGAGGTGGGATCAATCCTACCCAAGCCACCCAGAGTGGTCCACCACCCTCATGACACTGAGAAGCGTTTATGAGGAATGGGAATGGATGCCGGGCAGACATAACAACAGATAACAGTACTGTTATCCCTACTCTCCAGTTGAAAACCCTGAGGTTCTGGAGTTAAGGAGCCTTCCCAAGTCCCATAAAACACAGGAAGGGACAGGCTCAAACCAAGGAGTATCTGATTCCAGAACACACCCAGTTTCCATTCAACTATCCCAATTCCTGATCCTTAATGAGGCGAGTCTAAGCTTATTTATTTGGTATTCAAATCCCTCCAATAAATGCTCCCACTCTACCCACCTAATCCCAACTTTCAGCATTCAAAATCTAATCTACCCCGAGAAGTCTTTACTGCCCTCATTCATTCCTGTTAGGAACCTATGCTCCTTCAATTATTCTCATTTGAAATTACCATTCTCCCCAAAACTCAAAGCCCTATGCTTCCCTAAACTCCAAGTTCTGTCCACAAAAACAAAGATTTTACATTGGTTTGAAATAACTCCAACTCGGCACTCAATTTTCCCAATGGGGCTTAACTGCTGAGAAGACAAAGATCATGTCTTTTCTTATAAGACACAGTAGGCAACTTCTGTAGCATCTGGCCAACCCCAAACTCCTCTTCTCAAAGTTCTTTCCACCCCCAACAAGTGAGGGAGGAGCCCTAGAAGCCAGACTGAGTTGAGTGAGCCACCTGCCTACACTGAGCTGATTGGACTGGGAATGATCAGATTCTTTCTCCTCACACCTGGGCTTGAAGCTGGTCTGGCCACAGCCTCCTAACCCGCAGGGGAGGGAGCCGGCATAGTGCGGGCTGCCCCTGTGCTGTGGGCAGCAATGAGAGCCAGTTTGCAGAAAGGAAGAAAATAAAAACTCTTTATGAGAAAGAATTGGAGAGTACAATTGGCCTCTTCCTGGAGGCTTTGTGGAGGCCAATGTCAGGGCCTGCCAGCACTGCCGACACTGTTTTCCATGTGAACCCTCTGGACTAGTCTGAAGGAAGTTCTACCTGTGCAAGCCAAATAGCCAGGCTAACCTACCCAAGTCGGGTCTCACAGTCAGCAAGCATCTACTTTATTTTACACATGGCGGATACAACAAGAAGGGAAGTGGTTTACATGCCATTACTCATTCCAGGGCATCCAGCCACTCAGCTGCCAGGGTTATTTATGTTTGTACTTTAGAGATGGCAAAAAAGGTACTGGAGGAGGAAGGCCGGTGACAGGGTGGCAGGAGGCAGCGTCCCGTGATTTATGCTGTCCTCAGGAAAGGTAGGGCAGCAGGGATGGCGGAGGGGCAGGTTGTGGGAGCTGAGACAGATCTAAGCTGAGCCAGTGGGAGGGGAAGTGAGAATTGCTCCCTGAGTCCTAGCCAGGCACACAGGGGCAATGATGAGGCCACTCAATAAGTCCAAGAAAAGTGAAGGGGAAGGAGGAAAACTGGGCAGAAAGATACTTGCACAGGCTTGTCTCCCTTTTCTGAATTTCTGTAGCACAGACAGCCATAGAGACAAATTTTAAAAATCACCTGCTTTCCATTAAGGAGTCAGATTCTCCCTTTAATTACACCATCTCTTTTCTCAGACTTGATGACAGCCTGCCATTGGACTTTTAGTCTGACAAAACTGATACTGAAGGAGAGGAATGTATTATTTGAGGCCTTAAGGTTATGTCAATCTTGCTGGTTCTCAGTGGCCCACATTCTGTGTTGGGCCCTGTGTGGGTGAGGCCATCTGGTGAATCAAGCCTAGGGATGTAGGGACAATGGGGAGATAAGAGTTGGGGACTCTCTCTCCCCTCTAGCTTTCTTCATTTTTCCACTAAGGAGTAAGTATTGTCTCACCCAGGTAGACATCTCAGAATAAACAGTCCTGGGAGAACTACATGACAGATCTATAACTGTATGTCACTAGCTAATTCAGAAAGAGGGGGAGAGCAGGGGTCTAATTTGGGGTGGTACAAAAAGGAAAGAGAACAGAAGACTCCAGGGGTAAATAGAAGGTTTAAGAGCTCTATGCCTTCATGAATACTGTTCCCTGTCTCTCATTCTTTAACCCCGCTCCTTTGCTTTCACATACCTACTCTTGCTTCAAGACCCAACTCAAACAATGTTCCTTTTTTCTTGATATCTCCCTCATACTTGTCCAGGAGCACAAGTTTCACCCTCCCTTTTCCAAACTCTATTATGGCATTTATCAAAAGGCAGGACAACCAAGTTGTTAAGCACACAAATACTGGAATTAAAATCACCTGGACCCAAATCCTGGTTTGGCCACGTATCAGCTGTGTGACCAAGATCCTTACTTTCTTCATCTATAAAATGGGATGATACTACATGCCTTATAGGGTTATGAGGAGTAAATGTAATGTGCTTAAAAGGGTGTCAGGTGTCTAGCAAGCACTGTGTAAGGGTGAGTTATCATTAATATTATCCCCTTTCTGGGCTACTGTCACCCAACATGTGAAGCCTGGGTTTGATTTTATCCTTGGCCTCCAAATGTGACACTGCTAAATGAATAAATATTTGCACTTGATCAGCTGACTGATGGCCACAACTACCTCTGCCCCAGGACTGAATTTCTGCTTGTCCCAGGAAGCCTCCCTTAAAGCACCAGGTCCCCAGCTTGTCTAATTCCTGCTGTCCAGGGTCTCCAAGTTCTACTCACACCCTGCCTTTGAGTTACTCTTATTAAATTTCCAATTTCAGCACAACCTCCCAGACCCAGGCCTGACTGAAGCTCCCGTGCCTGTCCGTCAAGGACTACCTCTTCTGGCTGGCTGGCTGATCTTTTATGCGTCACTCATTTTGGCACCAACCCTACAGCTAATAAATCCTACTCTAAAATAACCCCAGAAAGGCAAAGACAACACTTTCTTTTTAATTACACAAGAAACACAGAATAAATTCTTATTTCCACCCCCCCCAAAAAAAAAAAAGAAAAAAGACAAAAAACACACACCTATAAAGATACAGAAAATACAAAGCAAAAGCTCCCCACATTCATTCACACTCCTCTCCCCAGAAACCAGCACTGTCATCAGTTCACTGTCTGCTTTCAGACCTTCCTATACCCTTTAAGCATGTAAAGAAATGGTCACTTTGTTTTGATTCTTTTTCTATAAATGGGATTGTTTGGGGGCTTCTTGGTTGCAACTTGTTTTTTTCATATAGCAGTTAATTTCCCAAGTTGCAGAAGATTTTGTGGGATGGCTTACATAGTTCATTTTCCTGTTGAAGGACACTGACATTGTTTCCAAACTAGATAATGATTTCATTTTAGCACAGCTTCCATTATATGAAATTATCATTTTAAAAGTATAAATTTAAATCAGAGTAAGTAATAAACATTATTCTGGGTATTTGTAAAATTTGGTATTCCAATATTTTATTTTTATAGCTGTATACAACAATAATCATAAAAACTGCATTCCTAGATTTGTTTCTATATATTTAAGTAGCATTATAATAAAAATAATTTAAGAGAGGAAAAATGTACAGACTCTATAATCTGTAATTCTTAATAGAGACAAGCTTTTTAACCTTGAACAAGTGTATTAGTTATATATTGCTGTGTAACAAATTACCCCCAAACCTAGTGGCTTAAAACAACAAACATTGCGTGGCCAGTGTTGCTCAATGGTTAGACTGTCAGCCCTTGCACTGGAGAGTCACAATTTCAATTCCAGTTGCAGGATAGATCACAGGCCTGGGTCGGGCAAGTTCAGAAGGCAACCAAATGATGTGTCTGATATCCATGTTTCTCTGTTTCTCTCTCTCTCTTTCTCCCCCTCCTCCCTCCCTTCCACTCTGTATAAAAAAATCAATGAAAAAAAATATTCTTGGGTGAGGATTAACAAAAAAAAACTTTTAACACATTTATTATCACAGTTTCTATATCACAGTGGTTCTCAACCTTTCTAATGCCGCGACCCTTTAATACAGTTCCTCATGTTGTGGTGACCCCCAACCATAAAATTATTTTCGTTGCTACTTCATAACTGTAATTTTGCTACTGTTAATGAGTCGTAATGTAATATGTGTGTTTTCCGATGGTCTTAGGCTCTATAGCAGCGGTTTTCAACCTTTGGGTCGCGACCCACAGGTTGAAAACCGCTAGCAGGGTCGCCTAAGACCATCGCAAAACACAGATAATTATGAAGATATTTACATTACGATTCCTAACAGTAGCAAAATTACAGTTATGAAGTAGCAACGAAAATAATTTTATGGTTGGGGGTCACCACAACATGAGGAACTGTATTAAAGGGTCGCGGCATTAGAAAGGTTGAGAACCGCTGCTGTATCAGCTCAGCTCTGTTGTCACTGGGTCCTCTGTTCAGGGTCACACAAGTGCAATCCAATTGTCAGCTAGCCCTGGGGTCTCTGCTGGCTATTGGCCAGAGGCATTAATTCCTTGTGTTGTTGGCCTTTATAGGGCTACCCGCATTGTGGTAGCTCACTTCACCCACAGAGAAGACTCAGAGACAGAAATATAGAAGTCTTAGTCTTTTTGTAACCTAATCTTGGAAATGACATTCCATCACTTTGGCCATATTTTGTTCATTTATAGTGAGTCAGTAGGTCCAGCTTTCACCTGAAGAAAGGGGATCACACTGGGAAGGACAGCAGGAGGAGGTTTCATTGCAGCCATCCTAAAGACTACTTATTACAAGTCATTTGGCCTCTCTGTACCTCAGTTCTATTGTCTGTAAACATCTACCTCATAGGAAACATTGTGAATATTAAAAGAATTAAAATATGTAAAGTGCTTAGCACAGTACCTGGCAGAAGGTGAGCACTAAAGAAGCTAAGTATGGATACAAAAATAATGCAAATGTATCTATACTCTGGGGCAATACTCAGTACGTACTAGGTTCATGGTGGTGGTTCATGAAATACTAGCATTAAAAGACCCATAATTATTCAAAAAAAATGTAGAGCATGTGGAAATTACCCCAGAAACAAAAGTACTTTATAAAGATGGAAGTTCCTACCATAATTATCAGGGGGTTTCACAGCCACCTTCAAATTTCCCACAAGCTTTCCCCGCATTAGGAATTCCCAAACAGCTGCTCCAATGCCATCCTGAGTCATCTCTAAACCCAAACAGAAAAAGCCAACCACACTTTGCTCTGAAAATGCACACCATTAGCCTGATTGCAGAAGTTGCCCAATTTACAAAAGCACACAGTTTGTAAGTTACAGAAAGGGCAAGAGCTTATCTGCCTAGCTGGAGCCTTTCTCATTGTGCTCGGCAATCTAGGTGACATCTGGGGCTCACCTATGAGGGGTTTTCAAAAAACAATATTCACCCTGACATTTTAAGGAAAGAAAGATTATTCAGTACACCCATAGTCTTTAAAGGGTAGTACGGAGTGGGAGGCGGGTTAAGGAGAGTTGTGCTGCTTTGCACATGTCCCTTTTGTGCAATCTGGGATGCAGTGGGTGGGGGAAGGAGGCCAACCTGTCATGCAACAGATGTGATAAATGAGTCACAAATCAGGAGCTAACAAAAGGCTGGACTCCCCCCCACCCCCTTTCACTTCCTCCTCCCCAGGCCACAAAGTCACCCATTAAACACAGCCCAGCAATCTCCAGGGCAGATAAACCTCACACTAGTATGCATGGCCTCCTGCTAGAGAGTGCTCTAGCTCACAGTGTCCAATGTGCAAAGGCCATCTTTCTCTGTATCAAAAGTCCCAAGGAAGGAAGAAGAAGGAAGGACTGGAAAGGCCAGCCTGACAGCCTGGAGAGGTCACTAATGTGGGTCAACCAGCAGGCCTGTTGACTCCCATCCCACCTACCTTCAACAACTGCCAAAGGAGTGCAGTATCATGAAGGTGAAAGCAAGAAGACATCTCTCCATACCATGGGAGGCACCTGCCAGGGTAAGAGCGGATGGGTTAGTTGTATTTTTTGAAAAATAAACCAAATCTCTCTGCAGGTAATTGTTTTTCCTGTTCTTTGTTTCAACACCTCTGAAACCATATTGCCTTTTGAACAACTAGTTCCTCACTGACTGGAACACTGAACGCTCATGTCAGCATGGCGAGGTGGGGATCCCACTTCTCCAGTGAGAGCTAGTGAGCCCTGGGCATGGAGGACACCCGCACTGAAAGGCCAGAGGTGGAAGGAAAGGAACGGAATCTTGGTAATAAATTCCACTAGCTTGGGTGTTAAATTAAGAGTGGAAAACACTGTATTTTCTCCAATAAAAGTGAAACTGTGGCTGATTCTTTTTTCTGTTGTCACTATTATGTTCTTTATGATATAAAAAGGCACAAATGGAATAAATAGAATATGATTTAACTTTTTCCTCTGAAGACCAGCTAAGCAAGAAATTTATGTAAAGTGTGCCCACAAAATTCAGTGCTTTACTTCAGGCTGTGCAGCTGTTTTCTGACTGTGTTGAGTGTGCTAATCTTAACTCCTTAACCAGGCTATTAGGAGTCGGACATAACTGAAAGGGTACAGACTAGTTAAGTAGTTAAGGAGCTTTTCCCAAAGATTATCAGCTGTGTGATCCTGAGCAAATTAATCTCCCTGTGTCTGAGTTTCAACTATAGTAATGAAGATGAGAACAATAGTACCCATCATGTAGAGTTGTTGCAAAATCCTCAGAACAAACCATCCATGCCTGGTAGGTAGTAAGCACTCAATAAATATTAGTCATTATTATTTTGTATTCCCCCTTCCAAACTCTGACTCGCCATGTTAGAGTGCTGTTCAAAAACCTACAGTGGTTACCCCTTGTCACTGAGGTAAAGGTCTTATCAGATCAGTTGAAACTCCATGCACCATCCCCATCCCCCAAGCTCAATGCACTCCTAAATGCATTATCTCCCTGTGCTTTAGCTCCTGCTACAATGTCTTCACCCCCACCCCACCTATTCATCTGAAATCCTCTCCCACAAGTGTGTGGCTATCCTCATTACTCCGTTACTAGAAGGTAAACTGAATGAGAACCATTCTCAGAGCCCAAACAAGGGCTGTACATAACAAATACTCAGGAAATATTTACTGAATGATTGAATGACATCATATCTATTAATTTTTTTAAGACTCAGACCATATTCCACCAATTCCATGCACGTAGTCCTAAGAAATTAAGATGAAACTTAATTTTTTCTGGACTCTAACAGTATATATATATATATTTTTAGTGATTTCAGAGAGGAAGGGAGAGGGAGAGAGGGATAGAAAGATCAATGATGAGAGAGAATCATTGATCAGCTGCCTCTTGCAAGCCCCCCACTGGGATGGAGCCCTGATCATAAATGGAACCAAGACCTCCTAGTTCATGGGTCGACACTCAACCACTGAGCCACACAGGCCGGGCATCTAACAGCATATTTCTTAAACAGATTTTATTCACTGATAATCAATATTAATATTAAACACTCACTAACAATATTTTTTTAAATAACAACTAACATTTAAGCAATGTTTATGATTGGCATATCAAACTCATTTAATTCTCACTATCCCACCTATGAAATAGGTACTTTTTTCAGTCCACTTTTGAAATTGAGGAAATTGAGGCAACAGAAAATTAAAGAAATGCAGAGTCACACAGATGGTAAGCAGAAAGCACCATTCTTCACCCAGTCCTGTCTCTTGTTCCTTATCACTGTCTCTCCTACAAAGAATATCTGAATCCCATCTACGTAGCCTCTTCCTCCTATTCTGGTGTCAGTGGCTTACAGTATGAAAAGCAATTTAACTCGGAGCACCTTAAATTAACATGTGGTTCATTCACTCTGCAAGGTGAGTGCCCTACACCTCGCATCAAAGCCTTTAACTTCAGTGGGAATCTCAGATGAGGACGCAGCGCGCTAACCTGGAGGGTCACCCGTTGTCTTCCTGGGGCCGCACGACCCAACCCATATTTCTGGCATTTCTAGGGGGTCTCGAAATCTCATTTAAGTCAACGCTGTCTACGGACGCCCTCCCGGGCCTACTGTGCAAGCCACAGGCGCTCGGTTCAACCAAGCTTTCGCCTTCCCGCTGCTAAATAGAGTTTACCTCCCCCGAGTGTGGCGAGCAGGTCCAAAAAGTGGCCCAGACCTCCTCTTAGCAGCCCCATACTAGGTCCCGTGCGCACTGAGGTCCGCGCTCCACCAGGAGCCCAGCGGGCCGCGCCACACGCCTTCCCAGGCACTGCTGACTCAGCCCGGGAGAGAGGAACACGGTTCTTCCAGACCGGTCGGGGGGCCCGCCACCACCCAGCCCACGCCCCCCACCACCCAGCTCACGCCCCCTGGAGGTTGTCCTTCTGCATGGGCCCTCTAGGCGCGCCGGCGTGGCTCCCCGGGGTGCGGCCCCACCGGGTGTGGCCAGACGACTTCGGCGACGCCGTCCGAAGGGCGGCCCCTTCCCAACCCGGAAAAGCAGCCCCGCGCCGCGCAGAGCCGGGCCCGCCCAGGTCGGGGGCCGGGCTGCAGGCCGGGCAGGAAGCGTCCGCGCCAGGCGGTCCCCGCGCGGCCCGCGGGCGCCGGGCGGGGCCGGCCTCCGTCGCAGGGTGGCTCCGCCAGTCCCCGCGCGCCGGGCGGCCACACACGTGTCCCGGCGTCACGTCCGCGCGCGCCCCCGGGGCTGACGTCAGCGGCTGCTCCGGGAGCTGGGGCGCCGGGTTCTGCGCCGCGCTCGGGTTCGGGGCCCGCGACGCCGCTGAGAGGAGGGGCCTGGGGGCGCGGAGGGGTGTTCGGAACGCCCGGGGCCGCGGAGATCGCCTGCGCTGCCCGGCCCCCGCCTGCCCAGCGACCGCCGTCTCGTTGCCCGGTCCCGGGCGGGCGCGGTGGCGTTGCTCCGGAGCCCACCGCCCGGCGGCGCGCACCGCCTTGACCCCAGCGGCCCCGCGGTCGGCAGGCGCCCGCAGTTCCATGGTTGGTTCGGAGCGCGATGAGCCGCCCGTCCTCCACCGGCCCCAGCGCTAACAAACCTTGCAGCAAGCAGCCGCCGCCGCAGCCCCAGCACGCTCCGTCCCCGGCTGCGCCCCCGGCCGCCGCCACCATCTCGGCAGCGGGCCCCGGCTCGTCCGCGGTGCCCGCCGCGGCGGCGGTGATCTCGGGCCCCGGCGGCGGCGGCGGCGGCGGGGCTGGCCCGGTGTCCCCACAACACCACGAGCTGACCTCGCTCTTCGAGTGCCCGGTCTGTTTTGACTATGTCCTGCCCCCCATCCTGCAGTGCCAGGCCGGGCACCTGGTGTGTAACCAATGCCGCCAGAAGTTGAGCTGCTGCCCGACGTGCAGGGGCGCCCTGACGCCCAGTATCAGGAACCTTGCTATGGAGAAGGTGGCCTCGGCAGTCCTGTTTCCCTGCAAGGTAAGGCCGGGTGCCACCTGCGCACCTCTGCCTGGCGATCTCCCAGAACCCCTGTGTCCTCCATCCCGTTTGCTGGCGCCGAGAGGCCGGGGACACGTCCTTTATTTAAAATAAATGTTTACACTTGGCCCACCTTCCTCCATACCCTGCCTGCCCACTTTGGGAGTAGCTCTGGGCTGACGGTTGCTCGAGCACTGACCCCAGGCGAGTTGGCAGGCGCTGGTGGTTAGAACACAGCACAGCTCTCCCCACGCAGAGCCTGTGTGCTCTGCAGGTGTGCACTCGGGTGGGCCGCACAAACGAAACTCGGATGGAGAAGCAGACTATCTGTGAAGGTTTGAGCTGGGAGCAAGTGGGTGAGCTACACGCACCCTTTACCAGCACTCCGTTTGGCAGGCTTGGGACCGGATTTCTCCTGAACCCCCCCCCCCCCCACACCTGCCATCTATCTGGCCGTCCCTGACACGTGAGAACCTCAGGAATAGAGCTAAAAGGGGGAGGGGACGACTACAGCCTGTTTTCTTTCACTCAGCAACAAGAAAATCCCCGCAAGCCAAGCCTCGGGCAGCCTTCTAAGTACTGGAGAGTTGTGTGTGTGTGTGTGTGTGTGTGTGTGTGTGTGTGTGTTGTTGTTGTTTTTTTGCTAAGTGGGGTGAAAAGAAAAGTTAATCAGAAATTTAACAGGAAAGGCACACAGGAGCTGTTGTTACAGTTCTTTAAGTATAAATATACTCATGCAGCTGAATTTAGAATCATAGATGTCAGTGTGTGTAAAGAAGGTTATATATACGTACACGCAGGCATGTTTGTTTTTGTTTTCAAAAAATGCCTTCTGCCACTTGCTGTTTTAAACTCATATTATCACGTATTTTTCTGTGGCTGAAACACAGTTCTCCCTTGCTGTATTTTAAGTGGCTGTGTAATATTGCGTTGTGTGTAATATAAATATTACAACATAATATTTATAATGTTGTAAATATTATAACATCTACTTACCTACATCTGTCACTTAAAAATCATAAGGCGTAATTTCAGAGATATACCTGTCTGTATTACTTCATTACAACCTAGAGCTGTACCATCAAGTTCTTTTTCTAAACCTAGAAGTGGAAATAATGTCATTGATACTTTTGAGTTTTTGTGTAAAAGTAACTGCTCTGCCTCTAGAGCCATTTAGGCTGTCTTGCATTTCTCCTTGGTGCTGCATATTTTTTATAGGGCAAGAGCTTATTTTTAAATTAAAAATAATCCACCCGAGAATTGAAGCTTGGGACTCAAGTCAGTCCGTGAGTGATTTAATTTGGTCTGTGCCCTACCACAGATAAGTTTAAAATAGCATATTCAAATAAGGGTTTGAATTCATGTTTGGACTATGGTTTTTCTGTCATCCTTAACAAGTTACTCTATTTCCAACCACTCCTCATAATGCTTACAAATTAACCCAGTCTAATCAATAGTTGTTTCTCTTAATATATAGACAAACTATTTCTGTAATTTTCTTAGGATCATGAAGAAGGTGGTAGCCTAATGATCAAGAGAAGATTTGGTGATAGTGACATAAGAGTGGATATTTGATGTTGGAGATATATTGTGGGGGCTGGGTTACAGGGGGAGGGGTGAGAGGGGGGGAAGGGGGGGAGGGGTGCCACAGGATTTCTGGGGAGCCATCTTCTCAGCCCTTCACTTTCCCCAAAACCTACAGTGGGCAGTTGAAGAAATGGCTTTAGGTGACTTACAGTTCACAAATGAGCATTTGATATCAGTCAGTATTCCATAATTTATTTTCAAATAGCAGTCTTCTAAGAGTATTGTTTGCTCCCAAGAGAAAGTGAAGGAAATAGTTATAACATGCTATTTGAACTGTGAAGTTTCACTTTCAGGATCTAGGATTCTGGTTCCTATTGAAGTGTATGTTCTTTCTAACATCTAACATGCTAGTGAAGTCTTTTTTGAAGAGTAGTTCTCTTGGAAATCGGTTACTCACCTTTCTCTGCACATCACTGATTTTCCGCATCCCTATTCTGTAAGAATGCAGTTGGGCAAAGCTATCACTTTGCAAGCTGAAATTTAACAGGATCAACCATTCCCCTACAGACCAGGAACCAAGCTTAGAAAGTAATTTTAGTGTCGTGTCTGTGTGTGATTTTATAATGCTGTAGTATCATGTCTCAACTTTGGTTGACCCATGCTATTGACAGGGGAGCTCAGCCACTTAGTTTGGCAAACCAAACCTGGATGTATATAGAGTCCCAACAAGCAACCAAGATATGTTAGTTGGGGAGGATGAGAGCAGGAAAGAGTAGTAAGGTCTATGACAGCTTCAACAGAATAGGTCAGTGTACCTAGCCCTGTGGCTTGCACTTGCTGCTGGAAAACAAAGAACTGCCTTATCACTATCCCTACCTGCTCTTAGTAATCTCTCATGGGGTGGCTTATGTGAGAAAACCAACATTGGGTGAAATACCAGAGCCCAGGTCTCAAGAGTTGCTGGAGTTGTCATTGTTTGTCTGAGAGCATTTCTGGGTCCTTAATTTCTTCTTGTGTTTATGAGGGGGTGGGTCTGCTCAACTTCTAAGGCCCCATAGCGTCCAACGTTCTGTGAAATGAAGGGAGATTATGTGGAATGCTTATTGGGTTCCTTCTGTGTGCCAGCTACTTCCTTTGTGTGGGTCAGCTTTTATTAGTTTGCCTTTCTTCTTTTTCAGATGAGAAAACTCATGCCTATAGAGAGGTTAAGAGTTAAGTGACTTGTCAAGATCGCACAGCTAATAAGTGGACCAGCCTGTGAACCTGCATCCCAAAGGCACACATCCTTTGTACTACTCACTATGTAGGGATTTTGAATCTGAGCTTATCTCCAAGGCTCCAAAGCATAACTCAAGGTTGACACCAGTAACAAAACCATCTGGTTGGATGAATGCACCAAGTGAGCCTCTGCTGGGAACATCTCCAAAAGACAACAGACATGTTCACTATAAAACTCATTGGCAAGAATTTTATAGGGCATGGAATAGGAATATTGGAGGCAAAATAACCTACAAGCCTAATATTTGGGGGAATTTCATTACATTTCTGCACTGTTCATGCTTCAGTTGGCCCCAAAATGGATGTGTTGCCAAATAGCTTCCTTACATAGGTTTGGGGCCACTTAATTAAAGGCTAGAATGCTGCCAGCACCTTTGATAGAGGGCACCACATGCATTACTAGCTCAGGTCTCCTTTTTAAAAAAGGATCTCTATCGGAGTATGGCTCTCTTCCACATGTCGTATTTTTAGTCCATTCTATGTCTTGTTCCACGCCTGAGAAGTTTGACATCCTGTTCCCCTATCTCAGACCCACCACCTCAGTGGAGCGTGGGTGTAGGAGAAGTGAAGGTGACACCTTTGTGCCCCCACTCAACATTTTTTAAAATATCAGCCAAGTATTTCTCTCCACAACTGTGGAAAATGCTAAAACCACTCCAGCCCACTTACACCATGATACATTTTCTTTCCATTTTTCCTTTGTCTTCTCTAAGAGTTTCTAGTAGCATGTCTTTAAATAATTATTGAACTGGAAAGCCTGAGTCAGCAAATCTTCCCTGCACTCGGATTGTGAGGTGGTGTTTTGTGCCTTAAAAAAAAAAAAATGAAGTAAAGTTAGATAACCCAGTTGAAAATTAAAAGCTCCCAGTGTGGACTCATCCAGTCCAATGGCGACAAGTTCTAAATACCAGGAGAGCATCATGAGGCCTGTAGCCTTGGGGTTGGGAGACCTCGGACAGTGGAGCCGCTGGGGAGCTGGGAGCACACGCCTCTCTGAAGGCCAACTTTTGCTCTGTGCTGGGTGATGGGCAGGGTTGGCAAAGTGTTTGCAGCCATGCCCAACCTTTGGATTTTTTTTTTTAGAAAAAGACAAAAATCTGCATTTTTTAGTGATAAAAATCTCACTTTATTTTTTAACCTTGTCCAAACTCAAATTTAAGGATGGCACTTCCAGGCCAAGCCAACCATGTCTGCAGACCAAATTCCAACTGCCAGTGGGCAACCTCCTATCTGGTTCTCTTTTAGAAAGTGTTCATTGAACCTTATCATCATGAACTTTGGAACTCGGATAGGTTCCCAAGTGAATGTGATTTTATAGCGCTCTTTTTTTTTTTTTTTTTTTTTCATCTTTATTTTGACAAGAGAATACTCCATTCTGGCCATTGGGAGACCTGCACTGTTGTGCTAGTGACTATGTTTGATTTTGTACCAGCCAGTTTATTTCTTTGCACCTGAGTGTCTTCATCTCAAAGAGAAGGGGTTGGCCTAAATGATTATACCAAGGATCTTTTTTCAGAACCCAGTAAACTACAGGGAAGAGAGCACTACCAGGAGATAGAACGGGGTTCCCATCCTGGCTTCGTATGACCTTGGTTCAGTCGTGTACTTCCCTATGCCTGTTGGTTCATCCATTAAAAAGAATGAAAATAACACCTAGCAGGTGGGTGCACTGAAATCGGGTTAGAAGTGGTGCAGAGGGCTTGTGCTTCACCATATCAAATAGAAGAGGACGGGTACTAGGGGTGTTGCTAGGTGAGAGTGATTGATCACCTAGAAGTCTGAAGGGTTAAGCCAATTTGCCAAAACCATTTCAGAGATCGCCTCTTAACCTCAGAAATCCCCCTAAGACAAAATAATCTCTTTGGAAACTGCCCCAGCGCTCCTCTCTACCCGCTGCGGTTGACCAGGTTGGCTCATAACAGCCTGTGCTGGCAGTCCTGGGGCCCACATACTAGTACAGTCGGAGTGAGGCTCCAGATTGTAAAGCACAACGTTGAAAATACAGCTTTTAAGTGTAAAATTAGGAACAGAAGCACTGGAATACTATGTAGGAGTACTGGAGTTTAATGCCGATTCCACACATAGTTGGCCAAGGGTTTTTCCCGGGTTACCATAGCTGGAACTGGAGTAAATCATTATGACTTGAAGTTAGTCTTTAGCATAACCAGAATGGAGGCCAGTCCACAGCAGGTCCGGCCTATGACGTCCCCAGCCTGAGCTGAATTAGATTATCCTGGTCTGCGTCTGAAGCCCCACGTATTGTGAAATGTCTTAAGAGCCAGACGTGTACATCTGACAAAACTTGTAAACAGTGGCATTTCTCAATCACACCCAAAAGGTCCTCATGCCCTGAAAATGGCACATAGTAGGTACACATTTGCTAAAGTGAGTGGCAGTAGTCAGGCTGTTGGGTAAGTCATGAGGGCACAATCAGACGAAGCGTTAGAATGTGATTGCACTGTGGACATCCTGAGACGGAGACTAAGAAAGCTAAACACTTTTCCTGACCAGATGTGTCTTTGTATTACACCTTGAGTGTCTGTTCTAAGACTTATGAAAGATGCTGAAGACTCTGCAACAGAATTTCATCAGCTTTGCCCCAGATGCCCATCTCCATTCGCTTCTTAAAAACTGTGAAACTGTTGTCCTCATTTTCATTCTAGTAAAGATTGTATGTAATGATTTTTAGACTCTATAGTGTCTATGAGATAAGTTTTCATCCACCGACATGATGTGAATGGAAGGCACCCCTGGTGTTAAATGTGTGGGCCTGGGCCGTATTTTAAAACTTTGAATCAATAAAGGCAGTGTCTTTGGGTCACTCCTCCCCCCAGGCTGCCTCTTACTTGGGTGGTTTTGAGATCAGGCCCCACCTACATGAGCCTCCTGGTCCAGATCCCACTGTGATGGATTGGTGACCCCTTCAAGCCTCATTGGCTTATTGGTGAAAGGGGGTGAGGATCAAACTCGATAATAATTTACACACAGTGCCCAGCACAGCTGCAGCACAGAGTAAACCCTAAGAGACCTGCAAGTTAGAAGCTGACAGAAAGTGGCCAGTGTATGAAGTCAGGCCCAGGCATAAACTTTAAAAAGTAAAAAAGGAATCTTTTTTATTTTCTCCCATAGATTCTCCCACCAAGCTTCTCTTCCCTACTCCTGATCATGTAGGGTTTCCCTAGAGCTGGGTAAATTGGCCTCAGCATTGGCTTTTTAGTGATGAATCTTTTTTTCATTTATTGAATGGTTTTAGAAGGGAAAGCCTGGTTAGATCAAGCAATGTTTTTTAATGTGTATATTTTTTTACACATTATAAAATTCATTGTTAAAAGTTATCATTATTTTAAAATATAGAACATAGAAAATAATTCTTATATAATAAAAGGCTAATATGCAAATTGTCCCCTGGGGAGTTCGACCAACCGGGAGTTCAACTGCTCACTATGACGTGTGCTGACCACCAGGGGGCGGCACGGAATGAAGGAAGGCCCTGGCCTTCAGCCAGGGGAAGGAAGGCCCTGATCAGCCCTGATTGCCACCCAGGCCTAGGGACCCTACCTGTGCATGAATTTTGTGCACTGGGCCTTTACTATAAATTATAATCCCCTATACTACCCCCTGCCTAGAAATAACCACTATTATAATTTTGTATATGTCTTTGCCACTTTACATCAATGGAGTTTTTTATTTTTTTAAAAACAGGTAAGATGGAGATTCCATACACTATTTCATAACCTATTTTACATCTAACACATTGTGGCTGCTTCTCCACATTGATATTAAAGGTCATGTCTAATGGCCGCATAGCAATGCAGTTTTATAGCAGTACCAGAGTTACTTAATCTCTTGTTTGTCATCATGTAAGTCATTGTTTTCTTACTGTGGTTTTTATTTTTTAAATATATTTTATTGATTTTTTACAGAGAGGAAGGGAGAGGGAGAAAGTCAGAAACATCGATGAGAGAGAAACATCAACCAGCTGCCTCCTGCACTCCCCACAACCAAGGTACATGCCCTCGGCCGAATCGAACCTGGGACCCTTGAGTCCGCGGGCCGATGCTCTATCCACTGAGCCAAACTGGTTAGGGCCTTACTGTGGCTTTTAAAAAAGCACTGCTATAACTGAATCCTTGTGTATAAGAAAATAACCATTTCCTAGAAGTTGAGGGGTAGGCCAAAGGGTATGTGCAGAAATGAAAAGCTTTGCTAGCAGAGCCAGATTGCCTTCTCACTCGCAATCACTGACCATGGCCCATTTTTCTCCAGCATCACCAACACTGGGTGTTAACCTTTGGTTTTCTTAATGCAGCTGCCTGTTTTTTCTTTCCGATATAACTTAGGCCAGAGGTGGCTCCTCCAGATTACCCATAACTTTTCATCATACCAACCCATGCAACTCACTGCAGACCCAAGCCCTGCCCTTTTCACAGCCTGTCTGCCTAGCCAGCTGTCCCTCCCCTGCCAGGTCCTATGAAACTGAGCCTAACAGAGCAGCGGGGCCCTTCTGAAGTGGTAGAAGTGCCGGAGTCTGGAGATGCCCTGCAGCAGGTCGTGTCAGGCCTGCATTTTGAAGGATGAGCAGCAGTCTGCCCACAAAGAAGGGAAGGATGGAGATCTGATGAGGTTATGTGGGAAGGCCAGTGGAGTCGTATTGCTTTCAAGTTATCCTCCTAATTACTTTTACAGGAAATAGGACATAGTTGATATTCCCCTCTAAGAAGCGTGCCCAAAGTCACAGTTTGTAAGTTTGGGAACAGAAACTCTAGTCAGAGTCTTGTAATTCCCACATCCAATGTCCTGCTACAACCTCCTGCCTTTTCTGCTGCTGGCTCTGCTTGCTGGGGAGCAATGATTCCCTCCCATTCCAGAGGCAGGCAGTGGATTTTAGAGAGAGTTGGCAATAGTACCAGAAGGGCCCTCTCGTTAGGGTCACCAGGTAAAATATAGGATGCCCAGTTAAGTTTGAATTTCAGATTTAAAAAAATAAGTTTTTGGTGTAAGTATAACCCAAATATTGCCTAGGACATACTGGGCATTTTGTATTGTTATTTGCTAAATGGCAACCCTGCCACTTAACTCTTCTGGTGAATTTGATTTCTCTAGTTGCGAAATAAAGACTGCTGAGTGGCGTAACACTGCTTGACACGCTGCTGGGCAGTTAACATGATTATGCAGGTGGGATCCTGGCAGAGCAGATTAAGGGCATATTGAAAAAGGGTGTGCAGGGTAGTGGTAGTATGGCACAGAGCCTTTAACTGCAGCTCTTACCTGAAGGTGCTTTTGTTTGCTTGAACATAGACTCTGATGGGACCTTACAGAACTGGTTCTCCCAAGACAGTGTGTGGTTGCCTGCTAACTCTGGCTATGATCAAATGAGAAACATACTTGGTCAAAAGTCAACTTTTGTTTAAAGTGTCTAAGATTCAAAATAGACTCCTGCCAGCCCAGGGAGTCTTTGTAAGGCTAAATGCACTCCCCCATTTCCCCAAAAGCAGGATGTTCTCAGATTACTGCAATAAAATTACCTCTAAGTGTTCCACCAAGATACCTTTAGTGAGAAGGCTGTCTGCAGCATGGTGTTTGTTAACTTTCTCAGGCAAAAGAAGGAGTTTTTAACCCAATATGTAAGTGAGAATTGCCTTCTCCAGAAAATAGTTTATAAAGTTAAATATCTTAGTCCCCTCACTGTTTGACAGTTCTGGTCCTGAGTGGTACGGTCTTCTATTATTATCTGTGAAACCGTCACTGTACTATTGGTTAGTAAATACCTTTTTGCACCATCTCTTAGTGGAGGTGAGGAATTTACCATTCGATTTAAGTAAAAATTTGCTGAGACTCTTACAGGAAAGATGCTAGACAGATGCAGGTTGAGTATTATAAGTAATTCACAAAAAGAGATTTCACTTTCTCCTACTGCCCAAGTCTGAACTCCTTCGCTGTTACTAATCAATAGATGAGTCATAGACAGTTTTGTGGATGCACTCAGAGGTGACATGGTAGGCTCAATTCAAGGTCACACACAGGATACGGGGTACTTGAGTTCTAATTACAGTGACTCAACCAATAGTTGTAAACACCTTTTGAACAGGAGGAACATACAGCCATCAAAATGATGACAGCACCTTTTTTCCCAATCTATGTACGATTACAAAAAGTCACAAATAAACACCCCCACTCCGAGTAGTTTATGTAAATAGAATATACTAGTAAAATGGCTTTATCAAAAATTACAAAACAAATCCTTAGTGACAAGTCTGGAATAAATATTTTCCTTACAGATCTCAAGGTCTACTGAAATTTTGTTTTAATTCTTCCCACAGTAAAAATTTTAAAGTGAATTAACATGGTGGGAGAACAATTATCTTCTGGAGACAAACCTAATATTCATTTACCAACAAATAATGGGCGGGTAGAAAGCAATAAATCAGTAAATCAATGAACAAAATTAATAGGCCCATAAATTAACTGGAAAGCTACCTGTGATCATATATTGGGGGCAGTAAACATTTTTAGTCACAGAGAAGCTAGCTTGAATTGCTAGACATTTTTTTAAAAAGTGGTAACATTTAAGTTTAACTGCTGGTTAAATTGTAAGTTTTACCATGATTTGAATCTATACTAGGTTCTGCTACAACGCTCATTTCACTAAGTCCAAAGAATGTTGAGAAGCTAGAGAGACCACAGCCAGTAAGTAGTCCCTTATTTATCTGCTATCATACATAACAAGTTACACTACCAGGAATTCATCCTTTCGGTGGAACTCTGGTAACTCTCATTCCATTTCTGAGTTCACCTCCTTAGTGCTAAAAGGGGTTTATGAAAAGGGGGTGGGGGGTCGGTACGTTTCATTCCTGGAGCTCCTTTTTCTGAGGTAGTGGGGAATCAAAAACCTTGGACCTTGGACCACTGGGGGTGTGGCTGGAAACTGCATGCCAGGGCAACAGACTTGTGCCCACAAACCTTCAGAAGGACCAAAGGAGCGAGGAGAAGGCTTTGGCTTCTTCGGGGGTCAAAGAAGTATTGTTTATTATAATGGTTGATGCCTTCATTGCAAAATTTTATTGGTTCATTCAGATGAGTACCAAAGAGCCTCTAGTAAAGGAAAACTAAATTGCATTTACACATAGATATGTAGTTAAAAATATTTTTCTTTATAAAACAACGCTATTATGATAAAACTTAATTCATTTGACCAATACTGCAAAAGGAATCTCTATCTTATAAAGGATAAATATGCTAACTCTGTCCCCAGATTCTCTAACATTTGTTTATTCTTATATGATTTCAGACTTATTATTAGTTGCAATAATAATGCCCCCCCAAAAATCCCATATACCCTTTTTCCAGAATCACCAATTGTTTCCTTTTTGCCCCATTTGCTTTTTCATTTGTGCTCACTCTGTTCAAACATATATATTTTTTAACCATTCGAATGTAAATTGTAGGCATCCTGCCCCTTTGCCCCTAAAGACCTCGTGGCATTTCTCCTAAAACATCTTCTTATATAAGTAAGGTAGTTACCAAAATCAGGAAATTTGACATGTAGTAGGTACTATTATCTATATTCAGATTTCATTTGTTGCTCCAACTCTGCCCTTTTGGGCAATTTTGTTTTCCCACTTGCATTGCATTTAGCTGTCACTGTGCATTTTGTGATCCTTACAGCGTACTTAGATTGAAGAAAAGTGGTTGGCTTTTGCTAACTCCAAGACAAGGTCATTTCTTGGATTTAATTCAGAAGTTTAAGAGCATGAACAACAAAATATTGATTGTGCTTTGTTTTCCTTGAGACATTCTTATTTGAGGTGTTGGCAGATGTTTTGCTAATAAAGTTTACTGTTTCCTAGGAGGGAAGCAGGTGGAGGCAGGGCAGTTGCCTCACAGTCCCCATGGAGGGGATGCTTCTGCCTGAGCTCATGGCGTCGCCCCTTTAAAAGACATTGATTGTTGGAGTTCAGCAAATTGTTCTTGAATTGCACGGACTCACATTTAATTAAATAGGTTAAATGTCCTGAACCAGTCACAGGATCCATGACCTTCACCAAGTACCTGGCTAAGAAGGGTGCTTATTGTGTTTATATACTCATTCCATAAACAAATATAACACGACTGAGTCTATTAGGTAAATAACAGGTGTCTAGTGTTTGACTATGGATCTGTTTCTGATGGATCTGGTCCTATCTATACTAATAAAAGGGTAATATGCTAATTAGACTGGGTCGACCAAACATCTTCTGGTGGTCAAGTCCTCCTTCCAAACAAAGCCATGGTGGCGGGGCCAAGGCAGAGGTGGTTAGGGGCAATCAGGCCAGCAGGGGAGGGTGGTTAGGGGCGATCAAGCCAGCAGGGAAGGGCGGTTAGGGGCGATCAGGCCAGCAGGGGAGGGTGGTTAGGGGCAATCAGGCCGGCAGGCAGAGGTGGTTAGGGGCAATCAGGCAGGCAGGCAGAGGGGTTAGGGGTAATCAGGCAGGCAGGTAGAGTGGTTAGGGGCTATCAGGCAGGCAGGCAGGTGAGCAGTTAGGAGCCAATGGTCCTGGATTGTGAGAGGGATGACCGACTGCCGGTTTAGGCCCGATCCCATCAGCAGTCGGACATCCCCCAAGGGGTCCCATATTGGACAGGGTGCAGGCCAGGCTGAGGGACCGCCCTCCCGTGGACGAATTTCATGCACCGGGCCTGTAGTCTATATATATAAGAGCCTAAGTGACTGAAGGACCGGTTGACCGGTTGCTCTGATGCATACTGACCACCAGGGGGCAGATGCTCAATGCAGGAGCTGCCCCCTGGTGGTCAGTGTACTCCCACAGCCAACCTCCTGTGGCCAGCCAACCTCCCACGGTCCCTCCCCCAGACCAGCCAGCTGCCCCTCTTCTGCCCCACCCCATCAGCCCCCATTGCCGGTCAGGCTTAGGGGCCCAAATTTGTGCACCGGGCCTCTAGTTTGTATATAAAAGGGTTTCTACACCAAAACCCTGCCTAGATTCATTTAAATACACCCTTCAAACCCATACCGAGAAAAAAGAATTAGTTCTGTTTACTGCTTTCTGCAAAGACTTAAAAACGAGGCACCAGCCCTAACCAGTCTGACTCAGTGGATAGAGCATTGGCCTGCAGACTGAAAGGTCCCAGGTTTGATTCCGGTCAAGGGCACATGCCCAGGTTGTGGGCTCAATCCCCAGTTGGGAGCATGCAGGAGGGAGCCAATCAATGATTCTCTCTCATCATTGATGTTTCTATCACCCTTTCCCTTCCCCTCTGAAATAAAAATATATATATTAAAACTAATTTTTTTTGTAAATGAGGCACCAGGCCACTTATTGCCTTTCCTGACAGGAAACATTTGCACAAGACTTTTGAGCCACTTGTAATGCAAAAAGTTTCTAAAGAGAAATCAGAAATTATATTTCAACATTTGTTTCTCATTCTGCTGGGCCATCCTCCCCCACCCTGCATTCTTCATTGCTTGGAGCTTTGGTGTGTGGTTGTGCCTCCCAGCCCCACCCCAAGAGGTTTACTTAAGCATATTCCCACCTCACCAGCAGATATTTCCCTTTGGAGAAATCTTGTTTATAGCTGAGGACAAGTCCCAGGACCCACAGGCAGCCCTCTACAAACCAGCCCAGGTGCTTCTTCTTGGGAACAAGAGCGTGCATCCAAGACAAAGGCATCTGAAGGAAAGCGGCCTCCTTTGAACCCACCCCGGTTGGTGGGGTAAGCTCTAGCCAGAGTGGGGAAAGGGAAACCTCTTGAAAGATGCCAGAGAAGGCTGGGAGGGCCTAATTACTGGTTCCTTATTTGTAGGTGTGCTGCCCCTTCCTTAGGGAGAGGCCTTTCGGGGCTGTTTTTCTCCTGTGCAAACCAAAGAAGTTAATTTTAGAACCTGCTTGTAAAAGCAGTGGATCTCTCCACTCTGGTTTCTGTGCTTGTGGGTTTGGGTGCTGGGGAGTCAAGGCAAATGTAAATTAGTTTCTTTTTCTCATATTGACTTATAAGCACAGGATGGAAAGCTCTGCTCCGTGTGGCCACCAGCTCTGATTGTGGCTGCCCAGCCAGATTTTGTCATTCATTTAAATTAGTGCCTCTCAACTGGGACGATTTTGCCCCCCAGGAGACATTTGGCCATGCCTGGTGACAGTTCTGGTTGTCATAACGTATGGGGGTTGGGGGACAGTTGCTACTGGCATCTAGTGTGCAGAAGCCAGGAATACTGCTAAAATCCCACAATGTGCAGAACAGCCCTGTCACAAAGAAGTATCGGTCTAAAATGTTGATAGTGCCGCTGTAGAAAAAATAAAAATAAACTAAGTAGTCAATCAAGTCCCTGCTTCTCATTTAGGTTTTATCCCCACTGTTTGCTCCACCATCCTGCGGGGGAACCACTCCATCCACAGTCCCTTTGTCTACTTACCACCTCCTCATCCCATCCTCACTTTTAGAGTTGCCCCCTGGTCTTCCTCTGCACTGTTGTCTGTGTTTCTGCTGTGCTTGAGCTGTTTATTGTTGCAGGGATGGCCCCTCTCCACAGGAAACGTCACAGGGCAGGATGGGCTCCAGGATAGAGGTTCACGACCTTTAGAACCCTCGGAGCTTGTCAGGAAGCACAGCCCAGGGGCCAGTGCAATTTGGGTTTGCTGCTCAGAGGCACCCAGACAGTTTTTCATGCAGTTTCCGGAATTCACAGGCCCTGAAACCCTCCTTCTTATCCCTGGATTCGAGCCCCTAATGTAGGTAGCAATAACACAGTAGTGTTTTCCAGAACAATGCTGAGACTATTATAAGCATGAAGTGTGACTGTGGAGTGTGTGTGTATGTGTGTATGAGTGTTTAAAGTTTTTTTTAAATTTTTATTTATTGATTGATTTTAGAGAGAGAGGAAAAGAGGAGAGAAAGAGGGAGGGAAGGAGGAAGAGAGAGAGAGCAACACTGATTTGTTCTTCCATTTATTTATGCATTCACTGGTTGATTATTTTCTGTGCCCTGACCAGGCATCCAACCTGAAACCTTGGCTTATAGGGACAACATTCTAAGCAACTGAGCTGTTATAGGCCACCTCTCATCAACCCTAGAGAGGTGTTCTTAGGACAGCCCTCTGAATCAGTGGGAGAGGGCTGACCCCAACCTCCATCCTTGTATTCTCATATAAATAAATTTATACAAGAGACCTTGGCTGCATTGTGAAAGGCCAATTTATTAAAGCAAAACAAGCAAACATACATCTGGCTTATGGAGCACAGACCGGTTCTCAGCTAATCTAAAGAGCAAGTTGGCTGGGGGTCTGGGGCGTTATATACCCTCCTGTCAATAGGCATTAAATTCCTCTGCTGAATATTTTGGTACAGATAAATTCTCAAGGTTCCTTTTTTTACTTTGTTGTGGCCTTTCCAAAATTCATGAAAAAGTACCTGGCAACTTTACCTTAAGTCTTGAGACTGCTGGCTTCTCTGTTTAGGAAGTAAAACGGCCTTTTTTTTTCTTCCCCCTTACCTCCCTCCCTTTCTGCATTCTCTCATTAGGAAGGTTTTTTAACCATTTGCTCTGGTGTCCTTGGTTGGGGAAGATAATAGTTTGTTAGTTAAAAGCTGGCTGTAAATTGCTCACACTGTTTGGACTCGTTTTAACTTTCCTGTCTCAGTTTCCCTGTTCCTCCTGCCCTGGAATCCTGTAATAGGGCTTCCGGGCCAGGGCTAAAGTTTAGATGTTTTCTTTTTAGAATAATCTCTAATCCAAACATCATAAAAGTGACACCAGGGATCATGAAGACGCCCCTCACCCGTGATGGAAAAGAGAAGGCATAGTTGAGCGTTAAAGTTCAGCTTGTTTAGAAAGAGCGTGGAGTAAGCACCTAACACCTGAACAATACTTAAGTTCACGGAAGGCAAGACCTTTCTTCTTAAGGTCGCTGTCTACAGATGCTAAGTAATGCCTTTCATTTGCATAATTTGGGGAGGCTCCCTGTTCTCCCTATTTGGGTTGAAGGATAGTGTGTGACTTGTAAGGCAAACCAAATAATTCAGAATATAAATATTTCTACTTGAGTTACACAAGAAAAAAGTTGTGAAGTGACTGCTAGGTGGTGAATATTTGCGCGCTTGGCGTTGGTGGATGTGGAGGTTGGGGCTTTTAGCCGAGGAAGCTGTACAGGTGGCACTTTTCTGCACACTCTGCCCCAGTGCTTCGCGCTCCTGGAATTAGTTCTGGGCAGCTGTGGTAAGCAGCCCATTCTGAAATGCTTTCAGATCCAAATATGCCAGCCAGAGAATCTGCCAGGCTCTGGGTTAATTCTTGCGTATGTATTTTACACTCTGGGCAGAAATGCCTCCCTCATCACTCACAGAACCTCAGGAGACTCTCTATTCCTAGCTGCACCCTAGATTTAAAACACAGTTCATAGGAATTTGCTTATTAGGGCCTTGTATTTGTTAGGAACACAAAATATTAACATACATGGGTAAACTTGTTTTTCTCCTCTGATTAAATTTTTTACATCCATGCTTTTGAAATTAGTCCATGTTAAAAATATGAATAAGCAGTTCCTATGGGCAAAGTAAATAACAGCGAAATTTCTATTGAAGATTATCATCATCCACTTTAGGTCTGGGAGGAATGAGCTCAATTTCTTTCTCCAAGCTACTCTCCCTTATTAGGGGCGTGCAGAGGCTTCATTGCTTCCGTATCCTCAGTGACTAGCTTGGGGTCTTGTATGGAGAAGGTGCTAATGCCTGTTTGTTGCTAATGATAAATTCAGCTGTAAAAATTCAAAGTTGACCTACTTAAAGTTTATAAGGGGTTGAATCCCTAAGGCAGGGTAGAGAGAAGCAAAAATAGCTGTGGGATTTTTTTTTTTTTAAGCAGTTGGACACAGCATCTTGGAAAATGGCCTGGCCCTGCCCTCATTTGGTGTCTTGTTTCAAAAGGGGGTGGGGGAGTCCAAGTGGGTAAGCCAGACACCTTACCTGCCACTGCTGCTGGAGGGTGCTAAGACATACTTCTAGCTTCACCCAAAAAGGTGTTCAGGCTTCCTCATCCTTTGCAAGACAACTGCATAGTACTCTGGGCAAGTATCTACTGTCTCCATCTGTTAGCTAGGAATGAACATTGTCATTTTTGTGAAAGTTGGGAACAAATATGATTCCTTTCCATGTGGTCTTTTCCTGTGATAGGTGTGATTTATCCATCAGGAATGTCATCCTGAGCTTAAGGGAGAAAAAGGTTTTATTTGTACCCTATTAAGGCAGTAGTTTAAGGGGTGGACTGGCCAAGTCAGAAAACTCCTCTAGGACAGTGTCCACTCCAGGACCCACTTTAGTTCCCCTTTCTCCTGGGCCTGTCGAGGACCTGACATACCTGGTCATAGGAGATGTGCAATTGGACTTGAGGAAGTGGTCTCAGGAAAGCTCAGAGGGCTTTGGGAGGAGTGTGAGGCCCTTCTCATTTTAACCTCCACTGGCTGGAACCAAACCGACCAGCAGTCTCCCAAGTTAGTTAAGCAGCTGTCAGACATGATTTCCTCTCACCCAAGAGGTACGTTCAGAACCCCTCAGGGGAAGATTTATAAGATAAAGAAGGTGAGGTAGTATTTCTATCATGTGAGTGGTCTCCAGCCTTCTTCTGCCCGAGGCTGAACACTCCAGCAGGCAAAAGCATGAGCCAAAGGACAGTCTTCCCCACAACCTGCCTGCCAGTCACCAGTTTGATCCAGGGAGAAGTGGAGACAAAAAAAGGAAAAAAAAAAGAGGAGTAATATTTTATAAATTGTCTTTAAGGTGAAAACCAGTTTGGAGATAGATAACATATTCCTTGTCCAACCCTACCCCTAAGCAATTTAAAATTCTTTAAAAGGTCTTGAAATTCACAGGAAAAAAGGGGAAAGACGAGGTTTGGTAGGACAGGCTCAGCAATTTTGTTGCTGTTTCTACTAAGAGTAGTTGAGCTGTAAGTTTTTTATTTTAGTCGGGGGTTGGAATGCAGCACATTCCTGCTGCAGGATATTCCCTGGTTTTATGCAGAGTAGTACTGACAGTGAGTGGGAACTGAGACTTTTACTCAAGTCTTCAACTCATCTCCAGCAAAAATAGTTGAAATAAGACTACAGGTTAAGCCCGGGAAACCTGAGTGGGTACTCTTGGAGGCTGAAGCCAGTAGAATTTGTTTTTCATCTTTACTGTTGAAAGTATTACGTATGTCCCCCGATTCCCCCAATGGCCTCTCCCATCCTGCCCCACTTCCCCACCCAAGGTCTTCACCACCCTGTTGCCTGTGTTCATGGGTTATGCATATACACATAGAAGTTCATTGGTTGAGCTCTTCACCCTTCCCCCACCCTCCACTGCCTTCCCTCTGAGGTTTGATAGTCTGATGCTTCTGTGTGTCTTTATCTATTTTTGTTCATCAGTTTATATTGTTCATTATATTCCACAAATGAGTGAGATCATGTGATTCTTACATTTCTCTGACTGGCTTATTTCGCTTAGCATAATGCTCTCCACGTCCATCCATGCTGTTGCAAATGGTAAGAGTTCTTTTTTACAGCTGTGTAGTATTCCGTTGTGTAGATGTACCACTGTTTTTTAATCCATATAGTCTGTTTCCACATCTTAGCTACTGTAAATTGTGCTGCCATGAACATAGGAGTGTACATATTCTTTCTGATGAGTGTTTCTGGTTTCTTGGGATATATTCCTAGAAGTGGGATCACTGGGTCAAATGGGAGTTCCATTTTTAATTTTTTGAGGAAACTCCATAATATTTTCCACAGAGGCTACACCAGTCTGCATTCCCACCAGTAGTGTACCAGGGTTCCCTTTTTTCTACATCCTTACTAACCCTTGTCGTTTCTTGATTTGTGGTACCTCATTGTTGTTTTTATTTTCATCTCTCGGATTAGTGACTTTGAGCATTTTTTTCATATACCTTTTGGCCTTCTGTATGTCCACTTTGGAAAAGTGTCTATATAGATCCTTTGCCCATTTTTTAAATTGGGTTGTTTATCTTCCTTTTGTTAAATTGTATGAGTTCCCTATAAATTTTGGAGATTAACCCCTTATCAGATGTATCATTGCCAAATATGTTCTCCCATGCAATGGGCTTTCTTGTTGTTTTGTTGATGGTTTCCTTTGCTGTGCAGAAGCTTTTTATTTTGATGTAGTCCCATTTATTTTCTCCTTAGTGTCCATTGTCCTAGGAGATGTATCCATAAACATATTACTACGAGAGATGTCTGAGATTTTGCTGCCAATAGTTTCTTCTAGGATTTTTATGGTTTCATGTCTAACATTTAAGCCTTTTATCCATTTTGAATTTATTTTTGTGTATGGTGTAAGTTGGTGGTCTAGTTTCATTTTTTTTTTTTTTTTTTTTTGCATGTATCTGTCCAATTTTCCCAACACCCTTTATTGAAGAGACTGTCTCTGCTCCAATGTATGCTCTTGCGGGCTTTGTCAAATATTAATTGAGCATAATGGCTTGGGTCAATTTCTGGGTTCTCTGTTCTGTTCCATTGGTCTATATGCCTGTTCTTGTGCCAGTACCAGGCAGTTTTGAGTACAGTGGCTTTGTAATATAGCTTGGTATCTGGTATTGCGATCCCTCCAACTTTGTTTTTTCTCAAGATTGCTGTATCTATTTGGGGTCTTTTTTTTTTTATTCCATATAAATTTTTGGAGTACTTGTCCTAGGTCTGTGAAATATGCAGTTAGTATTTTAATAATGATTGCATTGAATCTATAGATTGCTTTCGGTAGTATGATCATTATGATGATGTTGATTCTACCAATCCATGAACATGGTATATTCTTCCACTTGTGTATATCTTCCTCTATCTCTTTTTTCAAAATCCTGTAGTTTTCAGAGTATAGGTCTTTCACCTCCTTGGTTAAGTTTATTCCTAAGTGTCTTAATTTTTTTGTTGCAATGGTAGATGGGATTTTTTTTTTTAGTTTCGCTTTCTGAGAGTTCATTATTGGTGTGTAAAAATGACATTGATTTCTGGGTGTTAAGTTTATATACTGCTACGTTGCCAAATTCATTTATTAAATTGAGTCATTTTTTGATGGAGTCTTTAGGGTTTTCTATGTACAATATAATGTCATCTGCGAATAATGACAGTTTTAGTTCTTTTTTTCCAATTTGGATGCCTTTTATTTCTTCTTCTTGTCTGATCGCTATGGCTAGCCCTTCCAGTACTATGTTGAACAGGAGTGGTGAGTGTGGGCATCCCTGTCTTGTTTTGTTTCTAGGGGAAATGGTTTTAGTTTTTGCCCATTGAGTATGATGTCGGCTTTAGGTATGTCCTATAAGGCTTTTCTTATGTTGAAGTATGATCCCTCTATTCCCACTTTGCTGAGAGTTTTTATCAAGTAAGGGTATTGGATTTTCTCTAATTCTTTTTCTGCATCAATTAATGATCATGTGGTTTTTGTCTTGCTATCTGTTAATGTGCTGTATCACATTTATTGATTTGCGGATATTGTACCAGCCTTGCATCCCTGGAATAAATCCCACTTGGTCATGGTGTATGATCTTCCTAATGTATTGCTGGATCTGATTTGCTAGAATTTTGTTGAGGATTTTAACATCTATGTTCATTAGGAATATTGGTCTGTAAATCTCTTTCTTTGCAGTGTCTTTTTCTGGTTTTGGGACTAGGGTAATGCTGGCCTCAGAGAAAGAACTTGGAAGTATTCTTTCCTCTTGAATTTTTTGGAATAGTTTGAAGAGGATAGGTGTTAGTTCTTCTTTGATTGTTTGGTAAACTCGCCTGTAAAGCCATCTAGACCTGGGATTTTTTTATTATTATTATCACTGCTTCAATTTCATCAGTAGTTAAAGGTCTATTCAGGTTTTCTGATTCTTCCTGATTAAGTTTCGGAATATTGTATTTTTCTGAGAATATGTCCATTTGGTCAATCAAGATTGTACAGTTTGTTGAAATAGATTTGTGGCAACTCTATTTTTTACGATCCTTTGTATCTCTGTGGGGTCAGTTGTTTCTTCACCTCTTCCATTTCTGATTTTGTTTATTTGGGTTCTCTCTCTTTGTTTCTTGGTGAGTCTGGCTAGAGGTTCATCAGTCTTGTTTATCCTTTCAAAGAACCAGCTCTTGGTTTTATTGATCTTTTGTACTGTACTTTTGGTCTCTGTGTCATGTATTTCTATTCTGATCTTTATTATTTCCTTCCTTCTACTTACTCTGGGCTTTTCTTGTTGCTCTCTTTCTAATTCTTTAAGTTTTAGGGTTAGATAACTTATTACAATTTTGTTGTTGTTGTTGTTTTTTGTTTTTTTGTGTGTGTTTTTTAGGTAAGCCTATAAAGCTAAGAACTTCCCTCTCAAGACTGCTTTCACTGTGTCCCATAGATTTTGGATTGTTGTGTTTTCATTGTCATTTGTTGCCATGATGTTTTTTATTTCCTCTTTTATCTCTTTGGTAACCCATTCATTGTTTAATAACATGCTATTTAGCCTCCAGGTGTTTGATTGTTTTTGAGTGTTTTTATTGTAGTTGATTTCTAATTTTATGGCATTGTGATCTGAAAAGATAGTTGATATGATTTCAATCTCCTTGAATTTATAGAGACTTGTTTTGTGTACTAACATGTAGTCTGTCTTTGAAAATGTCCTATGTGCTACAGAAGAATATATATTCTGTAGCTTTGGGGTGAAATGTTCTGAAGATGTCAATTAGTCGCATCTGATCTAGTGAGTCATTTAGTATTTCTGTTTCCTTGTTGACCTTTTGTCTAGAAGATTTATCACGATATCAATGGGGTATTAAAATCCCCTACTATGATTGTATTGCTGTCTATCTCTCCTTGGATATCTTCCAGAAGGTTTTTTTTTCATGTATTTGGATGCTCCTGTATTGGGTGTACATATGTTTACCAGAGTTAAGTCCTCTAGTTATATTGATCCCTTTAGTATTATGAAGTGGCCTTCATTATCTCTTGTTCTTACCTTCACTTTGAGGTCTATTTTGTCAGATATAAGTATTGCTATCCCAGCTTTTTTTTTTTTTTCATTTTCATTTGCCTGAAGATTTTTTTTTCCATCCTTTTGCTTTCGGTCTGTGTGAGTACTTTGTTCTGAGGTAGGTCTCTTGTAGACAGCATATATATGGGTCATGTTTTCTTATCCATTCAGCTACCCTAAGTCTTTTGATTGGAGCATTTAATCCATTTACATTAAGGTTATTATTGATAGGTATTTGTTTTTTTTTTCTTTATGCCTGTGTTCCTTCTTCCCTTTCTATTTCTTCTTTTTACAGCAGTCCCTTTAGCATTTCTTACATTGCTGGCTTAGTGGTAATAAACTCCCTTACCTTTTTTTGTCTGTGAAGCTCCTAATTTCCCCTTCAATTTTGAATGATAGCCTCGCTGGATAGAGTATTCTTAGATTCAGTCCCTTGCTTTTCATCACTTTGTATACTTCATCCCATTCCCTCTGGCCTGATGAGTTTCTGTTGAGAAATCAGGTGATAGTCTAATGGGAGATCCCTTGTAGGTAACTTTCTGTCTCTCTCTTGTAACTTTTAAGATTCTTTTTTTTTCTTTGTCTTTTATGTTTGCCAGTTTAATTACATTGTGTTTCGGTGTCAGTCTTTTTTGGCTCATCTTGACTGGGATTCTGTGAGCTTCTTGGACTTGCATGGTGTTTTTCTTCCCTGAATCAGGGAAGTTTTCTGTCATTATTTCTTTAGGTTTTCTATTTCTTGCTCAGTTTCCTCTCCTTCTGGCACCCCTATTATGTGGATGTTGTTTTGTTTCATGTTGTCCCACAGCTCCCTTAGGCTCTCCTCCTGCTTTTTAACTTTTTTCCCCTAGTTGCTGCTCTGCTTGGGTGTTTTTTTTCTACCTTGTCTTTGAACTTTCTGATTCGGACCTCAGCTTCTTCAAGTCTTCTCTTGAAACCTTCCATGGTTTTCTTTATTGCAGCTATGTCATTCTTCATTTCCTCTTGATTCTTATTCATGTTGGTGAAAATCTCATTCAGCGCCTTATAATTCTCATTTAATTGCATGTATTTGTCATCCAGACGATTGAGCATCCTTATTACCATTACTCTGAATTCTTTTTCTGACAAATTACTTGCCTCCATTTCATTTAGTTCCTTTTCTGGCGATTCCTCCTTTTCTTTCCTTTTGGGGATTGCTTCTTTGTCTCCCCATTTTTGTTGTCTCATTGTATTTGTTTCTATGTCTTAGATGAAACTGCTATGCCACACATATTTTTGAGGGGTGTTCCTATGTAGTAGGTGTTTTGTGGAACCCAGTGGTGCAGTCTCTCAGATCTCCTGAGTTGGCTGTTTTAGGAAACCCCACTACTTGAGTTATTTGGTGTAGTTGGATCTTGAATGTTATTGTCCCATTCATGGGTGGAGTTTCCTTACAGGTTGTCTGACTATGTAACTCACACCCAACCTCATCATGCAAGCTGTTGTGCATGTGCTCGGGGTCATGATGTGGGACTCGCTTCATGGTCCTGGAACCCACTGCCAGAGTGGCACGACACACTGCAGGGTCCTGTAGCTCACAGGAGGTGTAGCATGACACATGCAGGGTCCCGGAGCCCGTGGCTGGGGAGGTAGGGGTCACAATGTCTGTGGCTGAGGTGACACAACTTTGGCTGGGTTGGGGCTCACTCAGCAACTCACTGTGGGGGTCCCAGAGACAGCGGCCAGGGTGGTTTGACTCTAGCTGGGATGGCATGCACTCTGTGGCTCACTTCAGGGTCCGAGGTGGTATCCAAAGCCAGTCTGGGTGTTGGTGTGGCTGCACCCCTAGGTATAGCTGCTCTCCCCTTCGCAATGGTGTGGTTTCTGTGCCAGAGCCTTGCAGCTGGGGGAGTGCCTGTGGCTATAGCAGGAGCTCCCCATCCAGGAGCCTGATCTGCCAGCCCCGAGACTCCTGCAAGATCTAATTTGCCCTTCACTCACACACATACCACACACCACACATGTCCACACATGTCCACACACTCCCCACTCACTCCCCACTCACTCCCCACTCAGTCCCTTATTTACTCACTCTCTCCCTCACTCTTGTCCTGCTGGCTGCCATGTGTGTTTCTTTTCACCCCAGAAGAACTTTTGAAAAAGCCCATGGCTCATTGTGTTTCTTTCTGTCCTCACAGTATGCCACCACAGGCTGCTCCCTGACCCTTCACCACACAGAGAAGCCAGAACATGAAGACATCTGTGAATACCGACCCTACTCCTGTCCCTGTCCTGGTGCTTCCTGCAAGTGGCAGGGGTCCCTTGAGGCTGTGATGTCCCATCTCATGCACGCCCACAAGAGCATTACCACCCTCCAGGGAGAAGACATTGTCTTTCTAGCTACAGACATTAACCTGCCAGGGGCTGTCGACTGGGTGATGATGCAGTCGTGTTTTGGCCATCACTTCATGCTGGTGTTAGAAAAACAAGAGAAGTACGAAGGCCACCAGCAGTTCTTTGCCATAGTACTGCTTATTGGCACCCGCAAGCAGGCCGAGAACTTTGCCTACAGACTGGAGCTGAATGGGAACCGGCGGAGGCTGACCTGGGAGGCCACACCCCGATCCATCCATGATGGCGTGGCTGCGGCCATCATGAACAGTGACTGCCTGGTTTTTGACACAGCGATAGCACATCTTTTTGCAGATAATGGGAACCTTGGAATCAATGTGACTATTTCAACATGTTGTCCATGATGCAGTGAAATTATTTGGGCATAGTGCTCTATGGTTAATAAAGGATTTTATGGATGTTTTATTCACTATGTCTTCACAAGTCAAGGTCCCCAGTTACCTTGTGTTCTGTTTGAACATCAGCCCAATGGAGTTCATTAAACTGGGGTGAATGCTGTTGGTCTGTTGGTTCTATAACTTGATTATTTTACTTCCTGAACAGCCCTTGACTGGTTGCTCAGGGCTCCTATAGACAGACCGGTAGGTTAGGAACTGGAGGCTTCTTCCTGCTCCCTCCCTAATTGGTCCTTCCAAATTGACAAAGTACAGTGACTGTCGGAAGATTGCTTTCATCTTGTGTTTAGGGGGTAGGAGTTGTTTTTAGTGCATTTTAAACTGTTTCTGTTTCTCAAACTGGAAGGCTAATCAGTATGCATAGTCACCTGGAGTACTCTTAGACATGCAGATTTGAGAGCCTGTGAATTTAACAATCCCATCAGGTGATTCTTTTCAGCAGTCAAGTTTGAGAATTACTGGGTTAAGTTGTGGGGAAAGGGTCCAGATTTTAAAGGTGCTTTACAATTGCCCTCAACTGATACTATTTGTCTTTCTACTATTTCATCCCCCAACAGCCCACCCCCAAATTAAAACTAGGACTATAGGTCCCCAGGAACACATTCCCAAGACTTGGTCTTTCTCTTGTGTTTGGTATAGATTACCTAGGACAGTGAGTCCTATGTCCACTGATAGTCCTCACAAAATTAGTTTTTGCTCATCACTAGCACAGGGGAGCTGTTTACACGAGGCTTCCCTCAGAGGCCTTCCTTGATCATAGATGGTGGGAAAAACTAGGTCAGTAGACTGGGAAAAGCTTTATAACCAATGTCATATGCTTGCTACTTAAAGGTATGTGTCGGGGGTTTTTGTTTTGTTTTTTGCCACATTCACTTTAGTTTTTTAATAAATATTTTCCAAAACTGAATGTTGTACTTCATTTTCCAGGTTGAATAACGGGCATTTATTGTGTGCCTCCTGTGAGCAGGGCCTGGAGCTCTCACCGTCTCCACAGAAGGAAACAGCCATTTGCCCAAGATCATAGCTTAAGTCAGTGGCCATATTAGGGTCCAAACTCACTTCCCTGAACATGGACTGTTGGTGGTGTTACAGGACTCTTCTATGGAGCTATTTGTCTGACAGTGCCAATGCTTGTGGGAAAAAGAGTATTATTCTCATGCTTTACAGAATCAGAAGGAGCAGGCGTGGCTAGAGCTGATGTACTGGGCTGGGTTTGAGCCAGGGTGACCCACTCCCTCAGTCCCAACCCTAAACTCTTAAAATAATTCAGAATATTAGCCCTGAATACTCCATGAGAATTGAAGACTGCTCCAGTGGTATTAGAGTAGTACCAGGTGGGAGTGGTGGCTTTAGAGTTGTTCTTTTTTTTTTTTTTAGGTGAGATGCAGGGTTGAGTTTTCAGCCAGGGTAGAGTATTGGCAGTTAAGGAATTGCCAAAGTGACTTATCTTCCAGGATAGTCTTCAATTACAAGTGAAAAGCAGTGCCCTGAACAAGAAACGGTGCTTAGAACATGTTTGGGAAATGAAAGGAAATAACAGCTCTTGTCACCAAGTCAGTCACATTTCAAGCCAATATCTGGAAGGATCTGTGGAGGTGAGACTAGGTAGGATCCAGGAGCAGGTGGATTTGGACCCTTGGGAGCAGAGCTGATCCAGGTCGGCTGTCCGGTGCAGGCATAGCACCCAGGCAATGTGTTTTTTTTGTGCATAAACTGGCCAAGTTCATCATGTTTGGATCTAACCACTCTTGTTATATGTGATGGAAGAAATCAAGACTGGATTAGTCAATAAGTACCAAAGGGTAAAGCTATAATCAAAAGTGGAATCAAGGTATCCCAAAGCATAAAATGTTAGCCCACAGAGGTGAAGTCATGGGCCAGCAGCCATACAGTGTACCAGTGGCAGCACTGAGTCAAAAATTCAGACTTCCTGACTCCAAATTCAAACATGCTTCTTATGTAACAAATGAAAATAAAGTTTTAGGCAACAAAACTCTGAACTTTTACTTCCAGAGTTATTTAGCCCCCTTAAATCTCTGTCACTGGAAATCTGTAAACTGAACTTTTACTCTGACTTCCTTTTTTTTTTTTTTGAAACTAAGCATTTTCTGTCAGAAAACAAACAAACAAACAAAAAAACCACACCGGTTTTAGGAGGAAGTGAAAACAGCAAAATAGATTATGTAAACTAAATGTCTCTTTATATAGTTCCAATTTCAAATGCAGTTTAAAGCACAGCAATAAAGAGGGATGGGAAATAATCTGTAATACTATCAACAATAAAGTAATAAATAATAAAATAAAGCATAGCAATAGACATTTGTCAAACTCATCACATGGTCCACTTTACATTTTCTTAAAACAATTTTTTTTTATGCCTGACCGAGTTATACTGAAGAGGAATATAAGACATTTGGGGGGGCTAGCAATCTGAATCTGTGCCAGGAACCAGTATTCTGCCGCACATTCTTGCTAGTATAATTGAGCCCCATCCCTCTTATCTGTAATGCTTGTACAGAGGCCATAAACCATGAACCATACACAAACCCCAGAGGGGGTTATCAGCACTGGCGTCAGGCCAGGCCTTTGGGTGTAATCTCACTTCCCCCATCCCAACCCATGGGGGGCTGCAAGGCCTGTGAAAGGTCCAGAAGCTTGATCCATATTTGGGGGACAAAGGAACTAACAGGTATAAAGGGAAAGCTTCGTCCATATTCTCTCACTCAGGCTTTGGAGAACTGACTTCCCTGAGTCACTGTACTAGTACATCTGCAAATAAAGGGTTTCTCCTGGAATCTCTGAGTATTCATTGTATATTTTCCAGTCGCCTGGTAAATTCTGTAACACTGCATTCTAATTTGATAGAAATCTGGCTGATCAAGCACACTGGTAGATTCAGTTTGTGCCTTATGATGCCCGAACCATTCTAAGGAAAAAATTTTCTCAAAATACCTTGGAAAAAATACTCATTAATTCTGGGTGAGAGGAACCTGGGAATATATTATATTAGTATTTGCATTGTTCTCTATTTTTAAAGTCTTTAACCCTTTGCACTCGCTTGCTTTTTCTCGATTCCTTTATTCTAATGCTTTTTCTCGATTCCTTCATTCTAATGTCGAGTGTGACTCGACATCCGAGTGCAAAACGTTAAAAACAACCAACTTTGAGATCAGCGTTCCCAACCTTTCTGTGAAGAGGAACTAGCCTTGGTTTCCCTGAATCCTTACAATTTAAGGGAGTAAGTGACCTGTCCCATGTAAATTATGGGAAACCAGGGAAGAGGTCTCTGAGGCATCACCATCCGGAACTCTACTAAGTAGAACCGGAAACTACCAACAGATTCAAACCAATGGCTGAGTCTGTCTCAGTAGGAGAATCATGCAAATTCCTCACAATACCACCCCACAGAAATTGTCATTTTACCTAACTGCAGGTTTTGGGGACTTGCCAAGTGTGACCTTAGGTTTATCAGCTGACCACTCTGGTTTCAAGTTTCCTTGAGAAAGCTAAAAAGGGCTAATTCCAATGTAACCCTGATATTTGGGGCTAGTGATCTGAATCCAAGCCAGCAAGCTCAGTGTACATTCCTGATAACCTATAATTAAGTCCCTCTCCTTCCCAGATACTGGTCTTGCAGAACCTGTTACTGTGAACAGTGCACTGCCCTGGAGGGAGGGTTATTAATGCTGGCGCCAGGCCAGACCATCAGATATGGCCTGGAGATCCCCAACACCTGGGGGCCTTCTTGCAAGGCCCACGAAAAGGACCAGAAGCATAATCCATGTTTGTGGGACAAAGATCACAGGGAGGGAGATATAAAGGAAAGCCCCATGCGTGTTCCTTCACTCAGATTTGGAAGGCTGTTCCCTGCGTCCACCGGTGTATTAAACAGTGTCCCTCCTTTTTCTTAGAAGTGTCTTTGGTTTTCTTTGGTCTTCTGCAACAGCTGGTTCCCTGACTGGGAAACCAACTGCGCTTGGTTTTTTGGCCTCTGGTGAGGGGACAGGGCTTGGGGCCCGGGGGAGCAGGATAGGCCGCCAGAAGGCATGCCCTGCTGATTTTAGCAGAATTGAACCGGGGGACTCCTGGCGCTCCCGGACCTCAGCCTAGAACCTGGCCGGCATCTGGAGAAAGTGGACGGACACTTCTGGACCTGTCGACAGAATCTGTAAGGTAGGGGCCCCATCAGTTCAGCCCACTCCAGTGAGTGGAAGGGGGAGCTTGATCACCTCCCTGGAAATCATTGGACTTCATCAGTTAAATTGGTCAGGAATCAGGTGGACTGTGTTTTTAAACTCTGAGTGAATGTCGGTGGAAGTGTGTGAGTGTGGAGGGAGAGGGCCTGCCCTCTCTTATCCTTTGTGTGGCTCCGCGACCTTGGTTACGGAGTCCGAGTGGGCCCCAACCTGCGGTTCTGCAATTTGTCATATGGCATAACGGTGACTCACCCCCACGTGGCGGTGACCAGGCCCAGGGTTTATACAAGTGCACCTTAGCTAAGACAAATCTAAGCTCCCAAGGGATGCGGCCAGGTGGGCATCTGAGTGGATCTGTGAAAACAGGTCACCCCCTCCCTTGTCTGTCTCTCGCCACCGATCATCATGGGGTCGGGGCAAAGTAAACCCACTGTTCTAAATTGCATGTTGAAAAATTTTGAAAAGGGTTTCAATGGAGACTATGGTATTAAAATGAACCCCAAAACACTGAGGAAATTCTGCGAAGTAGAATGGCCAGCCTTCGGGGTCGGCTGGCCCTCGGAAGGCTCCTTAGATAAGGGGCTGGTCAGGGTGGTGTGGAATGTAGTCACATGAGATCCTGGACACCCAGATCAGTTTCCCTACATAGACAGCTGGTTAGAAATTGCTCAAACCTTGCAGCCGGTTCTGCGTGTGTAACAAGGGACAGAGTAAAGTTTTAATAGCAGGAGTGAAGAGGCAGGCAGGGCAGGTGCAGGCTAAGGAGAGGCAGGCAGGGCAAGAGCAGGCTAAGGAAAAGCAGGCAGGAGAGGAGAAAGCAGAAGAGAAGCAGGCAGGAGAAAAGAAACAGGTCCCTCAGAAGGGAACCCAACCCCCTGTTCTGCCAGGACCCCCTGAGGAAGTCCCGCCAGTTTTACCACCTCCATATGTGCCACAGGCAGCACCAAGTGCTCCCCGTGCTGGTTTGGAAGGTCCAGAAAGTCTGGAAACACCACCCTCCTCCGTCTGTCCTCAACCGGGCTCTCCAGAGCCAGTTGGGCGGCGTTTGCGTTCAGCCGATCAAGGGCCCAAGCCACAACCGGCACGTCAGATGCCTATCAGGGAGATTCGGGGTGCCCAAGTGCTTGGTGAAGATGGGACCTTGCAGGAGGGAAGGCCAGTCTATTATTATCAGCCCTTTACCACAAATGACATCCTGAATTGGAAACATCACACCCCAGCTTATTCTGAAAAACCTCAGGCCATGGTAGACCTCCTAGAAACGATTTTCCAGACCCAGAAGCTCACCTGGGTGGACTGCAAGCAGCTCCTTTTCACATTCTTTAACACTGAGGAGCGCATGAGAGTGGTAACAGAGGCTCGGAAGTGGTTCCAGACCCAGGCCCCGGCAGGAATATTCGATACAGACAGATGGGCCAGGGAGGCCTTCCCAGATGAGGAACCTGATTGGAACCTGAACTCAGAAGACGGAAGGGCCGGGCTAGAAAGATATCGGCTGGCCTTCCTCCAGGGGGTCAGGGCTGGAGCCAAGAATCCCACCAACATGGCTAAGATCTCTGAGTTTTTCCAGAAGCCTGATGAAAGTCCAGCAGCTTTCTATGAGAGATTATGTGAGGCATACCGGATCTACACCCCCTTTAGACCTGAGGCCCCAGAAAATCAAACCATGATAAATGCCACTTTTGTAGGCCAAGCGCAGCCTGATATCAGGAGAAAATTACAGAAGCTGGAAGGGTTTCCAGGAAAGAATGCCACCGAACTGCTGGAGATAGCCAACAAGGTTTTCATCAACTGAGATAGTGTGGCAAGGAGGGAGGAAGAAAAGAGAATACAAAGAAGGGCCAATATAGTAGCAGCGGCTTTTAGAGGCTCAAGCTCCCAGACAGATCAGAAAGGGAAGCAAGAATACAGATCAGGAGGAAAAGGAAGAGTGAGCCTGAGACGAGACCAGTGTGCCTATTGTAAGGAGACAGGACACTGGAAGAATGAATGTCCCAAACGACAAAGTAAGAAAATAGGGCCCTCTTTTCTACCCAGTCGCTATCAACCAGAGCCACTCGAAGCAGATCTCATTGGGCTAGCAATGGCTGATTCCGTCTAGGACAGACCGGGCTCTTTTCAGCTAGGCCCCCACGAGCCCATGGCCAGAATGAAAATTGGGGGCCAGAATGTGGACTTTATGGTTGATACGGGAGCTGTGCACTCAGTAGTCACACAGAAAATAGCGCCTCTCTCGGGAAAGGAGGTCACCATTATTGGAGCTACTGGGGATCAGACTCGTAGACCATTCTGCAGCCCTCACCGATGCCAACTTGGTGGTCATCAAGTAATTCATGAATTCCTGTACTTGCCAGACTGCCCAGTGCCTCTAATGGGTAGAGACCTTTTAGCCAAAATGGGTGCAGAAATCACTTTTGCTCCAAATGGCTCAACACAGCTTCACCTAAGTGAGGAGACCTCCCCAATGATCCTGTCCCTAGCAGGGAGGACGAATGGAGACTTTATATCCCCCAGTCAAAGGCCTCACCATTAGAACCTAAATTAGAAAAAGAATTCCCATTGGACTGGGCTGAAGGAAATCCTCCAGGCCTGGCTAAGGACCACGCCCCGGTGCCGATTGACTTAAAGCCTGGGGCACAGCCTGTTAAAATCTGCCAATATCCAATTCCGAGAGAAGCACACCTAGGAATGCAGGTCCAGTTAGACCAGCTGCTTCAGTGGGGACTTGTTAAACGATGCAGGTCTCCATGGAACACGCCTTTCTTGCCTGTCAAAAAGTCTGGGACTAATGACTACCGCCCTGTCCAGGATCTAGGGGCTGTTAATGAGGCTGTTATAACCCTGCATTCAGCACTGCCGAACCCCTTACACTCTTCTGGGACTCATCCCATCAGAGGCGGAATGGTTTACATGCCTAGATCTGAAAGATGCCTTTTTCTGTCTTCGATTAGCACCTTCCAGTCAGCCTCTCTTTGCTTTCGAATGGAGAACCCAACTACAGGGGCCACGGAGCAGTTCACCTGGACCAGACTGCCACAAGGGTTCAAGAACTCCCCTCCTCTTTTTAGTGGAGCACTAGCATCTGATCTAAGTTCCCAGGACAGGACTTGGGGTGTGTTCTACTCCAACATGTAGACGACCTCCTACTGGCTAGCTCCACACGAGCTCAGTGCTGGGAGGGAACACCAGCCCTTCTGAGACTGTTAACTGAAAGAGGTCATCGGGTGTCTAAGAAAAGGGCACAGATTTGTCAGAAGGAAGTCAAGTATCTAGGCTTCCAGATCACCCAAGGGAAACGAAGGCTAGGGACTGAAAGGACGCAGGCAGTATGTGCCATCCCAGTCCCTAGCACCCGGCAGCAGATTCAGGAATTCCTGGGAGCGGCAGGATTCTGTCGAATTTGGATCCCAGGGTTTTCAGACCTGGCCAAGCCTCTCTGTGAAGCTTTAAGAGGAGAAGAGAAGGCACCCATCGACTGGGGTCCCGAACAGGAGAAAGCCTTCGTCACCATAAAGGCAAAGCTCACTGAGGCCCCGGCACTAGGGCTACCAGATGGGACGCGAGACTTTAATCTTTTTGTTCACAAGAACAGCGGGGTAGCCCTAGGGGTTCTAACCCAGGAGTTTGGACCCTGGCAAAGACCAGTAGCCTATCTCTCCAATCGGATTGACCCAGTTGCCTCCGGGTGGCCCCCATGCCTCAGGGCCCTTGCAGCCACGGCATTGTTAGTCAAGGAAGCAGATAAGCTTACCTTAGGACAAAACTTAAATGTAAAAGTACCTCATGCTGTTGTCACCCTGATGGAAGCAAGGGGGCAGCACTGGCTGACTCATGCTCGAATGACTCAGTATCAAGGGCTGTTATGTGAGAATCTGCGGGTACGATAAGAAGCAGTGAGAACACTTAATCCTGCCACCTTTCTACCCATCGCTGAGGGGGCCCCTGAGCATGATTGCCTGGAAGTCCTAGAGGAGGCCCCTGCAAAACACGGACTTGGTATTGTTCACAGACGGCAGCAGCTTCTTAGATGAAGGAAAAAGATGAGCCGGATATGCAGTGGTATCAAACTTTGAGACAATCGAGGCACAAGCCCTTCCTGAAGGATGGTCGGCGCAGAGGGCAGAACTTTGGGCCCTAGTAAGAGCCCTAGAACTCAGTAAGAATAAGCGTGCCAACATCTACACTGACTCGCGCTATGCCTTTGCTACCCTGCATGTCCATGAGGCCGAATATAAGAAAAGGGGGCTCTTGACAGAAGGAGGAAAAGGAATCAAAAATCAGAATGAGATTTTAAAGTTATTAGAAGCAGTCTGGGAGCCCAAGGAAATAGCCGTCATCCATTGCAAAGGTCACCAGAAAGGGAAAGACTCAGAATCAGAAGGAAACCAGCGTGCTGACGCCGCAGCCAAGCTGGCTGCTAAAGAACAAGCAGCACCAGCACGGATCATGTTGGCCCCCGAATTACCTGAACCTCCAAAATACACTCCTCAGGAAGAGGAATGGGCCCAGCAAGAAGGGAGCAAGAGAACGAAGGAAGGCTGGTGGATACTCCCAGATCATAGGGTCTATGTCCCAGAACAGTTAGCCCATAAGGTAGTCCTCCAGCAGCATGAACTCATTCATTTAGGAAAGGCTGCCCTAGAAGCTTTGTTAGGCAGGTACTAACTAATTGCCTGTCTACCCTCCTTGTGTGCTTCAGTCTCTCAACGTAGCCTCCTCTGTGCTCAGAACAATGCTAAACAAGGGTTCTGTGGCACCGATAGGAGTTCAGTGCTGTGGGCAAGCTCCTTTTGAGGACTTAGAAGTAGATCTTATAGAAATAGGGCCTAGCAAAGGGAATAAATACCTGCTAGTCTTTGTTTGCACCTTTTCAGGTTGCGTCGAGGCATATCCCACTCGCACTGAAAAGACGAGAGAAGTCACTAAGGCATTGCTGAAGGATATAATTTTACGGTATGGAATGCCTCTGACCATAGGGTCTGATAATGGCCCAGCCTTTGTAGCAGAAATAGTACAACAGGTAGCCAAGGCTTTAGGAATTAAATGGAATCTACATACAGCTTACAGGCCTCAAAGTTCAGGGAAAGTGGAGAGCATGAACCGGACTCTAAAGCAGGCTATGGCTAAGCTATGCCAAGAGACAACCTTACCCTGGACAGATATCTTGCCTCTTGTACTCCTGCGGGTACGCTGTGCCCCAAGGGCTAGGGTAGGTTTCTCTCCCTTTGAAATTCTATACGGTAGATCAGCTCCCTTAATTCAGCCGAAGGGAGATTTGGGGGAAATAGGGAACTTAGAAATCCAGAAACAACTACAAGGACTTGGAAAAACTGTCTTTGAGGTCCACAGGTGGGTTATTGACAGACTACCCATCTCTCTAGGATAAGGTGACCAGATTTTAACATTGGTAAAGCGGGACACCATTGACCGGGGTGGGGGGTGGGGGGGGGTTCTTTTTTTTTTTTTTTATATATTTTATTGATTTTTTACTGAGAGGAAGAGAGAGGGATAGCGAGTTAGAAACATCGATGAGAGAGAAACATCAATCAGCTGCCTCTTGCACACCCCCTACTGGGGATGTGCCCACAACCAAGGTACATGCCCTTGACCGGAATCGAACCTGGGACCCTTGAGTCCGCAGGCCAACACTCTATCCACTGAGCCAAACCAGTTTCGGCCCGGTGGGGGGGGGGGGGGGGGGGGGGGGGGGGGGGGGAGGTTCTTGATTAAAAATTTGGTCTATATTGTAATCGCTTTTGGTTTTTTTAATAAAAGGAAATTCACTTCTTAGATCATCGCTGAATTTGCACCCTCTTTTCTTACTCATTATGTTAAAAAATCTAAAAAAAATAATTTAAAATTATATTATAAATTATTATATACATATTGCTTAAAGACACAGTAAGTAGGTACATAATTACATGAACATATTTTATTGTTAGTTTATAAATTAATTTGATTGTTATAAAGTAACTATATTTTAAAAATTATTTTAATCCTATATTTCTTTCTAAATAATAACAATACTAACTTGTATTATTTTTCCTCTGAATTTGCCGTAACGTAAGTCGTAAGTGTCACTTTCAAGGCCAGCGCTAGACTTTTTGCCGACACTATAAAATATAAATAATACGAGTACTGTCTGCTAAATTCAAGAAAATTTATGTATTTATGAAATAAATAAATAAATTACTTACCTAAATTATCTGAATAGCTGATTTGTAATGACATCACTTGTTTAACTAGCTTACTAGCACGCAGTACGATGTGTATCGTCTGAGAGACAGTTACAAAATGTTTTCATCGTTGCCAATCCCAAAAAATGCCATTGTTCATTAAGTCCAAACAATGGTGGTCGAATTCTAACAACTGATCAACAATGTGAACTTTGATAAGCAGTTCTTGATAATCAGTTCTCAACAATTATTTGTTATTATTAAAGTTTAACATTATAAAATTAACAAAAATAATATAAAACTCATATCCTGGCTAAATAGCCACATGGCCGCCGAAAACCGTATATTCCCTTCCCGTTCTCCCGCCGTTCCCTAGCTTGTCGTGCATTCTTTCCAAAAATCAGGACTTTTTTAAAACGCCACGGGACGCGGGACAAATTGATAAAAGTCGGGACTGTCCCGCCAAAAGCAGGACGTCTGGTCACCTTACTCTAGGAACAGCTGTACATCCTTATAAACCTGGAGACCAGGTTTGGGTAAAGGACTGGAAAAAGGAGCCCCTCAAGCCTACCTGGAAGGGACCCTATCCAGTCATATTAACCACCCCCACAGCTCTTAAGGTTGCAGGACTAAACACCTGGATCCACCACTCCCAGGTGAAGGCAGCCCACCAGCCGAGTGACATCCAGTCCGAGTGGAAGGTGACCTCTGACCAGAAACACCCCCTGCGGATCACCCTCAAGAAGACAGCAGACCTGGCCGAGCAACCTGCTCAGGAATTCATTTTTTATTTATTTTTTGTTAATCCTTACCTGAGGATACTTTTCCATTGATTTTTAGAGAGAGTGGGAGGGAGGGGGAGAGCCAGAGAGAGAGAAACATTGCTGTGAGAGAGACACATGGATTGGTTGCCTCCCCCACATGCCTAACCAGGGTCTGGGATGGAGCCTGAAACCCAGGTATGTGCCCTTGACCAGAATTGAACCCGGGACCCTTCTGTCCGCAGGCCAATGCTCTAGCCACTGAGCCAAACTGGCTAGGGCTGCTCAGGAATTCAGATAACACCCTGCTAAATTCTCCCTAACACTAATCTTTCTTTCTTATCTCCTCCTAACGTAACATGCTCTAGTATTTCTGGATAATCACTGGTTTTATCTAATAATTCTTATTTTGTCTTTTTATGAATGCCAGCGTTATCTGAGACTAGTACCAGGAGGAAAACTCATCTGCTCTTGCTGGGATACAGAAGCACCATAAAATTACTGCTCCCCACACAGCAAGGAAACAAAGGCCTCATCATAAATTGTTGGATTACACCTTGTCATGCCATCCTTTGCTCCTTGCTTAGAAACTCGCTACCCAAATATGCTAGACCGGGTAGTCCACGAGAAAACGCAATCAAGCCAGATTTTTGTTAGCTATACTTATCAGCCTGCGGCATGTTACGACGCTACTACCAAATGCACATTGCGGGGGGCGGGGGGGGGGGGGGGGGGGGGGGGGGGGGGGGGGGGGGGGGGGGTTGTATTGGACGGAAAAAAAAATAATAATAGGACCAGTCATGGCCAATGTGCAGCTAACTAATGTTGCTCCTATTTGTTTCAGCCGTACGCAGGCCAACATCCAACAGGTCACCTCCCCGATGAACCATGTAACTCTGCCCCCAAGGCTGACACCACCACCTAGCCCTGGTGCCCCCTGCAGGGACATTCTACGGTGTGGGACCACTGCTTACCTCTGCCTGCCTGCAAACCGGACGGGAATGCCTTTAAACTTCAGATGGTCCTACAAACCAGAAGAACTCCCTGCAAACCCCTCAGAGAGGAAGAAGCGGGACGCTGACCCCTGGGTCATTGTCCCTTTCCAGCAGGAAGTAGCTAAGAGCGGTCGTCACCCCTGTTCACCATAACACCCCGTGGTCATTGCTCCACAAGGCTAAAGAAGCTTGTGGGACAAGGCGGGGTGCGGGGGATGAGGAGGAACCTGGTCTTGCAAGTCGTGTCAGGCCATAAAAACTGTGAACAGTGCACTGCTGGGGACGGGGATGGGGGGTGGGGTGGGGGGGAGGGTTGTTATCGCTGGCCCAGGACAGATCCTGGGATATGGCCTGGGGACCCCCAACACCTGGGGGCCTTCCTGTAAGCCCACGAAAGGGGGCGGAACCATATCTGCAAGACAAAGACCCCAGAAGATTATAAAAGTGAAGCCCTCTGCGTGTTTCTTCACTCCGATTTGGAAATCACTCGGAGTCCACTAGTGTAAATACACGGGGCCCTCCCTTCTCCAGGAAGCGTGCTTGGTATTTCTTTGGTCTTCTGCAACACGAAGACAAAATTATGGCCTGGCCTGGCTTTGTTTCTTTTGATCATGGTTTCAGAGTAACCTTTTGTCTTATTCTACTTGGGCTGCTGGGACAAAGTGCCATAAACTGGGTGGCTTGTACACAACGGAAAGTCCAACCAGCAAACTAGGACCCAAGTTTTTACAGTTTCATCAAGCTTTATCCTTAGTTCCAACAAGCATCTGTGCGCGCACAAACACACCCTCCAGCATCTGCAGTAACAAGTGGCCTTGTGCGTCCCCAGTGCTAGCAGCCCCTGCCCCTGCCCCTGCCCCTTGCCCTTCCCCTGCCCCTGCCCCTGCCCCCTGCCCCTGCCCCTGCCCCTGCCCCTTCCCCTGCCCTTTCCCCTGCCCCTGCCCCTTGCCCCTTCCCCTACCCTACCCCTTCCCCCTGCCCCTTCCCCTGCCCCTGCCCCTTCCCCTTCCCCTGCCCCTGCCCCTGCCCCTGCCCCTGCCCCTGCCCCTTCCCCTTCCCCTGCCCCTACCCCTTCCCCTTCCCCTTCCCCTACCCCTTCCCCTTCCCCCCCCTGCCCCTATCCCTACCCCTTCCCCCTACCCCTTCCCCTTTCCCCTACCCCTTTCCCCTTCCCCTTCCCCTTCCCCTTCCCCTACCCTACCCCTTCCCCTACCCCTTCCCCTTCCCCTTCCCCTTCCCCTTCCCCTGCCCCTGCCCCTGCCCCTGCCCCTGCCCCTATCCCCCTACCCCTGCCCCTGCCCCTGCCCCTGCCCCTGCCCCTGCCCCTGCCCCTGCCCCTTCCCCTTCCCCCCCTTCCCCTTCCCCCTCCCCTTCCCCTTCCCCTTCCCCCTTCCCCTTCCCCTTCCCCTTCCCCTTCCCCTTCCCCTTCCCCCCCTCCCCTTCCCCTCCCCTTCCCCTTCCCCTTCCCCTTCCCCTTCCCCTTCTCCCACCCCTTCCCCTGCCCCGTCCCCTGCCCCACTCGGAAGAAGACTTGCCCAAAAGAGCTGATGGAAGAACGGGAGATGGCCGGGCCGCAGGTGCCCGTGCCTCTGAGACCACGGAGAGCCTGTGCGAAAGAAGGTGGCAGGGGCCCGGCCTCGCCGCCCGCAGCTCCTGGCCTCGCCACCTCTCGGCCTCCGTCCGCCGTTCCACCAGCTGAGGGGGGCCGGGGGCTTTATCTACTTATTTACTTTTAGTATATGTTTTTCATAACCCTCACCTGAGGGTATGGTCATTGATTTGAGAGAAAAGCATCCATCGATGCCTCCTGTTTGCGCCCGGACGGGGCGTCCAGGGCCCCTGAGCCACCGCCCCTGGGCCCCGCGGCCGCACGCGCCCCGAGCTGCCCGCGGCTGCGGTTGCCCGGGAGACGGGCCAACGACGGCGCGCCCCGCCGCGGGGCCGGCCGCAGCCCTTCCGCCATGGCCAGCCCGCTGCGGCGCGGCAGCCTCCGGAAGCCCGAGGAGGAGGAGGGAGAGGAGGAGGGAGAGCAGGAAGAGGGGGTGGGCGAAGGGGAGGGCGAGGAGGGGGAAGCGGAGGAGAAGGCAGACATGGAGGGGAAGGCCGAGGCAGAAGAGCCGGGGAGGAGGGCGGAGGTCCACGGGACGCTGGACGACGAGGACTTCTGGAAAATTATGGACATCGACGCCGAGAGCAACGGCGGGGACCTGCCAGACGCACGGCCGCGCTTAGCCAGCGTCGTGAGCCCCAGCCTGAGCTCGACGCCCAGCCCGCCGCGGACGGCCAGCCGGCCCGGGAGCCCCGGGGGCGTCGGCTCCAGCTCGCCCTCCAGCGCCTCCTCCCGGAAAAGTACTGCCCCCCCCCCCCCCCCCGCCCCGGAAGCTTCGGGCCCCGGGCGGCGACCCCAAGGCTCCAGGCCTTCGTCCACCCGGGGTCCGATTTCCAAAGATGGGCGCCGCCGCCGCACACACCTCTACCTCAGCCCCTCTGTGACAGGCGTTCAAATCCCGGCTGAGCGGGTGTCATGGTTCACAATTTAGGATATAGCTGACCGCCCAGCACGCAGGGGTCTCTCCCCTGCCTCCCCTGTCCCCTGTCCCCTGCCTCCCCTGTCCCCTGCCTCCCCTGTCTCCCCTGTCCCCTGTCTCCCCTGCCTCCCCTGTCTCCCCTGTCTCCCCTGTCTCCCCTGCCTCCCCTGCCTCCCCTCTCTCCCCTGTCTCCCCTGCCTCCCCTGTCTCCCCTGCCTCCCCTGCCTCCCCTCTCTCCCCTGTCTCCCCTGCCTCCCCTGTCCCCCCTGCCTCCCCTGTCTCCCCTGTCTCCCCTGCCTCCCCTGTCCCCCCTGTCCCCTGCCTCCCCTGTCTCCCCTGCCTCCCCTGTCTCCCCTGTCTCCCCTGCCTCCCCTGTCCCCCCTGTCTCCCCTGCCTCCCCTGTCCCCTGTCTCCCCTGTCCCCCCTCTCCCCTGTCTCCCCTGTCTCCCCTGTCCCCCTGCCTCCCCTGTCCCCTGTCTCCCCCCTGTCTCCCCCTGTCCCCCTGTCTCCCCTGTCCCCTGTCTCCCCTGCCTCCCCTGTCCCCTGTCTCCCTGTCCCCTGTCTCCCCTGTCTCCCCTGTCCCCTGTCCCCCTGTCCCCCCTGTCTCCCTGTCTCCCCTGTCTCCCCTGTCTCCCCTGTCTCCCCTGTCCCCCTGTCTCCCCCTGTCTCCCCTGTCCCCTGCCCCCTGTCCCCCTGTCTCCCCTGCCTCCCCTGTCTCCCCTGTCCCCCTGCCTCCCCTGTCCCCCCTCTCCCCTGCCTCCCCTGTCCCCCTGTGTCCCCCTGCCTCCCCTGTCCCCCCTGTCTCCCCTGCCTCCCCTGTCCCCTGTCTCCCCTGTCTCCCCTGTCTCCCCTGTCTCCCCTGTCTCCCCTGTCCCCCCTGTCCTCCCCTGTCTCCCCTGTCCTCCCCTGTCCCCCTGTCTCCCCTGTCTCCCCTGTCCCCCTGTCTCCCCTGTCCCCTGTCCCCTGTCTCCCCTGTCCCCTGTCTCCCCTGTCCCCTGTCCCCCTGTCTCCCCTGTCCCCCTGTCCCCCTGTCCCCCTGTCCCCCCTGTCTCCCCTGTCCCCTGTCCCCTGTCTCCCCTGTCCCCTGTCCCCCTGTCTCCCCCCTGTCCCCTGTCTCCCCTGTCTCCCCTGTCCCCCCTGTCCTCCCCTGTCCCCCTGTCTCCCCTGTCTCCCCTGTCTCCCCTGTCCCCCTGTCTCCCCTGTCCCCCCCCCTGTCCCCCCTGTCCCCTGCCTCCCCTGTCTCCCCTGTCTCCCCTGCCTCCCCTGTCCCCCCTGTCCCCTGTCTCCCCTGTCTCCCCTGTCTCCCCTGCCTCCCCTGCCTCCCCTGCCCCCCTGCCTCCCCTGTCTCCCCTGTCTCCCCTGTCTCCCCTGTCTCCCCTGCCTCCCCTGCCTCCCCTGCCTCCCCTGTCTCCCCTGTCTCCCCTGCCTCCCCTGTCCCCTGTCTCCCCTGCCTCCCCTGTCCCCTGTCTCCCCTGCCTCCCCTGTCTCCCCTGTCCCCCCTGTCTCCCCTGCCTCCCCTGTCTCCCCTGTCTCCCCTGTCTCCCCTGTCTCCCCTGTCTCCCCTGTCTCCCCTGTCTCCCCTGCCTCCCCTGTCCCCTGTCCCCTCCCCTGTCTCCCCTGTCTCCCCTGCCTCCCCTGTCTCCCCTCCCCTCCTCCCCTGTCTCCCCTGTCTCCCCTGTCTCCCCTGCCTCCCCTGTCCCCTGTCCCCTCCCCTGTCTCCCCTGTCTCCCCTGTCTCCCCTGTCTCCCCTGTCTCTCTGCCCCCCCCCCCCCCCGCCCGTCTCTCTCCCCCCTTGGAGAAGGAGTAGTGCCTTAAGGGTTCAGTGTAACTATAAACAGTCCTGCAAAAGGCAACTCCCCTTTCTGTTAAATTTCCTCTTTTCCTCTGCTGAAACCACTTAAGCCACTCTTAGAAATGTTTTGTCTAGATAATTCTTTGTTGGGGCTGGAGGAGGGGCAGGTTGTCCTCTGCACTAATAGGATGTTTAGCAGCCTCCCTAGCCTCTAGCCCTGGCTATGCCATTAGCTCCTACCCCCACTTTATGACGATCAAAAAATGTCTTCAGATGTTGCCAAATGCCTCCTGGATGACAAAATTGTCTTCTTGATAACCACTGATTTAGAGGCAATGGCTAAAATTTTTAATGTTTCATTCAACAGGTTTTCCTACGGTATTTCAGACATTTAGGAAAGGCATGTCTGAAGTAAATTTAGATAGGTAAGAGAATGTTTTCATGTTATTTTTGAAGCTGATTACATTTGCTTTTTGGATAAACATGTCAGGAAGTGGAGTAAAATAACCCAGGACATTTACAACTAATTAATTTTTTAAAGTTTTGGGTTTTTTACAAATCTACACTGTTAAACAATTTGGAAGAGATAGAGACAAGGTCCCTGCCCATTTCCAACTCGTCACCTAGCTGTAGAGAGGACATGTGCACTCAATGTAACTCAATAACAACTGTATGCATGTGTAAGCGCTATGAACATTTAGGACATAAGTCTCTATTGGCTAAATTCAAGAGTGATCAAGGACACTTGAGGAGGAGAGTGGAAATTATGATCCTTTTCTTCTCTTTTTCTTCTTCCCGTTGTTGCTATTAGCCTTTGAGTACTTTGTAGTAAGAAGACACCAGAGAAATCCCTTTTGAAATACCTTTATAAATCTTCCCTGAAATCTACGCCAAACCTGAGACTACAATCTTGAATTACTATTCACCTAAGTTTTGCTTTTACAAGCAACTTCTAAATTATTAAGCATAAGGAGAATAGTTCTATTCCACTTATATGTTTCTATGTATCCTCTTATTTCAACATTTTAATAAAAGATAATATATGTACATGGTTAAAATATTAAAGTATACAATGGTATAAAATTTTATTTTTTAATAGACTTTTATTGATTTCAGAGAGGAAGGGAGAGAGAGAGAGAGAATCATTGATCAGCTACCTCCTGCACCCCCCACACTGGGGACCGAGCCCACAACCCCGGCATGTGCCCTAACCTGGAATCAAACCATGACCTCCTGGTTCATAGGTCGGCGCTTAACCACCGAGCCACACCAGCCGGGCAAATTTTAAATCTTCATACTCTTCTTCACCATCATCCCACTCCCACTCATCATCATTAACACACTGTTAACTGTGGGGAAGCACAGGACTTGGTCAGAAAGTCAGTAAGGAGGACTCTCTGAAAGGTTGGGCGGGGGCGCGCCTCCAGGGGGACCTGGCCGAAGGCGGCAGACCCTGCCTTGACTTTTCCAAACAAGTCTGAGCTCCCGGGTGTTTTACTGGAATCTTTATGTTTAGTCTTTAGACATCCTTGCTTAAAGGACACTACAGACATATGTCTTTTCAAGGATGCTTACCCTACTGATAGTATCTAATACTTAATTTTAATTCAAGCTATTGTTACAATAAAAGCCTGAGGAGGCAGGCAAACGGGGCTGCTTGGTTCCGACAGCCAAGCAGCCCCTTAGCCCTCTCTTTCACAGAAACGTGTGTCAGAGTAATCCATTCATCTATCGATCAGGGTCTGCTGGTCAGTCCTGACAGTTAACAGTTTGTTTTGCTTCCAGTACAATTTTAAGTAGCATATTTTCATTTCTTGACTTATCAATTTGTGACATAACTAATGACTTTCCACCATGAAAGATAACAAATGTAACTTATACTTCTCTCCTGTCCATTTTTGGTAGTGACATTATTTTTAGTTTTTCTAACTTTTAGGACATTAATATATTTAAATCACTACTTTTTTTAGAGAGAGAGAGAATGGAAGGGAGGGAGGAAGGGAGAGAGAGAGAAACATCGATGTGAGAGAGACACATAGATTGGTTGCCTCCCGAATTCACCTACCTGTGGAGAGGACATAACTTGATCTCTAGAGCTGGGGATCAAACCTGCAACCAAGCTGCCTGCCCTTGACCAGGAATCAAACCTGAGACCCTTCTGTGCTAGGGCCAGTGCTTTAACCATTTAGCAACACCAGCCAGGGCTAAACCTGTACTTCTTGACTTGTCAACTTTAGCAGCTATTAACTTATGAAAAATTACACATTAATATACTTCTACTCCCTTCTATCTCTTCTCTCACCCTTCCTTTCCCAGTTAACAACAAATTATTTAGCAAACTATATTAAAACATACATATATGATATATATATACATATATACATATATACATATATATATATACACATATATACATATATATATATAAAGTCATATTGCTTTGCCAAGCTTTATTATGTTTGTATTATATTTTGTAATTATAATTAACTCTAGTACTTCGGGTACAAGTTGATTCTAAAAATTAAAAACCAATCAACAATACTCAAAATTTCATGCTGACACCCAATAATGTTACTTGGTTTATGCACAGGAAAATAAAATCCTATGTTCACAAAGCTTAACTCCTAAAAGATGAACTCTCAGTTGTTTTTAGTTGTCTTAAACTTTTCTGAGTTGTGCTCAATGGCCACACTTTCTTGATTCCCATATTGCTTGCTTGCTTTTATTCTTTTTCTTTTTGCTGGAGAAACTCCTCAGGTAATTATTTCATATAGATCTCAGGGGAATTTCTGAGTCCTTGCCTGTCTTGAAATTTCTTCATTTTACCTCATACTTTATTAATCATATAACCTGGCATAAAACAATAGATTTAAAACCACTTTCCCTTGTGCTCTGAATGCATTGATTGCTTTATTGCATTCTAGTATCTGGTATTGCTGATCAGTGACTCTCAAACCCTCCTGATACTTGCTTATTTCCTCCCCTCACTGCCTCTGTTCTTTCCATCCTGCAGGTATCTGAAGGATGGCTATTGGGCCTCTGGATATCTAAGATTTTAGGTGTTTACATGCTACTGTGCAGCCCTTGTACAGATTTTATTTCAGGATTCATGTTTGTAGCTTCTAAGAACCAGTTCTTTTCTCTACTGCTGTTCAGATAGTTGTGCGGGGTCTTTTTTAATGTCTTTGGGGGTATTCTTACAACATACTGAAGTTCTTTGTTCTTTGTATTGCTCCTTTTTTCTTTCAGGATCAGTTGTTCTGGTTTATTTATCTTGGTCCTTCCTCTTCCATGCTACTGATTGTCCTTAAGTGGCTGGCTGGTAATCCTTGGTTACCTAATGACTGTTAGCTAAAATGGAGTCCTGCAGCTGAGAAGTTCTGGTGTGTGTGTGTGTGTGTGTGTGTGTGTGTGTGTGTGTGTGTGTGTGTGTGTATGTTTTAATTTTTTATTCATTGACTAGAGGCCCAGCACATGAAATTCATGCATGGGTAGGGTCCCTAGGCCTGGCCTGCAATCAAGGCTGATCTTCCCCAGCTGCCAGCTGATCTCCCCCGCACCCTGTCGCCAAAGCTGGTCGCCCTCTGTGTGTGAGGCAACTGGCGAGGAGATGGGGACCCCACTTGTTCACACCCGCCTTCGCCTGACGCTGCCCACTGCCACCCACCCCAGGTTCCTGTTCCCCTCGGGCGATTGGAGCCTGCTGGCCAGGGGGGAAGGACCAAGAGGTTGACCGTTCCCGCCCACTCACCGGCCCTGCCCCCACCACCGGTGGCCCTCTATGTGTGGGGTGACCAGCAGGGCGATCGGTGCCCCACTCGCTGGCACCCACCTTGGCCTGACGCCGCCCACATCTGCTGCCACGCACCCCCGGTTCCCCGTTCCCCATCGGGCAATCAGAGCCTGCTGGCCAGGGGGAGGGACCAAGAGGTTGGCTGGCAGGCCCTGATTAGGGCCTGCGGGCTGGGAACAGCTCCTGCATTGGGTGTCTGCCCCCTGGTGGTCAGTGCATGTCATAGCAACTGGTCATCCTGCCGTCTGGTTTATTTGCATTTTATGCTTTTATGTAAAGAGATTTTTAGAGAAAGAAAGAGAATCATTGATTTGCAGTTCCACCTATTTGTGCATTCATTGGCTGATTCCTGTACATGATCTGACCGGGGAATCAAACCTACAAGCCTGGCACATCCGGGCAATGCTCCGATCAACTGAGTTACCCTGCCAGGGCCTGAGTAGTTCTCTTTTCTGACAGGGTATGCAGAGGGGAGTTTGTGAGTCCTATGTAGGTGGGTGACGTATGTCAGAGCCAGCTTCCGGGGAGTGTCAGCAGGGAGCAGACAAGGTGGGCAACCCCACTATTGCTAGGCTAGCGTTAGGATGAGGACGCTTGACTGTGTGGCTGCAGTTCTCTCTAGATAGAATGTGCCTTCCCTTCACCAAGGCCTGCTGAGCAGATCCTCAAGAATCTCTTACTGTGCTCTGCTTCTCTTTCAGGCCTAAATCCCTCAGGCTGGTTGCTCACATTTTCTAGAAAGCAGTTCTTTGGGCTTCATCTGGAATAAAAGCAACTCCTGCTAAATGCTCTGTACAAGGGGAGAGAAGGAATCTGCCTGGAAGCTCTTCTAAGTTCACTCCTTAAACTTGAATGACAGGCCCCAGGCCCAAGTCTGCACTTGTTGAGTCTGAGCTGGGAGCTCCTTGGAAATTCCCTTCATAACAAAACTCTCTTGTCTTTTTTTTTTTTCACTTTTTTTATTAAGGTATTATATGTGTACATATCTTACCATTGTCCCCCCCACCCCACACCCATACATGCCCTCACCCCCCAGACTTTTGTGTCCATTGGTTATGCTTATATGCATGCATTCAAGTCCTTCGGTTGATCTCTTATCTCCCCTACCTCTCCCTAACCTTCTGTTTGACATTCTGTTTGATGCTTTACTGTCTCTGTATCTATATTTTTGTTCATCAGGTTATAATGTTCTTTATTATCCATAAATGAGTGAGATCATGTGGTATTTTTCATTGACTGGCTTATTTCACTTAGCATAATGTTCTCCAATTCCATCCAGGTTGCTGCAAATGATGAGAATTCCTTCTTTTTTATGGCAGCATAGTATTCCATTGTGTAGATGTACCACAGTTTTCTGATCCAGTCATCTGCTGACAGGCACCTAGGTTGTTTCCAAATCTTAGCTATTGTAAATTGTGCTGCTATGAACATAGGGGTGCATATATCCTTTCTGATTGGTGTTTCTAGTTTCTTGGGATATATTCCCAGGAGTGGGATTACTGGGTCAAATGGGAGTTCCATTTTCAGTTTTTTGAGGAAACTCCATACTGTTGTCCACAGTGGCTGCACCAGTCTGCATTCCCACCAGCAGTGCACGAGGGTTCCTTTTCTCTGCATCCTCGCCAACACTTGTTGTTTGTTGATTTGTTGATGATAGCCATTCTGACAGGTGTGAGATGGTACCGCATTGTTGTTTTGATTTGCATCTCTCGGATAATTAGTGACTTTGAGCATGTTTTCATGTGTCTCTTGGCCTTCCTTCTGTCTTCTTTAGAAAAGATTCTATTTAGGTCTGTTGCCCATTTTTTTATTGGATCATTTATCTTCCTTTTATTAAGTTGCATAAGCTGCCTGTAGATGTTGGAGATTAAACCTTTAACAGTGACAGCATTTGCAAATATGTTTTCCTATAAAGTGGGCTTTCTTGTTGTTTTGTTGATGGTTTCTTTTGCTGTACAAAAGCTTTTTATTTTGATGTAGTCCCATTTGTTAATTTTCTCTTTAGCTTCCATTGCCCTAGGGGCAGTGTCAATGAAGAAGTTCTTTTGGCATATGTCTGAGATATAGTTGCCTGTGGATTCCTCTAGTATTTTTATGGTTTCCCGTCTTATGTTTAAGTCCTGTATCCATTTTGAGTTTATATTTGTATATGGTGTAAGTTGATGATCTAGTTTCATTTTTTTGCATGTATCTGTCCAATTTTCCCAACACCATTTATTGAAAAGACTGTCTTGACTCCATTGTATGTTCATGCCTCCTTTGTCAAATATTAATTGAGCATAGTGGTTTGGGTCGATATCTGGATTCTCTGTTCTGTTCCATTGATCTATATGTCTGTTCTTGTGCCAGTACCAGGCTGTTTTGAGAACTGTGGCTTTGTAATACATCTTGAGGTCTGGTATTGAGATCCCTCCTACTTTATTCTTCTTTTTCAGGATTGCTATGGCTATTCGGGGTCTTTTTTTATTCCAGATGAATTTTTGGAGTTCTTTCTAGGTCTGTGAAATATGCTGTTGGTACTTTGATGGGGAGTGCATTGAATCTGTAGATTGCTTTGGGTAGTATGGACATTTTAATGATGTTGATTTTACCAATCCATGAACATGGTATGTTCTTCCATCTGTTTACGTCTTCCTCTATCTCTTTTTTCATTGTTCTGTAGTTTTCCGTGTATAGGTCTTTTACCTCCTTAGTTAAGTTTATTCCTAGGTATCTTAGTTTTTTTGGTGTGATGGTAAATGGAATTGCTTTTTTAGTCTCTCTTTCTGTAAGCTCACTATTGGTGTATAGAAATGCCATAGATTTCTTGGCGTTAATTTTGTATCCTGCTACATTGCCGAATTCATTTATTAAATCTGTTAGTTTTTTGATGGAGTCTTTTGGGTTTTTTATGTACAATATCATATCATCTGCAAATAAGGACAATTTGGATGCCTCTTATTTCTTCTTCTTGTCTAATTGAAATGGCTAATACTTCCAGTACTATGTCAAACAGGAGTGGTGAGAGTGGGCATCCCTGTCTTGTTCCTGTTCTTAGGGGAAATGGTTTTAGTTTTTGCCCATTGAGTATGATGTTTGCTGTGGGTTTATCATATGTAGCTTTTATTATGTTGAGGTATGATCTTTCTATTCCAACCTTGTTGAGAGTTTTTATCAAGAAAGGGTGTTGGATTTTGTCAAATGTTTTTTCTGCATCTATTATTATGACTATGTGATTTTTTTTCTCTCAATTTGTTTATGTGATGTATCACGTTCATTGATTTGCGGATATTGTACCATTCTTGCATTCCTGGGATAAATCCTACTTGGTCATGGTGTATGATCTTTCTGATGTACTGCTAGAGCCGATTTGCTAGAATTTTGTTGAGGATTTTGGCATCTATGTTCATGAGGGATATTGGTCTGTAATTCTCTTTCATTGTGTTGTCTTTATCTGGTTTTGTTATTAGGGTGATGCTGGCTTCATAGAAGGAGCTAGGATGTGTTCCTTCCTCTTGAATTTTTTGGAATAGTCTGAGGAGGATAGGTTTTAGTTCTTCTTTGAATGTTTGGTAAAACTCTCCTGTGAAGCCGTCTGGCCCCGGGCTTTTGTTTGCCGGAAGCTTTTTGATGACTGCTTCAATTTCTTCCATAGTTATTGGCCTGTTGAGCTGTTTAGATTCTCCCTGATTGAGTTTTGGAAGGTTATATTTTTCTAGGAATATGTCCATTTCCTCCAGGTTGTCCAGTTTGTTGGTATAGAGTTGTTCGTAGTATTTTGTAACAATCCTTTATATTTTGGCGGGGTCTGTTGTTATTTCACCACTTTCATTTCTGATTTTGTTTATTTGGATCCTCTCTCTTTGCTTCTTGGTGAGCCTGGCTAGAGGTTCATCAATCTTGTTTATCCTTTCAAAGAACCAGCTCTTGGTTTTGTTGATCTTTTGTATTGTTTCTTTGGTCTCTATGTTGTTTATCTCTGCTCTGATCTTTATTATTTCCTTCCTTCTGCTTACACTGGGCTTTTCTTGTTGCTCTTTCTCTAACTCTTTGAGTTGTTGGGTTAGGTAATTTATTACCATTGTTTCTTGTTTTTTGCAGTAGGCTCGTAGAGCTATGAACTTCCCTTTCAGGACTGCTTTTGCTGTGTCCCACAGATTTTGGATTGTTTTGTTTTCATTGTCATTTGTTGCCATGATGTTTTTTATTTCTTCCTTGATGTCTTTGGTAACCCAGTCATTGTTTAATAGCATGCTGTTTAGTCTCCATGTGTTTGATTTCTTTGGATTGTTTTTATTGTAGTTGATTTCCAGTTTTATGCCGCTGTGATCTGAGAAGATACTTGATATGATTTCTATCTTCTTAAATTTGGAGAGACTTTGCCTATGTCCTAACATATGGTCTATCTTTGAAAATGACCCATGTGCACTTGAGAAGAATGTATATTCTGTGGCTTTGGGGTGAAATGTTCTGAAGATGTCGATTAATTCCATCTGGTCTAGTGAGTCATTTAGGATTGATGTTTCTTTGCTGATTTTTTGTTTATAGGATTTGTCCAATGGTGATAGTGGGGTATTAAAGTCTCCTACTATCATTGTATTGCTGTCAATCTCTCCTTTGATATCTTCCAGGAGTTTTTTTTATGTATTTGGGTGCTCCTGTATTGGGTGCGTATATGTTTACAAGAGTTATTTCTTCTTGTTGGATTGCTCCCTTTAGTATTATCAAGTGGCCTTCATTACTGCTTGTTATGTCCTTCACTTTGAGATCTAATTTGTCAGATATAAATATTGCTACCCCAGCTTTTTTTTCATTTCCATTCGTCAGGAAAACATTTTTCTGTCCCTTCATTCTCAGTCTGTATGCGTCTTTTTTTCTGAGGTGGGTTTCCTGTAGATATATGGGTTTTGTTTTCTTATCCAATCAGTTACCCTGTGTCTTTTGGTTGGGGCATTCAATCCATTTACATTTAAAGTTATTATTGATAGGTACTTATTTGTCACCATTTTTATTCTATACCCTTGTGTTCCTTCTTTGCTTCCTATCTTTTCTTTTTTTTATAGCAGATCCTTTAGCATTTCTTGCATTGCTGGTTTGGTGGTGATAAACTCTCTTAGTCCTTTTTTGTCTTTGAAGCTCCTGATTTCACCTTCAATTTTGATTGACAGCCTTGCTGGGTACAGTATTCTTGGATTCAGACCCTTCCTTTGCATGACTTTGTATATTTCATTGCATTCCCTTCTGGCCTGATGAGTTTCTGTTGAAAAATCAGTTGCTAGTCTGATGGGGGTTCCTTTGTATGTAACTTTCTGTCTCTCTCTGGCCGCTTTTAAGATTCTTACTTTGTCGTTGGTGTTTGCCAATTTAATTATAATGTGCCATGGCGTCGGTCTTTTGGGGTTCATTTTGCTTGGGACTCTATGAGCTTCTTGGATTTGTGTGGGTTTTTTCTTCCCTATATCAGGGAAGTTTTCTGTTATTATTTCTTCCAACAGGTTTTCTATTCCTTGCTCAGTTTCCATTCCTTCTGGTACCCCTATTATTCGGATGTTGTTTTGTTTCGTGTTGTCCCGAAGTTCCCTTAGGCTCTCCTCATGCTTTCTAATTTTTTTTTCTAGAAGCTGTTCTATTTGGGTATTTTTTCCCATCTTGTCTTCTTGCTCACTTATGCGGTCCTCTGCTTCTTCTAGTCTACTCTTGATGCTTTCTATTGAGTTCTTTACAGCAGCGATGTCATTTCTCATTTCTTCTTGGTTCTTCTTCATTTCCTCTTGGTTCTTACTCATATTGTCGAATTTGTCTTCCATTCTTTTCAGCCACCTTATGACCATTTCTCTGAATTCTTTCTCTGATAGGTTTCTTGCCTCGAATTCGTTTACTTCCTTTTCTGGTGATGCCTGCTTTTCTTTCCTATGAGGGCTATTTCTTTGTCTCCCCATGGTCTCTCTTCTCCGGATGTCTGGTTATGTAGTTCTCTCTCTCCTTATCCCCACAAAATCTGACCTTTTCTTGGTGCAGTGAAGAGTTCCTTTGAATCCGCGTGTTTGTGCAGATTAGGGACCGGTGTTCTGGTGCTCACAGCTGTTCAGTGTAAAACTCTCTTGTCTTAAGCTGTGGTGTTTCCTGTTCTGCTTTTCCATCAACCTGAGGCCACTTACTTTCTTTTGTAAAAGAACTTCTTCAATATTATCTACTGATGTCAGCTTACTTGTTTTCCAGGGCTATTTCTTGTTTGCTCTTAAGTGTTTGATATCTCAGAAAGGAATGGCAAAAACTTGTGCTCAGATGTCCTCTTGACCTGGACTCTCTACACGGGAAGATCTTTCCCAGATCAAGTCTTAATTTCCTCTCATAAATCTTCCTGAGAAAATGCTTCTTTCATATTTCAAAGCATTCTCTGGTGAATTTGGTGAAGTATGTTTTTAAGGAAATCTGGCCTAAAACGCCATAAAAATGCCACCAATATTGGCTCAAGTTCTATGTTCAGTGGCCCTATCACTATTCAGGTTGAAAATGAGGCAAACTTTGGGAGCTGGTAAATGTAGAGTAACACAGGTTTGGGAGCCAGACAGGTCACCTGCCTCTGCCATACATAATTTCTGAGAGGTTCCCTATAGCCTCAATTGCCTTGCCTGTAGGAAGGGATACTAGCACCTGCCTTGATTGTTTTTTGCAAAGATAAATAATGTGAGAAAGCAAATACTATGTATGTACTGCTAAATAGTAAGTTCTCAGAAAATGTTGACTTTGTTATTATCCTTGGTCATCTGCCATCTTGACACAGGATTTCAGAAACAATCTTTGGTGTTGGTTTAAGGAAAACAAAGAGACCTAAATAAATAATACACTGCTTTTGTTAACCATTGCATTAGGTGTGGGGGGCGGGGAGGGGGGATCCAAACTTTAAATGTTGTCTAGGGATTGCTCTTCAGTGTGCCTGTACTTTTGGTCCCTATAACTTGTTTCTCTAGGAGGTTAGATAAACAGACTTGCACAGGTAGCTTCGGCAGAGGAGTTCTTTGCCCATTGCAAGGTGCAGTCATTTCAGAATTAAAACAAAACACCCCACTGCTACAATGTTCAATAAACAAAGCATCAAAACAGGAAGGTGGAGACACAGGAAAACAGAGAAACATGGAAAAAGGGACAGTTCTGAAATTGACTAAATTTTTGGAAAAATTTTGTTTGATAATTTTGGAAGATGCCCAAAATTATTATAAGAAAATGAAATTCAAAGATGAAAAGGAACTTAAAAAACAAGTTATCATGTACTTGTTACCAGTAACAGTCATTTTAACTAGTAAAAGTCAATAAATTCCTGCCTTTCTATCATGTCAATGATAACTCAAGTAACTGATTAAACTACTTGTAGAAAGAATGCAGATTTTTAAAATTACAATGCATTTAGCTTCAGCCTTCTAAAAAGAGTTCTCATTTAAATTCAAGCACAGTCACCATCACTGCCACCACCACGAGCAGCACACACTCACAGAATGGTGGTAATTTAGTCCCTGAGGGAGGTAATACGGCATTGGGAGCCTCCAGGATTTAGAAAGGAGTACTTGCTAAAGAACAGATACCACGCAAACACACTGTGCCTGACTTTACTGGAGAGATAAAAATGGAAGAAAGTATTTCAAAGAAAATAGAATTCAGGATCTTCTATGTACACTTGTTATTTGACTATTAAATGTACTATATTTAGAACTGATAACGACTATATAGGTATACTCAAAAATAATATTTTGTCTAAATTTCAGGACGAGTTATTATGGTTTATATCCAGGAATCCCAATATCAGTCCAAACAGAAGAAAGTTGGCTTCAAGAGATGTCCAGCAAAAGGAAGCCTAGTGAGTAGTTTGATTTTTTAGCTTTTGCTGGGTGATGGGATAGCACATTGGGAAGAGCAGTGTAGGCAATTGGTAAGTCCAGGTTTGAACCCCAGCCCCAGCACTAACATTGTGAGGACTGGGCAAGCTGCTTCACCTCATTCAGTCTCAGTTTCCTCACATGCTGGCAATAATACTGCTACTGTCACAGGGCTGTTATGTAGATCAAAATGAGGTTAAATGTTTAAACTCCTTGGCACTGAGTATCTTAAGAAATAGTGGTGTTACTGGTAAACCCCCTGTTGGGCTCAGGCTGCCTGTCACTATGTCCAGTAACGAAGGCAGAGTCGAATCATATAAGGCATTTATTGAGAAGGCCAGCCAACAAAGAAAACAGGGTGCTTACAAGCATTCACATCCTGTCTTACACAAGGTGCAGGGGACAGGATTATAAAGGGGAAGGGGCTAGAGCAGTGATTCCCAATGTGAGGCATACACCCAAATTGCACAGGGGGGCATTTGATTTTTAAGGGGGGCAATTAAAGAATAAGTTATTAACAGTTACTTTTTTGCATTTCTTATGGTTCTAGGGGCCTCATATACAGTATATAAATATATATTGTCACATATTTATGCATTTCAGTTCTCATATGTTTTGAACTTTATTTGCTATTTTTTCATATCATTTCATATTATGTTTTTAAACAGTTTCTTAGTGATTTCTTCCTCAGTACTTGAACTGTCCTTTTGTTCTTTTATTTTTCTCTTTCATGGATGCCATGTTCTTTGGAAGCTTGTTTAGACCAAGTTAATGGCCTTTTAGGCTTCCTCCACATGAATAGGAGCTCACTTTTTTAATAATCCTATATAATAAAAACCTAATATGCAAATTGTCCCCTCGGGTGGTCGTTAGACCGGGAGACCGGATTCGACTGCTCACTATGATGTGTGCTGACCACCATGGGGCGGCGTGGAACATGGTGGGCATTGGTGATGCGGCACTGGCAGTGGGCACTCAGATGCCAGGCGCCTGCGAGGAGCCTGCCCCACACTTGCACAGCCTCCTGGATGAGCCGGGCCACAGCAGCAGGGAACGTAGGTGCCGGTAAGCTCCCCGTGGGTTCATGCAGGAGCCGGTCTGCGAGGCCGACCGGGAGAGAGCATGCTGCCCGCCTGGTTTCCTTGCAGCACCACTGGGTGGCCCAGAGGCCCATGCTGTGCCCTGGCCCGCAGTATCTGCTGCACTCACCGCATCTCCACGTGGGGACTCAGGCACCGTGACTCAGGCAGAGGGGGGCGCACAGGGGCCCAGAGGCCCAGGTGCTGCCCAGAGTCCAGAGGTCAGCTGGGACCTGCCCTTCCACACCAGACGCTCGCACTTCAATTGCTGGCCAGGCCTAGGGACTGCACCTGTGCATGAATTTTGTGCACCAGGCCTCTAGTAAGAATTATATGAAACGGGGGGGCGGGGGCATCAAGATTTTAGAGTTGCTTAGATGGGGCATATCTAAAAAAGGTTGAGAACCACTGGGCTAGAGTGAGGCTGGGAACAGAATGCAGCTACATGCAGCCCTGAAGGTCTGCAGACATCAGCTATTGTCCTTAGTTACCAGGCAATGAGATGATGTTTTGACTCCTGGTAGGTCTGTCTGACCCTGCTTATTGGTTCTGCTACTGGATTCACAGTTGAGTCACCTCCTCAATCGCTCACATAGGCCTTGAAAAGGAAGCTTAAGTAAAACTTAACCCTCTATTCACATATGAGAAACTTAACTCCCTATTCACATAAGTATGTGTTCTAAGATTTAAAATAATATGATTATTTTTCAGATTAATTCAGGTGCTCTATCTACCAGATTATAAGTCCCCCTATCAGTAGTGTTTATGTTCCCAGCAAGTAATAATGTGCCATTATATTTTGATACATATCTTTATTTTTATTATAGAACATATGCATACTGTTTTTTAAATGTCAAACCATTATATAATACATTAGGTAAGTGCTAAGGAGAAAATCAAGCACATAAACGGATGGAAAATGTTGGGCAGGAAGAATGCAAGCTTATACAGGGTGTTCAGGGAAATCTTCACTGAGAAGCTGAAATATTTGCTCAAAGACCTAAAAAAAACCAAACCTCAAATAGGTGAGAGCATGAGCCATCATGATCTCTGGGGGAAGAGTGTTCTAGGCACAGAAAACAGGAAGTGCCTCCTAGAACAAAGAGGCGTCCTGGGTGGCTGCAGTGGAAAAAGTAAGGAGGAGAATCTTAGGGGACAAGGTCAAAGAGATAATGAGGACCAAATCTTTTTCAGTGGGAAATCACTGGAAGGTTTGCACAAAAGAGTGACACAACCTATCTTAAAAATATTTTAAAAACGTTAATTATTGCCAAATTAATCTCTGTGGTCAATGTAATTTTGATTGGATTTTTCATTGGAATTTGACAAGTTGATCCTTTGATCTGGGTTGGCAGTGTTAAAAGATAAATTGAGGCATTTTCAAATGTTTAAGTGTTTATTTGAACAAATGTTCATCCAGATTGTGCAGCACAGACCAGGAGTGTTTAGGAACCCTCTATTGACAAGAGCTATGGGAGAGGTTTTTATAGAGGAGACACAGGAGCAAAGCAAGGAAATTATTTTATTGGCTACAGCGGCAGTGCTTACACTATTTGGGGAAGCCTAGTTGGCTGTTTGTGGTTGGCTGTTCTTCTTAACCCTGAGGCATTTTCAGGAATTGACTCTGGTTTAGGTTTCAGTTTGCTTACATCGGACAACAAGACACTGCAGCCACCTCTAATTTCTCCTTGTTTAATTAACAGTATTTGATTAGTGTACCTGTCCATTTTTTAAATGAATCTTCTTTTGTAGGTTTTTTTGTGTTTGTTTTTTTTTTTCAAGAGGACTCACATGCAGCTCTTTTAAGTTTATTCCTAGGTACTTTTTAGTCTTTTTATCAATGTAACAATTAGCATTTTTTTACTATTATATTTTCTAATTGTTTATGTTACTGCATTGGAAAAGTCTTTATTTCTATGTGTTAATCTTCTATCTCTGACCCTCTTATTAATTCTACCAGTTTGTCACTTGAAAGCCTATTAGATAATTATATTTCCTGTGAATAACAGCAATTTTATTTCTTCTTTAATTTTTTTTACTGAACAGTATGTCATGCACATCTTCCCATGTTAGGGAAGATTGCTCTAATCCTCTGAATGACTGCACAGTATTCGTATATGTACAGTTATTGTGACTTATGTAACAAATCTGATTGCTAGGTATTTCAAGGTTGGTTAGGTTTGGTTTGGTTTGGTTTGGTTTGGTTCCTTGAGTTCTTCCCAATAGCAAATAATGCCTTAATGAAAATCTTTGTGCATTGATGTTTTTATACAGCAGGTCCTTGAATAATGTCATCCTACCTAATAATAGAGTAATATGCAAATCGACCGTACCTTCGCTACACCCACCAGGAAACCTTTGCAGGGACGCTGGGGTGCGGCCGAGCCCAAGGCCGGGAAAGCCTCGGGCGGAGGCTTTCCGGGCCTTGGGCACCAGCGGGGAGCCTGCACGGATCGAAGGCAACCACTGGGGGTCGGCTCCTGCGATCCGTAGCAGGGAGGCTGGGTGCGGCCGAGCCCGCCCAAGGCCGGGAAAGCCTCCCGGCCTTGGGCACCAGCGAGGAGCCTGCACGGATCGCAGGCAACCACCGGGAGTCGGCTCCTGCGATCTGTAGCAGGGACGCTGGGGTGCAGCTGAGCCCAAGGCCGCCGCCCGGGGCCAATCCCCGACCCTGAAAGAAGGCAGAAGGCGGTGGCCACAGCCGAGGCCTGGATCCCCAGTGCCGGCAGAAAACTGGTGCAGGCAGCCAGGTGAATGAAGGTCTATTGCACGAATCTTCGTGCAAACGGGCTGCTAGTTTCATGATAATGTTGATGATATTAAATCTTTATAGTTGAAAGTATTACATATGTAGGAACTTATTGCTTGTATATCAATAGCCAATGGTAAAATCAATTTTGTTATAGATCATTTCACTTAAAGTCACAGAACCTGTTGATGACTTAAATTAGGATTTATACTGTACCAGTGTTTGTATTTCTATTGGACAAAATGCCTAAAATGTATTTAAAATTATTTCAGATTCTCCACATAAAAAGTGTGTTACCTCTGAAGCCTATTCTTTCTCCAGCAGCAGTCCTTGCCATCTCTAGCTCTGCTGGGAGACTTATCAGCCTCCTCCCATTACCACTGAGCGATTGTAGATTGTTCTAATTGGTTTCTCATCAATGCAATCCTGTGTGCTTAAACTTCTAGATTTACTCCATGTTCCAGTTATGTTGGTGGCTGCTTTCCCCATTTCCAGTACTGCCCTGGAGTAGGTGGAGGAAATGATACTGGTGAATTAGATCATTGTATTGAACTTGAACACCCCTCCCCCAGCACCTGTCTACCTGAAAAATCTTTTATAGAATAGCAGACATCAAGTAGACAGAATAGTACTTAAGAGATGCAGAAAATAACAGCGTCTGCAAAATTCTATATAATAAAAGCCTAATATGATAAGTGTCTGGACGTCCATTCAACCAATCATAGTGTAATATGCTAATGATATGCTAAGACCGCTCAACTGTTCACTATGACATGTACTGACCACCAGGGGCAGACTCTCCAACCAATAGATTATCTTGCTGCTGGAGTCCAGCTGATCAGGACTGAGTGAGATGGGCCTGACACGCCCTGGAGCCCTCCTGCGTCCCTCCCTGGCCCCAGTCGTGCACTGGTGGGGTCTCTTGGCCTGTCGGAGAGCCGGTTTTGGCCCTATCCTATTCAACGCAGGAGCTGCCCCTGGTGGTGAGTGCACTCCCACAGGGGGAGTGCTGGCTCAGCCAGAAGCTGGGCTCACGGCTGGCAAGCGCAGCAGCAGTGGCGGGAGCCTCTCCCACCTCCGCAGCAATGCTAAGGATGTCCGACTGCCCCGGGGAGCAGGCCTAAGTCATCAGTCAGACATCCCCCAAGGGCTCCCAGACTGCGAGAGGGTGCAGGCTGGGCTGAAGGACTCGCTTCTTCCCCCTCCCCACCCCGCCAGTAAATGAATCTCGTGCTCCAGGCCTCTAGTATGATTATAATCAAATAAAATATGCATCCATATAGTGTTCTAGTACTAGAAAGGAGCAGAAACATTTTATGTTTTAATTAAATATTTATTGTTGAAAGTATTGCATATGTCCCCCCTTTTCCTCCATGACCCTTTCTACCATGCCCTGTCCCCTGACCCAGGTGTTCACCCCCTATTGTCTGTGTCCATGGGTTATGCATATATGCATACAAGTTCTCTTCCCTCCTACCCACCCACCCCCACCTTCCCTCTGAGATTCCACAGTCTGTTCCATGCTTCTGTGTCTCTAGATCTATTTTCTTCATCAGTTTATTTTGTTCATTAGATTCCACATATGAGTGAGATCACGTGATACTTATCTTTCTCTGACTGGCTTATTTCGCTTAGCATAATATTCTCCAGGCTATCTCAAAGTATAAGAGATCTTTCTTTTTTACGGCTCCATAGTATTCCATGGTGTAAATGTATGACAACTTTTCCACAGCTTTTTTACCCACTCATCTACTGATGGGCATTTGGGCTGTTTCCAGACCTTAGCTATTGTAAATAACACTGCTATGAACATAGGGGTGCATGTATTCTTTCTGATTGGTGTTTTGGGACTCTTACTGTATATGCCTAGAAGTGGAATCACTGGGTCAAATGGCAGTTCTATATTTAATTTTTTGAGGAAATGCCATACTGTTTTCCCTAATGGCTGCACCAGTCTGCATTCCCACCAGCAGTGTACTAGGGTTCCCTTTCCTCCACATCCTCACCAGCACTTGTCATTTGTTAATTTGTTGATGGTAGCCATTCTGACAGGTGTGAGGTGAGTTTGTATATCTCTGATGATCAGTAATTTTGAGCATTTCTTCATATGGTTTTTAGCCATCTGTATGTCCACTTTGGAGAAGTGTCTATTTAGGTCCTTTGCCCATTTTTTAATTGGGTTGTTTGTCTTTCTTTTGTTAAGTTGTATGAGTTCCTTATATATTTTGGATATTAATTCTTTAGCAGATGTGTCATTGCCAATTTTTTAAAATATATTCTCCCATACAGTGGGCTCCCTTTTCATTTTGTTGATTGTTTATTTTGTTGTGCAGAAGCTTTTTATTTTGATGTAGTTCCATTTGTTTATTTTCTCCTTTGTTTCCTTTGCCCTAGGAGATGGATACCCAAACATATTGCTATGAGAGCTGTCTAAAATTTTGCTGCCTATGTTTTCTTCTAGGATTTTTATGGTTTAACTTTTTTACATTTAAGTCTTGGATCCATTTTTGAGTTTATTCTTTTGTATAGTGTAAGTTGGTGGTCTAGTTTCATTTTTTTGGCATGTATCTGTCCAATTCTCCCAACACCATTTATTGAAGAAACTGTCTTGACTCCATTGTATGCTCTTGCCTCCATAGTCAAATATTAATTGGGCGTACTGGCTTGGGTTGATATCTACAGTCTTTCTTCTGTTCCATCTATATGCTTGTTCTTGTGCCAGTACCAGGCTGTTTTGATTACCGTGGCTTTGTAATATAACTTGATATCTGGTATTGTCATTCCTCCAACTTTGTTCTTCTTTCTCAGGATTGCTGCGGCTATTCAAGGTATTTTTGGTTCCATATAAATTTTTGGAGTGTTTGTTCTAGCTCTGTGAAATATGCCGTTGGTAATTTAATAGGGATTGTGTGGAATCTACATTTTGCTTTGGGTACTATGGGCATTTTAATTATGTTAATTTCATCAATCCATGAACACAGTATATTCTTCCACTTGTTTATAGCTTCCTCTACCTCTTTTTTTCATTGTCCTGTAGTTTTCTGAGTATAACTCTTTTACCTCCTTGGTTAGGACTTCCAGTACTATCCTATATAATAAAGAGGTAATATGCAAATTGACCCTCAAGCCCTCATGTCACAAGATGGCCACCCCCACATTGTCACAAGATGGCCAGCAGGGGAGGGCAGTTGGGGTGATCTGGCAGGTAGGCACTTAGGTGTCAATAATGCCAGCAGGGGAACGTTTCCGTGTCCATCAAGCCAGCAGAGGAGTGGTTAGAGGGCTATCAGCCTGGCAGGCAGAGTGGTTAGGGGCAATCAGGCAGGCAGGCAGGTGAGTGGTTAGGAGCCAGCAGTCCCAGATTGTGAGAGGGATGTCCCCCGAGGGGTCCCAGATTGGAGAAGGTGCAGGCTGGGCTGAGGGACACTATCCCCCCACCCCCCAGTGCATGAATGTCGTGCACTGGGCCTCTAGTGTTGAATAAGAGTTGTTGAAAGCGACATCCTGTCTTGTTCCTGTTCTTAGAGGAAATGGGTTTAGTTTTTGCTTATTGAGTATGATGTTGGCTGTATATTTGTCATATATGGCCTTATTATGTGGAGGTATGATCCCTCTATTCCCACTTTGCTGAGAGTTTTTATCAAAAATGAGTGTTGGCCGAAACTGGTTTGGCTCAGTGGATAGAGCATCGGCCTGCTGACTGAAGGGTCCCAGGTTCGATTCCGGTCAAGGGCATATACCTTGGTTGTGGGCACATCCCAGTAGGGGGTGTGCAGGAGGCGGCTGATCAATGTTTCTTTCTCATCGATGTTTCTGGCTCTCTATCCCTCTCCCTTCCTCTCTGTGGAAAATCAATAAAATACATTTTAAAAAAAATGAGTGTTGGATTTTGTTGAATGCTTTTTCTACATCTATTGATATGATCATGTGATTTTTGTATTTTAATTTGTTTATGTGATATATCATGTTTATTGATTTGCAAATATTGTACCAGACTTGCATCCCTGGAATAAATCTCACTTGGTCATGGTGTATGATCTTTTTTAGTATATTGCTGGTTCCAATTTGCTAATATTTTCTTGATGATTTTAGCATCTATGTTCATCAGGGATATTGGCCTATAATTCTCTTTCTTTGTAGTGTCTTTATCTGGTTTTGGAATTAGGATAATGCTGGCCTCATACAAGGAGCTTGGAAATGTTCCTTCCTCTTGTATTTTTTCTAATAGTTTGAGGATGATAGATGTTAGTTGTTCTTTGAATGTTTGATAAAACTCCCCTGTGAAGCCACGTGGACCAGGGCTTTTGTTTGCTGGGAGTTTTTTTTTTTTACTGCTTCAATTTCATCAATTGTTATTGGCCTATTCAGGCTTTCTAATTCTTCCTGATTCAGTTTTGGAACATTGTATTTTTTTTTTTAGGAATTTGTCTATTTCATCCACATTGTCCAACTTGTAGGCATATTGTTGTTCATAGTATTTTCTTAAAATTCTTTGTATTTCTGTGCTATCAGTAGTTACTTTACTGCTTTCGGTTCTGATTTTATTTATTTGGGTCCTCTCTCTTTGTTTCTTGATGAGTCTGGCTAAAGGTTCATCAATCTTGTTTATCTTTTCAAAGAACTAGCTCTTGGTTTCATTGTTTTTTGTATTGTATATTTTAGCCTGTATCTCATTTATTTCTGCTCTAATCTTTATTATTTCTTTATTTGTACTTACTCTGGGCTTTTCTTGTTATTCTCTTTAAGTTACGGGGTTAAATAGCTTATTGGTAATTTTTGTATTTTTTTGAGGTCGGCCTGTAGTGCTATGAACTTCCCTCTCAGGACTGCTTTTCCTGTATCCCAGAGGTTTGGGGTTGTGTGTTCGTTGTCATTTGTTTCCAGGAAGTTTTTGATTTCTTGCTTGATCTCATTGGTAACCCAGTCATTGTTTAATAACATGCTAGTTAGCCTCCATGTGTTTCAGTGTTTTTGAGTGTTTTTATTATAGTTGATTTCTAATTTCATGCCATTGTGATTTGAAAAGATGCTTGATACGATTTCAGTCTTCTTGAACTTGTAGAGACTTGTTTTGTGTCCTAACATGTGGTCTATCTTTGAAAATGACCCATATGCACTTGAGAAGAATGTATATTCTGCAGCTTTGAGGTGAAATGTTCTATAATGTTCAGATCAATTAAATCCATCTGATCCAGTGTGTCCTTTAGAGTCACTGTTTCCTTAACTTTTTGTCTGGAAGGTCTATCCAGTGAAGTCAGAAGGGTGTTAAAGTCCCCTACTATGACTGTATTGCTGTTGATCTCTCCCTTGAAATCCTCTAAAAAATTTTCTATATATCTAGGTACTCCTATATTGGCTGCATGTACTAGTATGTTTACCAAGGTTATATCCTCTTGTTGGATCAATCCCTTTAGTATTATGTAGTGACCATTATTCTCTATTGTGATAGCCTTCATTGTGAAGTCTATTTTGTCAGATATGAGTACTGCTACCCCAGTTTTTCTTTTGTTTCAATTTGCATGGAAAATACTTTCTATTCCTTCACTCTCATCCTGTGTGAGTCTTTTGTCTGAGGTAGGTCTCTTGTAGACAGCATATAATTGTGCCATGTTTTTTATCCATTCAGCTACCCTATGTCTTTTGATTGGAACATTTAAACTATTTACATTTAAGGTTATTATTGATAGGAACTTATTTATTTTCATTTTAATTCTTTATTCCTAGGTTTCTATATATAGTCTTCTTCTCCTTACAGCAGTCCCTTTAGCATTTTTTACAGTGTTGGTTTGGTAGCGATAAATTCCTTTAGCCTTTTTTTTTTTTTTTTTGGCAGGGGGGAGGGGGGTCTGGGAAGCTCTTTGTTGCAGCATCTATTTTGAATTATAGCCTTGCTGGACATAGTAATCTTAGCTTCAGATTCTTGCTTTTCATTACCTTGAGTACTTCATGCCATTCCCTTCTGGCCTGTAGAGTTTCTGATGAGAAATCAGCTGACAGCCTTATGGGAGCTCCCTTGTAGTTAACAAATTGCTCTTCTCTTGCTGCTTTTAAGGTTCTCTCTTTGTCTTTAATTTTTGGCATTTTAATTAAGATGTGTCTTGGCATGGGACTGCTTGGGTTCTTGCTTAGGATTCTCTGTGCCTCCTGAACTTGTGTAACCTTCACCAGGTTAGCGAAGTTTTCTACCATTATTTCTACAAACATGTTCTCTATCCATTGCTCTCTTTCCTCCCCTTCTGGCACACCTATTATGCAAATATTTTTATGTTTCATGTTGTCCCACAGCTCCCTTAAACTGTCCTTCTGTTTTTTAATTGTGTGTTTTTTTTCTTTTTGGTTCTCTGATTGAGTGATTTTTATTTCTACCCTGTCTTCTAATTCACTGATCTGATACTTGGCTTCTCCTAATCTGCTGTGTATTCCTTCCACTGTGTTCTTTATTAGAGCTATGCCATTCTTTATAGTTACTACATCTTTTCTCATGCTGTTGAGCATCTTTACTATCATTATGTCATTACTCTATGTCTCATGTAATTTCTTATCTCCATTTCATTTATCCCTTCTTCTGGAGAATTCTCTTGTTCTTTCATTTGGGGGTTGTTTTTTTGTCTCCCCATTTTGCCTAACTGTTTGGATTTGTGTTTGTATATTAGGTAGATCTGCTATAACTCCCAATCTCTAATGCAGGACAATTTCAGACACTGAAATTGTAACAGGCTCTGAGTACTCTGTTTGGAGCTACCAGCAATCCACAGCTTGCGGCTCCCTTTGCTGAGGCGGGGTGCCTTTGGAAAGGACCAAGATGTGCATTAAGGTCTGCTTTTCCTAGCCCTGGGCCCAGAAGATAAGGCAAAGACTCAAAGCCTCCAGAGATTCTCCTCTACCTGCAGTCTTATTGTTTTCACCCTTGATTAGCCTCAAGCTATCGACCACAGGGTCGGGGAAGAGGTCTTTCAATAGGGTGGAGCAACTGCCTTCCCCCAAGCAAAAACCGCCTGAATAGCAAATGTATATGGGAGAAAGATGTCCTCTACTATGTGAAGGAGTGACTCAGCACAGGAATCCAGGGTGGCTGCCCTCCAAGCTCCAAACCCAGAGAGCCCTCACCCTTGGACTCTTCTCATACAGCTCCAGTCCACTCTGCCCTCCCTCTGTTGGAGCCCAAGGTGAGTGGCTGCACAAAATATTTCATTGGCCCTTTAAGAGGGTGCCTGCATTTCCAGCCATCTCTCCCTGGCAGACAGCAACCTTGCTGCTTTTCACAGCCAGAAGTTATGTGAGCTCCTTTCTCAGTTTTGGTGCTTTGGGGTGGGGAGCCAACTTGGGGCTTAGAACCCAGAGTTCTCAGTTAGAACCTCCCCACTCCCCTGGCTGAGCTATTCCTCTGGGACTTCAGCTGCTGTCTGTGGAAGCCCGGCCAGCCCTTTCGTGCCTCTGCACTTCCTACCAGTCTTTAAGCAGTCTCCACTTTCCATCCTTGGTTATCTGAATTCTCTCCAGCTAGTCCTCAGTTGATTTTTCTGGGTGGTTCGTCTGTATTTTAGTTGTATTTCCAGTTTGGTCCTGGGAGAGAGTCAGTGTAGCTTCCATTTACTCCACTGCCATTTTGGAAAATCTGGGGCAGATACATTTATAAAAATGAGGCATTGGAGTGGTGGATTTTCTCTCTTTGTTCCTTATTGCTGATAAAATGTTATTTAGCCTGGCTGGGTATGGCTCAGTGGTTTAGCATCCATGGGGAACCAAAAGACCACTGAATCTATTTCGGTCAAGGCACATACCTTGGGTCATGGGTGTGATCCCCAGTAGGGGGTGTGCAGGAGGCAGCCAATTGATGATGTTTCTCTCTCATCATTGATGTTTCTATCTCTCTCTCTCCCTTTCTCTCTAAAAAATTAATTTAAAAAAATGTTATTTAGAAAAAAGCCAAAAAAAAAAAAAAAGCCAAACACAATAAGGATATATATTTTTCAAAGAAGTGTATATATATATATATATATATATATATATATATATATATATATGAGGCCTGGTGCACGAAATTTATGCAGAGGGGGGTCCCTCAGCCCAACCTGAAACCTCTTGCAATCCAGGACACCTCAGGGGATGTCCAACTGCCAGTTTAGGCCCGATCCCACGGACATCCCTCTTGTAATCCGGGACCACTGGCTCCTAACTGCTCACCTTCCTGCCTGCCTGATCACCCCTAACCACTCTGTCTGCCTGCCTGATTGTCCCTAACCCTTCTGCCTGCCTGATTGCCCCTAACCACTCACCAGCCTGCCTGATCGCTCCTAACCACTCACTTGCCTGACTGATCACCCCTAACCACTCGCCTGCCTGCCTGATCACCCCTAACCACTCACCTGCCTGCCTGATTACCCCTAACCACTTGCCTCCCTGCATGATCGCCCCTAACCACTCACCTGCCTGCCTGATCACCTTTAACTGCTCGCCTGCCTGCCTGATTGCCCCTAACCACCTCTGCCTCAGCTCCTGCCACCGCGGCTTCATCCAGAAGGATGTCCGGAAGGTTGTTCAGCTGTCCAGTATCATTAGCATATTATGCTTATATATATACATATATATACTAGAGGCCCAGTGCACAAATTCAGCTGGCTATTGGGGCTGATCATGGTGCAGGAGGTTGGCCAGCTGTGGGGGAGGGGGCATGGGAGGTTGGCTGTGGGACTGCACTGACCACGAGGGGGCAGCTCCTGTGTTGAGCATCTGCCCCCTGGTGTTCAGTGTGTGTCATAGCAACCACTCGACTGGTCGTTCGGTTGTTTGGTTGTTTGGTCACTTAGGCTTTTATATATACACTAGAGGCCTGGTGCATGTAATTCGTGCACTGGGGGGGTGTCCCTCAGCCCAACCTGCACCCTCTCCAATCTGGGACCCCTCAGGGGATGTCCGACTGCCTGTTTAGGCCCAATCCACAGGGACATCCCTTTCACAATCCAGGACTGCTGGCTCCCAACTGCTCGCCTGCCTGCCTGATTGCCCCTAACCGCTTCTGCCTGCCATCCTGGTCACCCCCTAACCACTCCCCTGCCAGCATGATTGACACCTAACTGCTCCCCTGACAGCCCGATCGTCCCCAACTTCCCTCCCCTGCATATTCCCTCTTTATTGGATAGGGTTTTTTCTTTAACATATTGGACAGCCCTAACTGGTTTGGCTAGGTGGATGGAGCATTGGCCTGTAGACTGAAGGGTCGCAGGTTCGATTCTGGTCAATGGCATGTACCTTGGTTGGGGGCACATACCCAGTGGGGAGTGTGCAGGAGGCAGCTGATCGATGTTTCTCTCTCATAGATGTTTCTAGTTCTCTATCCCTTTCCCTTCCTCTCTGTAAAAAATCAATGAAATATATTTAAAAAAAACCACACACATTTAAGATTCCTCCATATCTGCCTGGCTGTGATTCAGTGGTTGAGACCCCAGGCTGCCGCCGCTGGAAGAGGATCGCGCCATGGCGGTACGCGCTCCTCCCAGGCTGAGACCCCAGCCCAGGCTGCCACCGCTGGCAGGGGATCGCACTGTGGGGGTGCGCGCCCCTACCAGGCTGAGACCCCAGCCCAGGCTGCCTCCGCTGGCAGGGGATTGTGCCTTGGGGGTGTGCACCCCTCCCAGGCTGAGACCCCAGCCCAGGCTGCCACCATTGGCAGGGGATTGCGCCTTGGGGGTGTGCACCCCTCCCAGGCTGAGACCCCAGGCTGCCGCCTCTGGGAGGGGATCAGGCGGTGGGGAGTGAATTTGTTTTTGTTTTTTATAAAGGGTCAGGAGGGCCTCTGGGCAGCATTCCGCCAGGCCACTTACTCTGCAGGCTCTCAGCGGCAGCCCTCCCTGAGACTGGGGGACTCCGGCGGGGCTGAGAGGACTGTGCGCCGCCATCTTGTGGCTATGGGCGCCGCCATTTTGTCATGGAGTGATGGTTAATTTGCATATTACTCTTTTATTAGATAGGACTAGAGGCCCAGTGCACGAAATTCATGCACAAAGGGGTGGGGTTGTCCCTCAGCCCAGCCTGCACCCTCTCACAATTTGGGACCCCTTGGATAGAGTCCCTAGGCCTGGCCAGCGATCAGGGCCTATCGGGGCTTTCCTTCCCCCAGCTGCTGGCAGCTGGCCCTGCCCCTGTTGCTGCCACTGCTTGCCATCTGTGCGGCACTGCCACACACCCCCTGCCACCTGTCACCTCCCACTGCAGGTGACAGGTATGGGATGTGATCACTTGGCTGGCCTGGGCCTCCCTCTGTGGGGTGATCGATCATGGGGCCCCAAGATCGATTACCCTGCAGAGGGAGGTCCCACCCACCTACCACAGCACCTCCAGCCAGGTGGCCTGGGCCTCCCTCTGCAGGGTAATCAATCGTGGGGCTCCACAATCAATGACTTTACAGAGGGAGGCCCCACCTACCTGGCCAGGGCTCCACGATTGATTGCCGCACAGAAGGTGGCCCGGGCCTCCCTCTTTGGGGTGATCACAGAGCCCCCACCCCCATCGATCTCCCCACCGACCAGTGGCTTGGGCCTCCCTCTTTAGGATGATCGATCGCAGAGCCCCCCATCCATCACCTCACAGAAGGACACCCCCCTCTGCAGGGCAATTGTGGGATGATGCCAGGGCCACCCGACCAATCACATCACACGTGCCTTGGCTGGCCTGGCGCCAGTGCATGTCATAGCGTGGTCTCCTGGAAGGTCGTCCAGACAGTTGTTCTCTTAGTCAGTTGTTCGGTCAATTTGCGTATTACCCTTTTATATATATATATATATATATATATATATATATATATATATATATATATATATATATATATATATATATATATATATATATATATATATATATATATATATATATATTACTAGAGGCCCAGTGCATGAATTCGTGCATGGGTGGGGTTCCTCAGTCTGGCTGGCAGTTGGGGCCTATTGGGGCCATCTTGCCCAGTTCCTATTGGGGCCAATGGAGGCCAGCCAGCTGGGAGGAGGGACTGTGGGAGGTTGGCTGACCGTGGGAGGTTGACTGTGGGAGCACACTCCTGCATTGAGTGTCTGCCCCTTGGTGGTCAGGGCGCATCATAGCTATCATCTGGTTGTAACAGTCGCTTAGGCTTTTATATATATAGATTGACTTCAGGGAGAAAGAGAAGGAGAGAGATAGAAACATCAATGATGAGAAAAAATCATCGATCTGCTGCTTCCCGCATGCCCCAACTGGGTACTGAGCCCGCAACCTGAGCATATGGCCTGACTGGGAATTGAACTGTGACCTCCTGGTTCATAGGTAAATGCTCAACCACTGACACACACCGGCTGGGCTCATGTTTTCTTTTATATTAAACTTCTTTCCTATTTTGTCAGGATTAATGACAAATATATATTCTTTTGACAGGGAAGAAAACACGCACTATAAAGAAGGAAACTGAACCTGAAAGTATAGCTGCTATGTTAAGAGGTGAATGGATGTTTGGCATCATTCCCTGTGTGGCAAAGGCAAACTGCTATTAGGGAACCTACTTAACTTGGATGGTTCTCATGCCCTTTAGAAAAACCCTCCCCATAATAATATATGCAATAAGGTGGTGAAAAGGGAGGGTTTCAGGGCATTTAAATGGGGTGTGTGTATGGAGGGTGTGCATTTGCATGTGTGTGTGTATGAGTGCATGTGTGTGTGCATGTGTGTGTGTGTGGGGGGGGGGGTGGTGGTGATGGGCTAGGATCTCCAAACTAGAGAAAATGGGATACAGTGCACAAAGACTTTAAACTTTCCTTCTAAATCTATCCTTTTCTCTTCAGAAAAATGGGTAATTAATCCAGAAGAGGTAAAACTAAATATTTTATGTGAGTTGGAGGTAAGAAATATTTCAGTCCAACTAGTAAATCATGCTCATGGTAAATCGATCATTCACCTTCATTTTCTTTTTCTGTGTCTCTCTTTAAAATTTAGTTTGAGGAAGACTTTATAACATTGTTTGAGCCTTCTCTGAGAACATTACCCAGTGTCGGGCCACCATCTTTTCTGGCATTCAAACAGGAGCATTCCACTTTAGGCACTGACTTCAAGGTGATTTTCATTTTTTCTTTTTTTACTCTAATAAATGAAGTGAAAAGGCACATGATGATTTGCACAAAAGACAGTGAACATACTTTTAAAAAACATAGGCAAAGAGCCCATTTACTTGAAATAGCATTTGGACAGGATAGCTATGGTAGTTTCTTAGGACTGCTGCCAAAAAGAGCCACAGACTAGGTGCCTTAAAATGACGAACACGTATTGTCTCCCAGTTCTGAAGGTGAGAAGTCCAAAGTCAGTAAGTGCAGCACGCAGGAGAGTAGCCTTTCTTGCCTCTTCCAGGCTCCTGGTTGTGGTTGTCAGTTCTTATGCTTGGCTGGCAGCGCCATCACTTCAGTTTCTGTCTTAGTTGCCCTGGAGGTTTGGGGGTCTGTGTCCAAGTGTTTCTCTTCTCCAAGGACACTAGCCATGTTGGATTAGGGCCCACCCCAATGACCTCCTCTAAACTTGATGACATCTGCAAAGACCCCATTTCTAGATAAGGCCACATTCACAGGTTCCAGGAGTTACGACTTCACTGTCTTTTGGGGGGACACAATTCAACCTGTAAGAGTGGCCATAATGCCTGGAAACATAGATAAGATGTAGATTTGCCATATTAGATCATGTTAAGTGACCAATGCCTGTGCTTGGTGGGCAAGGAAAAGGTCATCTTAGTGATTCCAACAGGATGGCACAGCACCCACTTCACGTGAGTGGTGAGGGACTGCCTGGTGGAACGATTGTTTCCAAACTTGGGTGTTATGGACACGTGGAGAGAGCTGAACACCCCCCATATGGCAACCCTTTGATTACTTCTTCTGGGTGCACTAAGGCGCAGGCTTATTCAATGAAAACGAGACACCAATCATGTGAGACAGCCTGTGGCCAATGCGTTGAAGGAATTGGTGGGAAATCTGCGTGGATGCTCTGAGGTGGTGTTCATTGCTGATTTGTGCAGCACATTGAACTTTGCAATTCTGGTGCAACACATTGACTATATCATGTCATTTAATGTCAACCAACATTTACTGTTTATATTTAGCCCAGGGTTAGTCACCCTATAGACTCTACAAGTTGAAATTCTTTATTCAAACATAACGCCTTCCTTCTTCTGAACCACAAAGGCTCGTATCCAGGGAAGTTTCTCAAGGTTTCTTCCCCTGACACCTAGAGATGCACCTGAACATTAGGAAGGTCCTTTCTTCCAGGGACCTGTCCCTGCACTAGCACCTGGGCAGGGATGGCTCCTCCTGCTCTTCGGACAGACCTTCCAGGTCCTCTAGTCTAGGAGCAGAGCAACTGGCTTTCCCACTTTCCCCTCCAGTCATATTCTCTTCAAGTGCAGATTACAATCCCACTCATGGTCTTTTGAATCATCTCCACCTTGCTTCACCCCAGGTAAAGGGATAAAGGGACCTCAGGCTGAGGAGCTCACTACCAAGACCCTTGAATGGAGCAGGTTGCAGATGTCCTGGCATTGTTAAGCTCTCCTTCTGCCCTGCTCCATCATCTGGTAGCCATCCTGGATTTACTCCACCGTTTCTCTATTACAAGGCTTTACCACTCCGCTCACCCACTAAGTCCTCTGCTTTCAGCTACATTATTGTGTCATTTTAATGGCTAAAGGTATTGAACAGAACTCCAGGATGGTGAATCCCTGACTGTACTGGCCACCTCAGTTACACTTTGGCCCCATGATGGCCATCTTGCCAATCCCAGAGAATGGTTCCTATGGAAAATACAGATGCCCTTGTGGCATTCATGACCTGTGAGCCATAATCTTTGTCTTTTCCTGAGACCTGTGCTGAGGTTTGCCTGCTTGCCATCATGACCTCAGATCACCAGCATGCCATAATGTATCAACCCCTCACGGAGCCACCTGAACTCCTAACTCCAGATCTCCTTGCTTCCCCTGCTCTCTCCTTCTCCCCTCTGGAATTAACTTCATAGCCCAGAAAGGAGAATTCAGAGCCCCAATCTGGGCTTCCCCTTGAGAAAGGACTCTAATTTAGAATGGTGATCATTATGAATGGTGACCTGCATAAGTAATGTCAAGACTTTTTTTACCTGGCACTTTTTGAAGGAGTTTATGGCATTCAAAATCTTAGACCACTTGCCTACAATTTGATATATGTTATCTCCTGTCTCTTGCATCTACTTACACACTGTATATCCCCCTCCCCAACAAGAGACTCTGATGTCAACAGTCATTTCTGAAACTTTGTTCTTACACTAAGGAGCCATTCAAAGGACCAACACAGCTCCTGATGGGCTCAGCTGTACTCTGGTGAACTGCACCAGAGAGAGGCCCCCAACACCACCTCAGCATCCTCAGTCCTTACCAACTCATTAACAGAAGTGATGTCTCATTCTGGAATATATAGATCTTGCTGGCTTGGTACCTTCTAGTATAGAATCTCAGGCTCTTGAAAGTTTCCCGCCAACTATTTCTGGGAGACTTCAGGGTGTCTGACAGGAGCTCTCAAGTAGGTTTGTATATCTCTATACTCCTGCTGTCCTAACGGGCACTCACTGGCCTGCCCAGAGCCCTGGCTCCTGCTGCTGCTTGTGGGCAGGTCTTCATTTTCCCCCCTCTCTCAAGGGAGAAGAGGAAGAGGTATTGCTGACGTGTGAATTTTGTGGGAGTGATCTAAGAACATTTCTTTCTGCTATGGATATTTATTCTGACAACAGTAGCTCTGAACCAATGAAACATGTAAGTTCTAAAGCAGATTTACTGAGGAAATAGTGTTATTTTAAATACCATTTTAAAATATATGTAGTATTTTCTCCTTGCATTGCCATTCTTTAAAATCATGTGTTAGCAGTCGGGGAAACAAATCATAAACACAATGGGATACCATTCCACACCCACTAGGATGGTATTAATAAAATGACAGACAATAACAAGTGTTGGCAAGGATGCAGAGCAGGGGTCCTCAAACTTTTTAAACAGGGGCCAGTTCACTGTCCCTCAGACCAATGGAGGGCCGGACTATAGTTTAAAAAAAACTATGAACAAATTCCTATGCACACTGCACATATCTTATTTTGAAGTAAAAAAACAAAACGGCAAAAACACCCGCATGTGGCCCGCAGGCCGTAGTTTGACGCCTGATGTAGAGAAACTGGAACCCTCATACGCTATTGAAGGGGAATATAAAATGGTACAGCTGTGTTGGGAAAAAGTTGGGTAGTTCCTCAAAAAGTTACACATACAATTACCATATAACATACAAATCCATTCCTAGGTACATACCCAAGAAAATTTACAATACATGTCCACACAAAAACTGGTACACAAATGTTCACAGCAGCATGATTTATAACAGCCAAAAGGTGAAAATAATCCAATGCCCTTCAACTGATGAATGGGCAAATAAATGTGGTGTATTCATAAAATCAAATATTATTTAGTCATAAGAATTGAAGTACTAATACATACTACAACATAGACGAACCTTGAAAACATTATGCTCAGTGGAAGAAGCCATACACAAAGTAACGCATATTGTATGATTCCATGTATATGAATTGTACAGAACAGGCAATAATAGAGACAGAAAATAGATTAGTGGTTGCCAAGGGCTGAGCGGAGAGGAGGATAGGGAGTGAGTGTCAATGGATACAGGCTTCATGTCCTAAAATTGATGGTTGTGATGGTTACACAACTCTGGATACACTAAAAACCATTGAATTGCACACTTTAAATGGGTCAATTGTATGGTATATGAATTATATCTCAATAAATTTTTTTACCAAAAACTGTTATTATAGATTATTATTCAAACCCCATTAGCCATTTTTGGTTTTTACCCCCTCTAATTATCTTCACCCAAAACTAAAGAGAAGAAAATGACCTCTTTGTTTTTAGGCCATCTGTTGTAGTTCTTTCCAAAATCTGGTTGATTACATCTATGAGGAAAAACAAAAAATCCAAAGTTCTAAAGAGGAATTCATCTGTATCGACCCTCATGCAGCCCACGGCACTGAGGTGGAGAGATTCAAAGCAAAGGAAAAGGCCCTGAGGAGGTAACATCGAGATTTGGATATTGAAACTCAGATAAGTCCACTTAAAGAGCTCTTTGTAAAATGAACCTGGTTTTTCAAAATACATTATTTTGAAGATATATTCCCAATGAAGAGATAAAATTTATCAAAGCAAACCTATTACAAAACCTGGTGGATGTTATGAGATTCAGGAGCTCCCAGAAACTCAGTGAACTCACTGATTTAAAATAGAAACTTACCCAGATTCTCAGGACAATTCAGAATTCCTATTTTGGAGAAATTTGTCCACTAAACAAAATGGAGATCCATGTGCTTTGATTAAATAACTAGACTCACAAGTAATAACAGATAAAAATTACAAGGGATGATATTGAAACAGTTACAATTTGTCATATACTTTCTACAGCTTGAAACATTAGATTTATGGATTTATTTATTTATTTCTTTTTTTGTAGAAAACAGGAGCAACAAGTAGCCAAACATTGGGAAATAAAAACAAATGAACATACTAGTTTCTCTGAAGAAGGTGAGTTCATCGATGCTCATGTTATAGATCAGTTGCACTTCAGAAAGCTCATATGTTTGACCAAGAGCTAAAACTGGCATTTTTTTAAATTTTATTAATCCTCACCGGAGGATATTTTTCCATTGATTTTTTTTTAGAGATAGTGGAAAGGAAGGGGAGAGAAAGAGAGAGAGAAACATTGATGTGAGACACATCAATTGGTTTGCCTCCTGCATGTGTCCTGACCAGGGCCAGGGATTAAGCCTGCAACTAAGGTATGTGCCCTTAAACAAAATCTAACCGGGGGCCCTTAAGTCCACAGGCTGATGCTCTATCCACTGAGCCAAACCGTCCAGGGCAAAACTGGCATATTTAAAAAACACTATTTAAAGTTTTCATTTCAGTCGATGCATTTGTCAAAATGGCTCAGAAAAGCTGATGTTTCAAGTCATCTGGCTTTTGAAGTTTTTAGTGTTCATCTAGTTATTATTGATTGAAATGAATTAACAACATCTATGGTAGTATAGAGCATGTTACAGATAACTGCAAAGAGCTTTTGGGTTCAGTGTCTTTTGTTTTATTAAGCACATATTCCATTTTGTTTTCAAGCTGGGGTATGGTAAATCTGTCAAAAATAAATCAGGTTTCTTTCTTCATAGGTTCCACAAGTCACCTGGCCAATATAGTTAAAGAGCTGGGATTGTTAAAGGAGCACTGATGTTAGAATCACAAGCTCTGAATTCATATCCTTGCTTTTCTACTTAGAGGCTGTCTGCTTTGGGGTAAATTATTTAATCTTTCTTAGCATTAGGCTCCTCCTCTACCACTCAGTACTATGGAGAAGATACTTAGAGACAATATATTTTTGTTTTTGAAACTAAATCTCTAGTATAAAGTTCTTGATATTCAACTGTTTTCTACTAGGTCTAAGGCCAGAATATTGCACTTAATGAAAATAAACATTTTTCTGTATGTATGTATGTATGTATGTATGTATGTATTTATTTATTTATTTATTTATTTATTTATTTATTTATTTATTTATTTTACTTCCAATTGGTGTTTCTGATTTCTTGGGATATATTCCTAGAAATGGGATTACTGGGTCAATTGAGAATTCCATTTTTAATTTTTTGAGGAAACACCATACTATTGTCCACAGTGGCTGCACCAGTCTGCATTCCCACTAGCAGTGCACGAGGGATCCTTTTTCTCCACATCTTCACCAGCACTTGTCTTTTGTCAATTTGTTGATGATAACCATTCTGACAGGTGTGAGATAGTATTTCATTGTCATTTTTATTTGCATCTCACGGATGATTAGTGGCTTTGAGCATGTTTTTATATGTCTCTTGGCCTTCTGTCTGTCCACTTTTGAAAAGTGTCTATTTAAGTCCTTTGCCCATTTTTTTATTGGATTGTTTATCTTCCTTTTGTTAAGATGTATGAGTTCCCTATAAACTTTGGAGATTAGGCCCTTATCAGAGATAACATTGTCAAATAGGTTCTGCCATACAGTGGGCTTTCTAGTTCTTTTCTTGATGGTTTCTTTTGCTGTGCAGAAGCATTTTATTTTGATGTAGTCCCATTTGTTTATTTTCCCCTTAGTCTCCATTGCCCTAGGAGCTGTATCGGTAAAGATATTGCTATGACATATGTCTGATATTTTGCTGCCTATTGAGTCTTCTAATATTTTTATGGTTTCCCATCTTATGTTTAAGTCTTTATCCATTTTGAGTTTATTTTTGTGTATGGTGTAAGTTGGTGATCTAGTTTCATTTTTTTGCATGTATCTGTCCAATTTTCCCAACACCATTTATTGAAGAGACTGTCTTGACTCCATTGTTTGTTCTTGCCTCCTTTGTCAAATATTAATTAAGCATAATGGCTTCAGTCAATTTCTGGGTTCTGGGTTTGGTTTCATTGGTCTATATTTCTGTTCTTGTGCCAGTACCAAGCAGTTTTGAGAACAGTGGCTTTGTAATACACCTTGATATCTGGTATTGTGATCCCGCCAACTTTGTTCTTTCTCAGGATTGCTGCAACTATTTGGGGTCTTTTTTTTATTCCATCTGAGTTTTTGTAGAGTTCATTCTAGGTCTGTGAAATATGCCATTGGTATTTTAATACGATTGCATTAAATCTATAGATTACTTTGAGTAGTATGAACATTTTAATGATGTTGATTTTACCAATCCATGAACACCGTATATTCTTGCATTTGTTTATGTCTTCCTTTATATCTTTTTTCAGTGTCCTGTAGTTTTCTGAATACAGGTCTTTTACCTCCTTAGTTACGTGTATTCCCAGGTATCTTAATTTTTTTGTTGCAACAGTAAATGGGATTCTTTCTTTGTTTGTTTCTCTTTCCATGGGTTCATTATTGGTGTATAAAAAGGCCATAGATTTCTGGGTGTTAATTTTGTATCCTGCTACAGTGCCAAATTCATGTATTAAATCTAGTAGTTTGGTGTGTTTTTTTATGGAGTCTTTGGTGTTTTTTATGTATAATATTATGTCATTTGCAAGTAATGACAGTTTTACTTCTTCTTTTCCAATATGGGTGCCTTTTATTTCTTCTTCTTGTCTAATCTCTATGGCTAGCACTTCTAGTACTATGTCAAACAGGAGTGGTGAGAGTGCGCATCCCTGTCTTGTTCCTGTTCTTAGGGGAAATGGTTTTAGTTTTTGCCCATTGAGTATGATGTTGACTGTAGGTTGGTCATATAAGGCTTTTATTATGTTCAGGTATGATCCCTCTATTCAAACTTTGCTGAGAGTTTTTATCATAAAGGGTATTGGATTGTGTGAAATGCTTTTTCTCCATCAATTGATATAATTATGTGATTTTTATCTCTCAGTTTGTTTATGTGATATATCATGTTTATTGATTTGCAGATATTGTACCAGCCTTGCATCCCTGGTATAAATCCCACTTGGTCATGGTGTATAATCTTTCTAATGTAATGCTAGATCTGATTTGCTAGAATTTTGTTGAGGATTTTAGCATCTGTGCTCATCAAGGATATTGGCCTGTCGTTCTCTTTTTTGTGGTGTCTTTATCTGGTTTTGGAATTAGGGTAATTCTGGCTTCATAGAAAGAGCTTGGAAGTGTGCCTTCCTCTTGAATTTTTTTAAATAGTCTGAGGAGGATAGGTTTTAGTTCTTCTTCGAATGTTTGGTAAAACTCCCCTGTGAAGCCATTTGGCCCAGGGCTTTTGTTTGCTGAAAGTTTTTTGATGACTTCCTCAATTTCCTCCATAGTTATCGACCTATTCAGATTATTTTATTTTTCCTGATTGAGTTTTGGAAGGTTATATTTTTCTAGGATTATGTCCATTTCTTCTAGATTGACCAGTTTGTTGGAATAGAATTTTTCATAGTATTTTGTTTTTTGTTTTTTGTTTTTTGTTTTTTGTTTTTGTTTTTGTTTTTACAATCCTCTGAATTTTGGTGGGGTCTGTTGTTATTTTGCCTCTTTCATTTCTGATTTTATTTATTTAGGTCCTCTCTCTTTCTTGGTGAGCCTTGCTAGAGGTTCATCAATCTTGTTTATACTTTCAAAGAACCAACTCTTGGTTTCATTGATCTTTTATATTGTTGGGGGAGGGGGGGCGCGATTGTTCGTTTGTTTGTTTCTTTTGGTCTCTATGTCATTTATTTCCACTCCTTCTGCTCACTCTGGGCTCTTCTTCTTGCTCTCTTTCTAATTCTTTAAGTTGTAGAGTTATATAATTTATTACCAGTTTTTCTTGTTTTTTTTGAGGTAGGCCTATAATGCTATAAACTTCCCTCTCAGGACTGCTTTCATTGTGTACCATATTTTGGATTGTTTTGTTTTCTTTTTCTTTTTCTTTTTTTGCATATTTCTCTTTTATTGGATAGGATTATTACAGTTGTTCCTCTTTTTTCCTCCCATAGCTCCCCTCCACCCAGTTCCCACCCCACCCCATTCCCTAACCCCCCCATTTTCCTCATCGATAGGTGTATGATTTTTGCCCAGTCTCTTCCCGCATCCCCCACAACCCTTTCCCCTTGAGGATTGTCAGTCCACTCCCTTTCTATGCCCCTGATTCTATTATATTCACCAGTTTATTCTGTTCATCAGATTTTTATTCACTTGATTTTTAGATTCACTTGTTGATAGATATGTATTTGTTGTTCATAATTTTTATTTTTACCTTTTTCTTCTTCTTCCTCTTCTTAAAGAATACCTTTCAGTATTTCATATAATACTGGTTTGGTGGTGATGAACTCCTTTTAGCTTTTTCTTATCTCTGAAGCTCTTTATCTGACCTTCAATTCTGAATGATAGCTTTGCTGGGTAGAGTAATCTTGGTTGTAGGTTCTTGCTATTCATCACTTTGAATATTTCTTGCCACTCCCTCTGGCCTGCATAGTTTCTGTTGAGAAATCAGATGACAATCGTATGGATGCTCCCTTGTAGGTAGGTAACTGTTTTTCTCTTGCTGCTTTTAATATTCTCTCTTTGTCTTTTGCCCTTGGCATTTTAATTATGATGTGTCTTGGTGTGGTCCTCTTTGGATTCCTTTTGTTTGAGGTACTCTGTGCTTCCTGTATTTGTAAGTCTATTTCTTTCACCAGGTGGGGGAAGTTTCCTGTCATTATTTCTTCAAATAGGTTTTCAGTATCTTGCTCTCTCTCTTCTTCTGGCACCCCCATAATTCTGATGTTGGTAGGCTTGAAGTTGTCCCAGAGGCTCCTTACACTATCTTCATATTTTTGGATTCTTTTTTCTTTTTGCTTTTCCGGATGGGTGTTTTTTGCTTCTTTGTATTTCAAATCCTTGACTTGATTCTTGGGATCCTCTAGTCTACTGTTGGATCTCTGTATATTATTTTTTTATTTCAGTCATTGTATGCTTAATTTCTAGTTGGTCCTTTTTCATATTCTCGAGGGCCTCACTAAATTTATCGGCCTTTTCTAGAAAAGTCTTGAGTAACCTTATAACCGTGGTTTTGAACTCTATATCCAGTAGTTTGCTTTCCTCCATTTCTTTCATTTGTGACCTGTTTCTTTGTCTCCGCATTTTGGCTGCTTCCCTGAATTGATAGAGTGGCTTTGTGTGCTAGGTGTCCTATAGGGCCCAGTGGCTCAGCCTCCCCAGTTACCTGAGGTGGACACTCTTGGTGCACCCCTTTGTGGGCTGTGTGCACAGTCTTGTTGTAGTTAAGCCTTGAGTGTTGTTGGTATCACTGGGAGGAACTGACCTCCAGGCCAATTGGTTGTGAGGTTCAGCTGTGTCTATGATGGGAGAACTTCTGTGCTGGAGACACCCTTATGGGGCAAGACTTGCTTCAGTGGGTCTCTGGAGTTCAGAGCAGTCGGGAGCTTGTGTCTCCCTCCAAATTGAAAAAGCCAGCCACATACTCAGTTGCCAGCCCTCTCCGTGCACACGCCTCCGTACCTCTGGACTTTACTTCCGCAGCTCCTCTGAGTCTCAGTGTGCTTTTCTCTTCCCTTCTAGTTGTAGAATTTCTACTTAGCCAGCCTTCCTGTGGTTCTGGATGATGTCCGTTTTGTCTTTTAGTTGTAGTTTTGAAGTGGTTGTGCACGGCAGCAAGTTCAGGTGTTTACCTATGCCACCATCCTGGTTTCACCTGGATTGTTTTGATTTCATTGTCATTTGTTTCCAGGCTGTTTTTTATTTCTTACTTGATCTCTTTTGTAATGCAATCATTGTTTAATAGCATGCTATTTAGCCTCCAAGTGTTTGAATTTTGTGATTGTTTTTATTGTAGTTTATTTCTAATATTATGCCATTGTAATCTGAGAAGATGCTTTATATGATTTCAATCTTGTTGAATTTGAAGAGACTTTGCCTGTGTCCCAATATGTGCTCTATTTTTGAAAATGTCCCATGTGCACTTGAGAAGAATGTATATTCTGTAGCTTCAGGGTGAAATGTTCTGAAGATGTCGGTTAAGTCCATCTGATCTATTGAGTCATTTAGGATTCTTTGCTGATTTTTTGTTTAGAGGATTTATCCAGTGATGTCAATGGGGTATTAAATTCCCCTACTATGACTGTATTAGATGCCTGGTGCATGAAAATTCATGCACTGGAGGGGGAGGGGTACCTCAGCCAGGCCTGCCCCCTCTCACAGTCCGGGAACCATCAGGGGCGGGAGGCAACCAGCAATCAGGAGAAGGTGATGCCATATCACACTTCTGCTGCTGCCACTGCCGGCAGTGCAAGCCTCGGCTGGCCCTGGTTACCTGAGCCTTGGCTGGCCCTGGGTGGCTGGGCAGCTGCCATCTGAGGCTTGCCTGCACCTTGGGCCGGCCCTTGGCAGCTGGGCAGCTGCCATCTGAGGCTTGCCTATGCCTTGGGCCAGCCCTGGGTGGCTGGGTAGCTGCCATTCAAGGCCAACCCTGGGAGGCCCGCGGGGCTGAGGGGACTGGGGGACTCATGAGGCAGGTGAGCCCCAGCGGGGCTGAGGGGACTGGGCGCCACCATCTTGTGGCTGGGGGTGCTGCCATTTTTGAGGGCGGGGCAGTCAATTAGCATATTTCCTACTTATTGGCTGTGGGCACTGCCATCTTTGCAACAGCATGAGGGTCAATTAGCATATTCCCTCTTTATTAGAGAGGATTGCTGCAGTTCTCTGTCTTGATATCTTCTAGAATTTTTTTGTGTGTATTTGGGTGCTCCTGCATTGGGTGCATATATGTTTACCAGAGTTATATCTTCTTGTTGTATCGATCCCTTTAGTATTATGAAGCAGCCTTCCTTATCTCTTATTATGACCTTCACTTTGAGGTCTATTTTGTCAGATATAAGTATTGCTACCCCAGCTTTTTTTTTTTTTTTCATTTCCATTCGCCTTAAAATATTTTTCCATCCCTTCACTATTGGTCTGTGTGAGTCCTTTGTTCTGAGGTAGGTTTCTTGTAGACAGCATATATATGGGTCATGTTTTCTTATCCATTAAGCTACCCTATATCTTTTGACTGGAGCATTTAATCCATTTACGTTTAAGGTTGTTATTGATAGGTATCTGTTCATTGCCATTTTTCTTCTTTATGCCTGTGTTCCTTCTTCCCTTCCTATTTCTTCTTTATACAGCAGTCCCTTTAGCATTTCTTGCATTGGCTTGCTTGGGGTAATAAACTCCCTTACCCTCTTTTTGTCTGTGAAGTTCCTTATTTCACCTTCAATTTTGAATGGTAGCCTTGCTGGGTATAGTATTCTTGGATTCAGTCCCTTGCTTTGCATCACTTTGTATATTTCATTCCATTCCTTTCTGGCCTAATGTGTTTCTGTTGATAAATTAGTTTGTATTCTAATGGGAGATCCCTTATAAGTAACTTTCTGTCTCTCTCTGGCAGCCTTTAAGATTCGCTCTTTGTTGTTTACCTTTGCCATTGAAATTATGACGTGTCTTTGTGTGGAGCTTTTTGTGTTCATCTTGTTTGGGACTCTCTGTGCTTGTGACTTTTTTCTTCCCCAAATCAGGGAATTTTTTGGTCATTATTTCTTCAAATAGGATTTCTAATCCTTGCTCCACCTCTTGTCCTTCTGGCACCCCTATTATATGTATGTTACTTACTGGTAGTTTCATGCTTTCCCAAAGCTCCCTTAGGCTCTCCTCCTGCTTTCTAATTTTTTTCTCCAATTGCTTTTCAGATTGGGTGTGTTTTGCTGCCCTATCTTTTAACTCACAAATTCGGTCTCCCGCTTTTTCTAGTCTACTGTTGAAACCTTCCATCTTGTTTTTTATTGTAACTATATCAGTTTTGATTTCTTCCTGATTCTTACATAAGTTTTTTATTTTGTCATTATTCCAGTTTATGAACTGTACTAGAGACCAAGTGCATGAATTCATGCACGAGTGTGGTCCGGCCAGCCCAGCCCCAAACAGGACGGATCGTGGCTGGGCTTGTTGGGAGGAGAGAAGGTGGGAGGTTGGCCGACTGGCCCGCCTGGATCAGGGCCTGATCAGGGTCGGGCCAGCTGGGGGATGGGGCTTCGGGTGACTGGCCAGCCAGCCCTGCCCCCGATTGGGGTTGGGGGGCTGGTTGGGGGTGGGGCTGGTGATTGGGAGGGGCTGTGGGTGGTAGGCCAGCTGGCTCTGCCCCCAAATGCAGTGGGTCTGGGGTGCCGATTGGGGGCCAGAAGCCTGGGGGAGGGGCCATGGATGGTTTGCCAGCCAGCCCTGGCCCTGATCATGGTGGGGGGGTGATCAGAGGTGGAGCTGGATGCGGGGAGAGGCTGCAGGCTGATCAGGATGGTGGGGGCCCTTCAGGGGCATGGCCCCTTCAGGAGAAGGGGCTGCAGGAGGTTGGCCACCCAGCCTCACCCCCTATTGGGGTGGGGGGTGCGATCAGGGGAGGGCTGGCCAGGGGGAGGGGCTGCAGGCCTATCATGGTGGGGTGGGCTGATGGGAGCACAGCTGGTGGGGTGGAGGAGGGAAGGCAGGGGGCATTTGGCTGGCAGGCCCAGCTCTTTTTTTTTTTTTTTTTTTTTTTTTTTTTTTTTTTTTTTTTTTTTGCAGACTTGGCTCTTGATCAGGGTAGGAGAGTCCGATCAGGGCAGGCTGGCAGGGAGGAGGGGCCATGAGCTTGGCCATTGGCCCCACCCACTGTTCAGGCTGGTTCACCAGCCACAGTTGCATCATAGCAACAGGTTGTTAGGTCGTTATGGCCGAGAAGTACTCTATGCACCTTCTGGTGACCAGTTGTTTGGTTGTTTTGGTTGTGACACCTCTTGGCCTTTTATTATTATGATAACCCTTACTCTGAATTCTGTTTCTGACATATTGCATGCCTCCGTTTCATTTATTTCCTTTTTCTAGTAATTCCTCCTTTTCTTTCCTTGGGGGTTGTTTCTTTGTCTCCCCATTATTGCTGTCTCTTTCTGGTCCTGGGCAGCCTGCTTGGAGTTTGAGAGGTTGAAGACCTTATCAGGGCAATGGTCTGGAAATTGTTATCCCAGAGGCTGGGTCTGCCTTGAGTCTCAGACCTTTATTGTCTCTGCTCTGAGTTGTATCCTCTTCTCTCACAGATCTGGTCCCTCAGTTGTCTGCTTTATTTATTTTTTTAATCCTCACCTGAGCATATTTTCCATTGATTTTTAGAGAACAGAAGAGAGAGGGAAAGACAGAGAGAAATATTAATCGGAGAGAAACACATCTATTGGTTACCTCCTGCACAAGCCCCGACCAGGGCCTGGGCCAGGGAGGAGCTTGCAACTGAGGTATGTGCCCTTGGCTGGAATCAAACCCAGGACCCTTCGGTCCATAGGCCGACACTCTATCCACTGAACCAAACTGGCTAGGGCTCAGTTGTCTGCTTTAGATGCTTGGGATGGTGGGAGCATGTGCACAGTTCCTCTGATGTGCGACTCCCTGTGAGGACCCAGAGCTTTCTGGCGTGCAATTTGCTGTGCAGCTCCGGCACTCATGGCAGGGTTTCACCCTAGGTCCCTCTGGTGGCTCACTTGCAGCGCTGTCCTCTGGCCCCTGGGTGGGCACACCGGCTTGCTCCAGGGTTGCCCCTGAAGTGCTTTCCTATGGCTTGGAGTGAGGTGTGTGCTGGGTTGCTCCAGGTAGCCCCTGCAGAACTGTCCCAGGGACTGGGGAGAAATGGGTGTAGGTTGTTCTGGGTCACACAGTCCAAGCTCCTGTGTGGCCTGAGTGGGGCACATGCTGGGTTGCTCCAATTCGCCACTCCTCAGTGTGGAGTGGGGTTGGGTTGCCCTGGGTCACTCAGTCTGTGCTCCCCTGTCACCTGGGGTAAGGTGTGCCTTGGGTTGCTCTGGATGGCCATGGCAGGACTGTGCCAGGAGCCTGGTTGGAGTGGGGATGGATTGCTCTGGGTCACAGTCAGAACTCCCCCATGGTCTGGACTGGGGCGTGCTCTGGGTTGCTCCGGTTCACCCTGACAGTAGGTCTTGGGTCTGGAGAGGGTGCCAGGTGGCTCCGGGTCAGGCTAGCAGCATGGTTCTGGGGTCTGGGGCAGGGGTGGGGTACAGGGTTCCCCCTGGCTTGCACTCACTGCAGGGTCTTGAAGCTGGATTCTAGGACACTGGGTCCTAGCAGGCTGGTGAGGAGGCCTGGTGTGGGAGCTCACTCTGGCAGCCCGTGCTCCCTGCAGACATCTGGGGGCCTGCTGGGAGGTACTGCGCCACTTACTGCCAGGCACAGTGGTGGTTCCACATGGGTTATGGCTGGCAAGTGGTGTTCTCTCAGCATCCTTCCTTATTGAAAATTGTCTCCTCAGCTGTATCCAATTTGTTAATTCAGGGTGGATATTCTCCGATTAGTTTCTTTTCTGGCCTGCCCCTAGGAGGAGGTACAGGACACTGCTGCCTGTTCAACTGCCATTTTGCTTCCAGATCAAGGTGCTGGATCCCAAAGCAATTCTCATTTTTCTTTTTTTAACAAAGGAATGAATGGTCTCGTTTTTGTTTTGTTTTTTAACAAAGGAAGGTTCCTCACTTTAATTTAATGAAGGTTGTCATTTTTATTCCATTAAAATATTCCTGATGAAGCAATGCATTTGCAATAGTTTAAAGTTTCATTTTAGAATAGAGGCTTTCACCGAAACCAGTTTGGCTCAGTGGATAGAGCGTCGGCCTTCAGACTCAAGGGTCCCGGGTTCGATTCCGGTCAAGGGCATGTACCTTGGTTGCGGGCACATCCCCAGTAGGGGGTGTGCAGGAGGCAGCTGATCGATGTTTCTCTCTCATCGATGTTTCTGACTCTCTATCCCTCTCTCTTCCTCTCTGTAAAAAATCAATAAAATATATTTTAAAAAAAATAGAATAGAGGCTTTCGAACATTTAAAACATATATGTACTTTATGTGATTCTTTTCCTTTTAGATCCAAAGCGCTGTAAAACAATTTCTTATCAACTTTCTGTGGATATTCCAGAGAAAAAGATAATTGATGACAGACTATTTGATTTTGAAGTAGACAAAAGAAACATGTCCATCTCTAGTTGTGATTCTAGGACAGCGTGTGGAAAGGTAATTAGCTTGTAATTTTTTTCTTGCTACTCTTTAAAAATTAGTTTTACCTAAAAGTATAAAAGCTATCATGATCAATATGGCAGCTTATGTACATGGCACATTTAACTATGGGTCAAAAAGAATTGGTATAGTCTGGCCAGCGTGGCTCAATGGTTGAGCATCGATCTATGAAATAGGTGTTCACGGTTTGATTCCTAGTCAGGACACATGCCCAGGTTTCGGGCTCAATCCCCAGTGGGTGCATGCAGGAGGCAGCTGATCAATGATATTTCTCTCTCTCTCTCTCTCCCTCTCCCTTCCTCTCTCAATAAAAAAAATATATATATTTTTAGAGGAATTGGTATGGACTTGGCCTTTTAACTTCTACTAGACTTTACAACAATACTTTACATATGTTTTATGGGGTACTAGTTTGGTTAAAGCCTTTTTACTTTAAAATATAAATTGTACATTAAGGAACATTTGGAACCCTTTGAAAACTAAAAAGAAAAGGGAAAAGTCACCAAAACTCTCAACCACTTAGCAAAAAGATCATTATTAATATTTCAATATTTTCTAGACCTGCAATAGCCAATATAGTAGCTACTATTACATACAGCTAAATTTAAAATAATTAATATTAAATAGAACTTAAGCTGTTATTCTTTTTTATTGTTGTTGTTAATCCTCACCTGAAGATACTTTTTCCATTGATTTTTTTTTAGAGAGAATGGAGAATAGGGGCGAGAGATAGACAGAGAGAGAAACATTGATGCAAGAGAGATACATTGATTGGTTGCCTCCTGTAGGCACCCTCTGGGCCCTTCAGTCCATAGGCCGATGCTCTAACCACTGAGCAAACAAGCCAGGGCTAAACTGCAATTCTTTAGTCACACTAGCCACATGTCAAGTATTAAATAGCTGTGTGTAACTAATGGCTACCAAATTGCAGGGCAGATATAGGACATTTTTATGGTCATCAAAAGTTTTATTAGACAATACCCATTCTGGACATGTTTATGCAATGGTTTTTGTTAACATACTTATAATTATATTACTAGAGGCCCAGTGCATGATTTCGTGCATGGGTGGGGCCCATTGGCCTGGCTAGCAATCAGGGCCAATTAGGGTCATCTGGCCCAGTCCAGATCGGGGCTGATAGGGGCTGGCCGGCTGGGAGGAGGGACCGTGGGAGGTTGGCTGGCCAGGGGAGGTTGGCTGTGGGAGCACACTGACCACCAGGGGGCAGCTCCTGCATTAAGCATTTGCATTAAGCATCTGCCCCTTGCATTAAGCGTCTGCCCTTGGTGGTCAGTGCACATCATAGCTAGCAACCAGTTAACCGGTCATTCAGTCATTCGGTCACTTAGGCTTTTATATATATAGATATGTAATTTTTACATTCTTTTAAATTCAATTATAAAAAATGTTTACTATGATATTGTGTAGCTTATATTAACACTAGGGGCCTGGTGCATGAAATTCATGCACTGGGGGTCGGGGGTCCCTCAGCCCAACCTGCCCCCTCTCACATACTGGGAGCCCTCAGGGGATGTCCTACTGACGGCTTAGGCCCGCGCCCCACAGGGTGCGGGCCTAAGCCACAGTCTGGCCTCCCTTTGTGGGAGGCAACAGGGCTGATCAGGGGAAGGCACCAGCCCCATCACCCCGCTGCTGCAGCCACTGCCAGTCACCGCAGCCACCAAGGTGTTTTCATCAACACGGACTCCAGTCCCTTCACCAAGAAAAAATGACAACTTTCTTTAGGCATTTTCAAGATGTGTCTTTCATAGGATATGCATTTCTTTATTTATTTTTTATCCTCACCTGAGGATATGTTTTCATTGACTTTTAGAGAATGTGGAAGAGAAAGGGAAAGACAGAGAGAAACATCTATGTGAGAGGGACACTTTGATTGGTTGCCTCCTGCATGATCCCTGATCTGGGCCCCAGCCAAGGAGGAGCCTGCAACCTAGGTACATGCCTTTGATCAGAATCAAACCCAGACCCTGCTGTCTGCAGGCTGAGGCATTATCCACTGAGTCAAACTGGCTAGGGCAGGGTATGACATTCTTAGCCCTCCAGCAGCAGACCTTCATTTTTTTTCTCCAGAAGTGGTGGAAAAACCCTAGGTCACCGTTTTGGATTCTTATTACACAAGTTACTAAGAATATTACCAGTGGCATACAGGAAGCTTAGCCAATGTGCAGTCAGAAAAGGAGTTTCCTCTATAGTTCACACCAATTGAGGGCTGGGCCCTGCCCAGGCCTAAAGCCTCTGGCTGAAGCTTTAGGCCTGGGCAGGCCCCTCCAGCTCCCTCTGATCACCGGCTCAGCTCCTGCCCAGACCGAAAGCCTCTTGGGCAGGAACGGACCCCCAGCTCCCTGTGATCAATTGCAGGGGGTCCGCTCCTGCCCAGGCGGAAAGCAGACCCCCAGCTCCCTGCCCAGGTGATCGATCGCAGGGGGTCTGCTCTTGCACCAGGCCGAAGCAACCCCCAGCTCCCGGTGATCGATTACAGGGGGTCTGCTCTGGCACCAGGCCAAAAGCCTCTGCCGGAGGCTTTTGGCCTGGGGCCAGAGCAGACACTCAGCTCCCTGAGATCGATTGCAGGGGGTCCACTGGTGCACCAGGCCAAAGCAACCCCCAGCTCCCTGCGATCGATTGCAGGGGGTCCGCTCGTGCACCAGGCCGAAAGCCTCCGCTGGAGGCTTTCGGCCTGGTGCCAGAGCAGACACCCAGCTCCCTGCGATCGATCACAGGAGGTCCACTCCTGCACCAGGCCGAAGCAACCCCCAGCTCCCTGCGATCAATTGCAGGAGGTCTGCTCCGGCACCAAACCAAAAGTCTCCACCAGAGACTTTCGGCCTGGGGCCGGAGCAGACACCCAGCTCCCTGCGATTGATCACAGGGGGTCCACTCTTGCACCAGGCCGAAGCAACCTCCAGCTCCCTGCAATCTATCACAGGGGTCCCTGCGATCCGTCGCAGGGGGTCCGCTCAGGGCTCCTGTGTATGCAAATTAACTGCCATCTTGGTTGGGTTAATTTGCATACTCGCCCTGATTGGCTGGTGGGCGTGGCTTGGGCATAGCAAAGGTGCGGTCAATTTGCATGTTACTCTTTTATTAGGTAGGATTATTTTAATATCTATGTGCTTTTTCATATAACTTATCTAACCATTCCCCTCTTATTGGACATACAGATTATCAACAGTTTTTTTGCTATAAAAATAACATTGCTTTAAATATCTTTGTGTATAAATTTATTTTTTATGTAAATATAATTCCTAAGAATAGATTCCTAGAAATTAAATTACTGAGATAAGGTTTGTTTCTATTGGGTGACATAGAATTTAAGGGATGGCAGTGAACTGAAGTACCTGACAAAATCATATACAAAAACTGTCTGGAGAAAGATTACTCATCCAGCCCTCAAACTACTCCTATAAATTATCTTTCAAGTTCAGTTACCAGCACACATATAAAAGAACCAAGGACACTAGGAAACAACACCACAATAAAAAATCCAGAGAAATACTATCCAATAAGAAAAGACCTGCAAAGACTTTGGAAACTGAAGTAATCTATGTTTATGAAAATAAAATATTGGCTTCAAGATATTTTGGAAAAAACAGAAAACTATAAAGTGACATAACAGGTTTGAAAAGAAAAAATAAACTTACAGAGATGAAAACAAAACAACTGAAATTGAAAACTTAAAAGAAAGTTAAAGACAATAACAAAATTCATCATGGGGACAAAAAAGGTAAGGAAAACAGAAGAGAGTGTATGATGTGAAAATAAAATGAGGGGCCTAAAATGTATTTATTCAAAATCCCAGAAGGAGAGGAGAAAGATAATCAGGCAGAGGTAGTATTTGAAAAGATAATGGGAAAATTTTCAGAACTGATAAAAAAGACTGACCCACAGATTTAAGAAGCCTAATAAATCCCAAGCAATGTGATTTTTTTTTTAGATTTTTTTTTTTTTTTTGGTAAATATTACACTCTTCGCAGTGGCAAATACATGGCTCAACTTCAGAATTTGATAAATTTAAGTTTGTCTAGAATAGCCAGACATTTCAAAAATAACAAAAGCAGAGAGTATAACCTCCCCGCTAGTAGAGGTAGAACAAAAAATAGAACAATTTATTTGAAATAACCCCAAAATACAAGAAAGAATAAGAGAAGAGAAAAGCAGGTAGAAAACATCAAGGAATGTCAGCAGTTATATTATATGTAAACTAGAGGCCCGGTGCATGAAATTCGTGCATGGGGGGAGGGGGTTGTCTCTCAGCCCAGCCTGCACCCTCTCCAATCTGGGAGCCCTCGAGGGGTGTCTGACTTCCCATTTAGGCCCGATCCAGGTAGGATCGGGCCTAAATGGGCAGTCGGACATCCCTCTCACAATCCAGGACTGCTGGCTCCCAACTGTTTGCTTGCCTGCTGTCCTGATTGCCCCTAACCACTTTTGCCTGCCAGCCTGGTCACCCCCTAACCACTCCCCTGATAGCCTGATTGATGCTTAACTGCTCCCCTGCCACCCTGTTTGCCCCTAACTGCCTTCCCCTGCAGGCCTGGTCACCCCTAACTGCCCTCTCCTGCAGGCCTGATCACCCCCAACTGCCCTCCCTTGCAGGCCTGGTCCCTCCAACCTGCCCTCCCCTGCTGGCCTGATTGCTCACAACTGCCCTCCCTTGCAGACCTGTTCCCTCCCAACTGCCCTCCCCTGCTGGCCATCTTGTGTCCACATGGGGGCAGCCATTTTGTGTGTTGGAGTGATGGTCAATTTGCATATTATTCTTTTATTAGATAGGATAGAGGCCTGGTGCATGGGTGGGGGCCAGCTGGTTTGCCCTGAAGGATGTCCTGGATCAGGGTGGGGGTTCCCTTGGGGCATGAAGCAGCCTGGGTGAGGAGCCTGTGGTAGTTGGCAGACTGGCCACACCTCCCGGTGACCCAAGCGGAGGCCCTGGTATCTGGGATTTATTTATCTTCTATAATTGAAATTTTGTAGCCTTGAGCAGAGCCAAGCCTCCTGTTCGCTCCATGGCTGCAGCCATTTTTGTTGGGATTTATTTATCTTCTATAATTGAAACTTTGTAGCCTTAAGCAGAGGCCAAGGCAGGCCAGGGCAGGTGGAAAGCTTGGCTTCCTCCATTGCCAGGGAAACCCAAGACTCCTGCTCTCTCTGTGGCTGCAGCCATCTTGGTTGGGTTAATTTGCATACTTGCTCCTGATTGGCTGGTGGGCGTGGCTTGTGGTGTAGCAGAGGTGTGGTCAATTTGCATGTTACTCTTTTATTAGATAGGATAGACTAAATGCTCCAATTAATAGACAAAGACTGCCAATTAAAAAATAAAAAGTCAACCATATACTGTTTATAAGAGACACATTTAAAATATAAGGATACAGCCCAGCTGGTGTGGCTCAGTGGTTGAGCAACAACATATGAATCAGGAGGTCACCATTCAATTTCTAGTCAGAGAATATGCTCAGGTTGCAGACTCAATCCCCAGTAGCGGGTGTGCATGAGGCAGCTGATCAATAATTCTCTCCCATCATTGATGTTTCTATCTCTCTCCCTCTCCCTTCCTCTCTGAAATAAATAAAAAATATATTTAAAATATAAAGATACAAAAAGATTAAATATAAATAAGTAAAAATAATATATCATGAAAATAATAATGAGCATTACTAGAGAGAAAGAGGATCACTTAATAATCATAATAATTTTAATCTACCATTAAGATATAACATTACAAAATATTTTCCCATATTAATATAGTTTTAAAATATATAAAAGAAAATTTCATAGAAATAAAAATATTTCAATTCATAATCTAATGGGATACTTTAACTTAGCTCTCACATAATTGAGAGGACTATTAGACTAAAAGAGAGAATACTTGAACAGCTCATTTAACAAATTTGTTCATGGAATGAAAGATTAAATAGTTTAAATATGACATTCTTCCCAAATTTCAAATTCTAACAGGATGGTATATTTGTGTATGTGGGGGAAAAAGAGGTATTGGCAAGTTGATTCTAATATTTACATGGAAATATAAAGAATCTAGAATAGCCAAGACATTCTTGAGAAGAACGCTGGGAAGGATGGAAACATAGTCTACCAGAAAATTAAGACCTATCCTATCTAATAAAAGAGTGATATGCAAATTGGCCATACCTCCGCTACACCCACAAACCACGCCCACCAGCCACTCCCACCAGCCAATCAGGAGCAAATATGCAAATAAACCCAACCAAGATGGCTGCAGCCACAGAGAGCAGGAGGGAGGCTTGGGTTTCCCTGGCAATGGAGGAAACCAAGCTTTCCGCCTGCCCTTGCTGGGATAGGCCTCCACTCAATGCTACAAAGTTTCAATTATAGAAAGTAAATAAATTCCAACAGAAATGGCTGCAGCCACAGAGCAAGCAGGAGGCTTGGCTCCGCTCCAGGCTACAGTTTCAATTATAGAAGATACATAAATCCCAGATACCAGGGCCTCCGTTTGGGTTGCTAGGGGGTGTGGCCAGCCTGCAAACCACCACAGGCCCTTCGCCCAGGCCACCCCACACCCCAAGGGAACCCCCACCCTGATCTGGGACAACCTTCAGGGCAAACCAGCTGGCCCCCACCCATGCACCCGGCCTCTATCCTATCTAATAAAAGAGTAATATGCAGATTGACCATCACTCCAACACACAAGATGGCTGCCCCATGTGGTCAAAGATCCTGCCCCCATGTGGACACAATATGGCCACCACAAGATGGCCAGCAGGGGAGGGCAGTTGGGAGGGACCAGGCCTGCAAGGGAGGGCAGTTGGGGGCAATCAAGCCCACAGGGGAGAGCAGTTAGGGGTGACCAGGCTGGCAGAGGAGGGAAGTTAGGGGTGAGCAGGCCTGCAGGGGAGGGCAGTTAGGGGTGACCAGGCCTGAAGGGGAGAGCAGTTAGGGGCAAACAGGCTGGCAGGGGAGCAGTTAGGCATCAATCAGGCTGGCAGGGAGTGGTTAGGGGGTGATCAGGCTGGCAGGCAGAAGCGGTTAGGGGCAATCAAGAAGGCAGGCAGGTGAGCAGTTGGGAGCCAGCAGTCCTGGATTGTGAGAGGGATGTCTGACTGCCCGTTTAGGCCCGATCCTAGAATCGGGCCTAAACGGGCAGTCGGACATGCCTCTAGGGGTTCCAGATTGGAGAAGGTGCAGGCTGGGCTGAGGGACACCCCCCCCTCCATGCACGAATTTCGTGCACCAGGCCTCTAGTCCTATATAATAAAAGGCTAATATGCAAATCAACCGAACAGTGTAACAACCAGTCGCTATGATGTGCACTGACCACCAGGGAGCAGACACTCGATGCAGGAGCTGCCCCTTGGTGGTCAGTGCAGAGGCTCCCACAGCAGAAGCTCCACTCAGCCAGAAGCCCTGAGCCAGGATCACAACTGGTGAGCACAGTGGAAGTGGCGGGAGCCTCTCCTGCCTTCACGGCAGTTCTAAGTAGCAGCAAGCCAAGCGGTAAGGAGCTAAGGAGTGAGCAGGCAGGCGGTAAGGAGCAAGGGGCAGTCAGGAGTGAGGGGTCCCAGATTGTGAGAGGGAGCAGGCCAGGCTGAGGGACACGCCCGCCCCATGCATGAATTTTGTGCATCGGTCCTCTAGTTATAAAATATGTGATTAAGAAAGTGTAATATTAGGGCAAGATAAACAAAGAATAAAAAGTCCAGAACAGACTCACAAATACATAAACATCTGATTGATAACAGCAGTGGCACTGCATAATAATGGAGAAAGAAAAGTCTTTTCAAAACATAGCTCTGGGACAGTCAGGTATCCATAGTTTTTTAGTGAAATTGGAACCACTACCTCACATTATATGTAAAAATCAATTCTAAGTGGATTAAAGACCTTAATGTGAAATGCAAAAATGCAAAGATTTCCTTTATATAGGAGAATAGCGATATTACCTTACGTTAGGGAAAGATGTACTAACTGATGAAAAAAGCAGTATCCATAAAATATTTGATAAATTAAAATTAAAGGTGTGGCCCTGGCCAGTGTAGCTCTGTTGGGCATTGTCCCTTGTACTGAAAAGTTGTTGGTTTGATTCCTGGCCAGGGCACAGGCATGGGTTGTGGGCTCCACCCCCAGTAAGGGGCATGTAGGAGACAGCCGACCAATTTTTTCTCTCACATAAGAGTTTCTCTCTCTCTCTCTCTCCCTCTACCTTCCTCTTTCTCTAAAAACCAATTAAAAATCTTATTAAAACATTAAAGTCATGAAAGATAAGCCAAGAAGGGGTAGATATTTGCAGCACGTGTGACATACAAAAGGTTTATATCCTAACTGTAAAAATACATGAAAAAAGTCCATCTAATAGAAAATGGGCCCAAAATTTGCATACTTCTCAAAGGAGAAAATTCAAATGATCTATAAACATATATAAAGGAGTTCAACCTCATTAGTAACATGGGAAAGGAAAATTAAAACTACAATTAAGGATCTATACATACCTACATACCTATCATATTGGCAGAAAAAATATTTTAAAAAACTTAAGTCTGATAATACTGTATTGCAAAGGATATAGAGCAACAATCACTATTATTTGCCTCTGGTGAGAATGTAAATTGGTACAACTTGGAAATCATTTTGGCATTATCTAGTAAACTAGAAGACAAACATATCTTGGGATTCAGCAATTCCTCTTCTGGGTATAATATCCAAAAGGAACTGGGTACCAGTATGCATGCATAAGAATACTCACAGTGTCATTGTTCATAGTATACAAATGAAAGCTATTGGACTACAGCTACATACTGGGACTTGTATCAATGTTGACAGAAAAGTAAAATATTGAAAATATATAATGTATGATTCCATTTCTGTAAAATTTAAAATGGGAAAATTAAACTGCATTATTTAGAAATTAGGACTAGTGGTTATGTCTAGGAAGGATATTAGCTTTGGGATAGATACTCTGAGGGCTTCTAAGTATCAGCACTGTGCTTTCTTGACTCGGGTGGTGATAACAGGGGCATTTATAATTACTGATTAACAAAATAGCATGTTTTAACAACCATATGAATGTATTTCATACTTTTAAAAGTGAAAAATGTATTATCTTCTAAAACAAATGGCAACATTTAGATTTAAAAATTAGGTTGTTTCACTGTTTAACTCTAGGAATTCTTTGTTTTTAAAGCTTTTTATTGATTTTTAGAGAGAGAGGAAGGGGAAGAAATAGAAAGATAGAAACATTGATGATAGAGAAACATCGTCAATCAGCTGCCTCCTGCACACCCCCTACTTGGGATTGAGCCCACACCCTGGGCATGTGTTCTGACGGAATCCATCCAGTGATCTCTTGGTTCCTGGTTGGAATCCAACCACTGAGCCACGCCAGCCGGGCACCCCTAGGAATTCCTGTATCCATTTGATCACAATGCAAGATTAGGAATAATAGAATCAAATTGAATCTTTCATTTTATTATAAAATATTCTTGGGGATGAATTCATATCCCTATCAAGTATCCTATATAATAAAAGTAATATGTAAATTAGCCGTCACTCCGTGACAAAATGACAGCACCCATAGCAGACGCTGGAGGCATCGCCCTGGCAACAGGAGCCCAGCATCTGCTCCTTGGCTGCGGAGGGGTCTCTGGCCAGAGGACTGGGAGCGGGACACTGAGCTCGAGTCTCCAGCGGCGGCGTGAGCTCAGCGTCCGCGCCACGGCTGTGCTGCAGCAGAGAAGGGGCCTCCGGGGCCATGCGCCCACGTCCCCACCCCAGCCTGCCTTTCAGCGGGAGTGAACGGGCCTGTGGGACCCGGAGCTCAGCGTCTGCGTGGCAGGGGAGGAACCAGAAAAATGGATCTTTCCAGTTCCTGATGCTGACAGCCCTATGGGTGCCAGGGTCCTCCACCTGCAGCCCCCAGTCGCAGCCCATCAGCCCCAGTCGCAGACTGGAAGCCCCCTGCCAGCAGTCCAGACGGGACCAGTGTGGCGCTGTGGTGGTGGGTGTCAGTGGGCATGCTACAGACATCAAATCACTGCCACCGAGGCCACCCCCACACACACACTTGCAAGTAGTATGGTCCAAGGGGGTGACTCCTAAGGCAAGGCTCCCATGGCAGCTGATGCTCACTATGACAGGTGAGGAAGCCAGACCTGAAAGCCCAAGCCCCCGAGTACTCAAGCTGCAGGGCGTCGTGGGCTGGGGCCCTGAGGAGGCCCCAGGACAAGCATCTTCCCAGAGGCTGTGCAGGAGGGGAGGAACCTCTGGCTAGAGGCCGGGGTGAGGGATGCTGGCGTCTTTGCAGGCCAAGGCAGGGCTGAGGGACACCAACCCCCCACACCCCCATGCATGAATTTCGTGCACCGGGCCTCTAGTTACCTATAAAAGAGTTAAACTTAGAGATAAAGTAAGAGCTCCCTGTATTTCCTTTTTATTCCCGTCCACCCCCCTATATTTCTTTCTTCATCTTCCCACACTCCACTAGTGTTTTGCTCAGATGAACCTCAAGATCACCCTTGAAGAGATACCAGATACTGCAGCTGTCACTGGGATTTAAAGTCAGTTTACTGAAGTATAATTTATGTAGAGTAAAATATACCTTTTCTGGATGTATGGCTCTATGAATTTTAATCACCACTATAATCAAGATATAGAATATTTTCATTGTAGTGGGGCTGTTTTTTATCTTCTGTTTTGTTTTTATAGTATTTAACTAGGGTCCTGGTGCACGAAATTCGTGCACTGGGGTTGGGGGTCCCTCAGCCCAACCTGCCCCCTCTCACATACTGGGTGCCCTCAGGGGATGTCCTACTGATGGCTTAGGCCCGCTCCCCACGCTCCTTTGTGGGAGGCAACCGGGCTGATCAGGGGAAGGCACCAGCCCCATCACCCCGCTGCTGCAGCCACTGCCAGTCACCACAGCCACCAAGGTATTTTCATCAACATGAACTCCAGTCCCTTCACCAAGAAAAAATGACAACTTTCTTTAGGCATTTTCAAGATGTGTCTTTCAAGGCTATGCATTTTTTTTTTTAGTCCTCACCTGAGGGTATGTTCCCATTGATTTTTAGAGAGTGTGGAAGAGAGAGGGAGAGACAGAGAGAAACATCAATGTGAGAGGGACACTTTGATTGGTTGCCTCCTGTATGAGCCCTGACCATGGGCGCCAGGCTGGGGGGCATGCAGGGACCCCTGGGCCACACGCAGCAGTGGCTGCCGGAGGTCTCCATACACCCCAGAGGCCAGCAGCCAGCCCCCCATCGTGTGCGCCAGGCTGGGGGCGTGGACCCAAACTGCCTCTTGGTGCTGGAGCGTTCCCAAGTGGCTGGGGGCACTATGGTGACACGGGATGTTCCCGCCCCACCCCGCCCCGCCCCCAGCCCCTTGGCGCCTGTACCCTTAGGCTCCCAGTGGCCAGGGGGCATTCTGGGCCCCTGCCGCTCAGGACCTAAGTGCGGGCCTACAGGCTCTGAGCGGCCTGGGTCCGGAGGATGTTTATGGGACCCAGGCTGCTCAGCGCCCGCATATGCAAATTAACCGCCATCTTGTTCGCTCTGATTGGCTGTGGGCGTAGTGGAGGTGCGGTCAATTTTCATGTTTGTCTATTATTAGGTTAGATATGTGTGTAAAGTAAAACAAAAACCCTTCAAAGAGATATGTAATGTCAGATTGTTGCCAGAAAGTTTTATCAAGTTATCTTCAGGGATTAGGGCCAATCTTTAATGATGTCTAAGGATTATTCCCTGTCACTGAAGCAGGGCCATAAATTTAAATTAAGAAATTGTTTGTATCATTGTCTAGCAAGCAAAGGGTGTCATACGTAAATGTGTTCTATGTGAAACAATTGACAGTTCAATGTCCTTCTATCTCCTGTGGTTTATAGATCATGAGTGATGAGCTCGTGGAGAAGCACTATAAACATGGGAGCAAGTTTCTGACTTCATTTCCAGATGGGACAACGCAAATATTGTATCCTTTCTAGCAATGAGTTACTTTTATTAGCTTTATTTCTTCACAAAAAGATAAAGTACATAGAAAAATATTTTTAAAACAGATATTACCCCCAAATTCTACCAACCAAAGAAAAGCTGTTAACATCTTTTCATATATCACTTCTTACTTTTCCCTATGGGCATATACTTTTTAAAAAATCAGTTCTTCCACTATTCATATTTTATAACTTGCCCCCCTTCACATATATTATACAATAGATAATGTTATGAGTATATAAAGTGCAATAAATATAGAACTATAACACCATTTTATAACCACACTAGGGGCCCAGTGCACGAATTTGTGCACCTTGAAAGGAACTGTGGGCTGTGAGGCTGCAGTGGGCACAGGGGTGGGTTTTGGCCCATCCTCCATGGCCCTGCCTGGCCCCTCCCACCGCGGCCCCCGGTCCCCTCTCTGCCGGCAGCCCTGCTCCCACTGCCGCTGCTCCCACACACTAATGGTTCCGGCCCCACTTGCACCCACTGATGGCGTGATTGGGGTTGGTACCAGCAGTGGTGCAAGCGGGGACAGCACTGTCAGCAGGTGCGAGCAGCAGCTGCTGCCAATTGCCCCTCAGGAGCAGGGAGAGCTGGAGAAGTCCTCAGGGGCGATCGGGGCCGGCAGCCAGGGCTCGCACCCACTGATGGCACCGAGCTCGGAACCAGCACCAGGCATGGGCGGCGGGTGCAGCTCTGGAGCCAGCTGTGGGTGCGAGTGGGGCCCTCACCAGCAGCGGGTGCGAGCAGAAGCTCTGGTGCCAGCAGCGAGTGCGAGCAGGGTCAGCACCAGCAGCAGGTGCAAGCACCGGGTGGGACCGTGGCACGTGGGAGCAAAGCATTTTCAGTAACCACCAGAGGCTCGCCCTGATGACAGCAACCAGTGCCCCACATTGGTCTGGCACCCCTGCTCACCTGCTCCACCATCCCACAGCGGCCAACACCCGCCATATTCCACGCTCTGCTGACTGCTGCCGATGCCTGCCATGTTCTGTGTGCACCCCATGGTGGTCAGCGCACATCATAGCGACCGGTTGTTCAGCTGTTTGGTTGTTCAGTTGTTCTGCTATTCAGTCTATTTGCATATTAGGGTTTTATATATGTAGATGGTATTTCATTATAGAAATGTACTATAATTCATTTAACCTGTCCTCTATTACCAAACAAAGGTGGTTTCACAATTTTTTGCTGTTATATAAAGTACCTAAATGAACAGCTTTGTGCATATTTCCTTTCATACTTATCACTTAGTTTCTTGAATTAAATACCTAGTGGTAGGAATTCTGGGTAAGAACTTACGGATATTTTAAAGCTTTGATATATTTTCCCCCCAAGAAAATGTGTAGCAGCTTACCCATCCATGAGCACCATGTTATTTTTAATACAAAAATTCAATATCCATTTTATGGAATAGTAAGTTATTGGTCACATGAACTTTCTGCCTGATGGCCAGGCCATTTGGTATTTTGACATAAAGGCTATTTAATATCTTGAAGAAAACAAACAAAAAACAAACAAACAAACAAAGCCCTATGAAATGTGGAGAAATTTTGGTGAATCAGGGCCTCACTTTGTAGGAGAAAGTCATTTTTAGTATAGTTTCCTAAATGTTTAGTCAAAGCTCAATAATAAACCAGAAAAATGACTTTCATGGCATAAGAAATGTAATAAAGTTTTAGTTCCTTAGACCCTATGAGAAAGAGTATAGGTTTTATTTTAATTGTACCAATACACTTAAAATAACTTCCCCAACTTTTATTATTAATTATCACTTCATGTCCTGGCTTTAATTACTAACTCTTAAAGACTGTGGCTGATTTTCAAAATGACTCAGTGTCAATCTTGTGTTTACTTCATCTCTGGACTTCTGGTCTGTTTAGATAGGACTAAGCATTAACAGTTAGTGAATTATCCTCAGTATATTTGATTCCTTTTGGTGTTATTATAAATGGAATTTTAAAAATATATATTTATTGATTTTAGGGAGGAAGGGAGTGGGAGAGAGAGAGAAAAACATCAATGATGAGAGAGAATCATTGATGGGCTGCCTCCTGCACGCCCCCTACTGGGGATGGAGCCTGCAGCCCAGGCATGCGCCCTGACCAGGAATCAAACCATAACCTCCTGGTTCATAGATCCACACTCAACCACTGAGTCACACTGGCTGGGCTGGAATTATTTTCTTAATTTCACTTTCAGAATGTTCACTGCTAGAGTAGAATAATACAATTTATTTTTATATATTAGTATTGTAGCCAGCAACCCTGCTGAACTAAATTGTTAGTTCTATATTGTTTTGTAGATTCTTTAGGATTTTTTCTTTGTAAGAGCATGTCTTCTGAATATAGGGATAATTTTACTTCTTACATTACCTATTTAAATGCCTTTCATTTCTTCTCTTTGATAAAATCTCCCTGACCAAAACCTCCAGTGCAGCCACAAAAGTGGGAAAGGATATGAGGGGAAGGGAGGCTAATGTAGGTGTGGGACAAGGGGTTCCCATTCCGTCCGTAGGTTCACGCCAAGTAGCGATTGGTACAAAGGAAAATCCCCGAAAGCGGTGAGTCAGGTCGGGCGTTCAGGAGTGTGCCAACCCCACCTTCGACGGAGGCGAGAGTTTGCCCGCCTGCCGCCGCCCGGCCGCCGGAGAGGCTCCGCCACAGCGGCCCGAGGCGCCTCCGGCGCGGGAGCACCGGGCGCCAGGAGCCGTCAGGGCTCACCTGGGCACGCCCCCCACGCCCCCCACGCCCCCACGCCTGCCCGGAGCCCTCCGCCGCGCAGCACCCCTCTCCCCGGGAGCGACCTGGCGGCTCGCGCCCCCCGCCGCCGGCCCGCCCGGTGCAGCCGCTCCCCCCGCGGTGTTGGTTAGCGGGAGGAGGGCGCAGGCGGAGGCCGGTTCCCGGGCTCCCGCCGCCGCTGCCGCCGCTTTGTAGTTGCAGCCGCGGCCGCCTCCCGCCCGCTCGCTCCAGGGAGAGAGCGCGCACGAGCCCCGGCGTGTCCCCCCAGCCTATCCCGGAGCCACGAAGCCCAATGACGCCGGTGCGGCGAGATCGCGTACCCCGCGGAGGAGGTGAACTGTCTGGACAAGTTGTGACACAGCGCGTGCTTCCACTGCGAGACCTGCAAGGCGACTCTCAACAAGAAGAACTACAGGGCGACCAGAAGCCCTCCTGCAACGCCGCCGCCCCAGCAGCCCTTCCCGGGGTGGCCGACACCCCCGGAAGCCTCCGCCTCAAACAGCAGAGCGAGCTCACAGTCCGTGTGCTACCAGGCGGGGTTCCGGAAGAGCACGCGTTTCAGGGCTTCGGCGTGGCGGCGGACACCCCAACTCCGGGGACCAAGAAGACCAGGGCCAGAGCAGTCGTATGAGGTGCCACCAAGTTTCAGAAGAGCCGCATACCCCAGAGGGGGCGAGGGCCGGGAGCCCGAGCGAGGTCCCCAGGACACCACCAGCTCCCGGAGACCCCAGGAACAGTAGCCTCATCACATCCCGCCCCGCGCCCCAGTTTAGCGGCGGCTCCCGCAGCAGCAGCTGGCCCCATCCCGGGGGCGCTGCAAGGAGCCTGAGCCCCAGTCTCCACGCAGCGCAGCGCAGCGCAGCGCGGGCCCCAGGTGGGGCGGGAAGGCACCGCGCCTCGGCCAGCGTGAGGTCTCCCTCAGGGCGGGGACGCCTCGTCAGCGTGCAGCAGATTGGTGGCGGCTGGGTGTGGGGCCGTGGAGCGCACTGGGACGCGGGGATGCTGCCGGCCGACCGCGTGGAGGCCATCTGAGCCCGCCCCGCCCCGCCCCGCCCCGCCCCGTCCTTCAGCACATTCCACAGCATTGCATCCGTCCTGGATGTGACCTGTCCACCCTTCGGGGTCTCCGTGTTTTTAAATATGCGATGCTTGTTTCTTCCCAACCTCTTCCAGCTTCTTTTGCCAACTGAAGCCTTGTTCTGCAAAAAACAAAAACAAAAACAAAAACATAACCTCCAGTGTAATGCTGAATAGAAATGGGGAGAGTGGCTATTTTAGTTCATGATCTTAAAGGGAAAATACTCATTATTAGGTTTTATTATTTGCTCTTTATTCTATCAATATTATCTATTTCATTAATTGATTTTCAAATATTAAACCAACCTTGCATTTTGGGGTAAACTCCATTTTGTCGTCGTACATAATCCTTTTTATGTGATGCTAGATTCTATTTTCTAGTATTATGTTGAGGTTTTTTTGTGTCTTACTAGAGGCCTGGTGCATGAAATTCATACATGGGTGGGGTCCCTAGGCCTGGCTGGGGATCAGGACCTATCAGATTCCCCCCTCCTCCTTCCCTCGCTGCCACCACTGCAAGGTTCCCTGCCTCCCTGCCCCCTGCCCCCCCTTCCCTCACCACCCATGTCCATGGCCACCCACCCCTGGTTCCCCTTCCCAGCCCAGGGCCAGCCCCTATGCAGCCATCAGGACCTGCCAGCAGGGGGGGTGGGGGAGGGACCAGGAGGTTGGCCAGGGGGAGGGGCCACCACTGCAGCTGGCGGGCCCATGGGGCCTGCCAGCCAGGGGGAGAGTTAGGGGGAGGGACCTGGGAGGTTGGCCACTGCCCCCAAGTAGGGAGCCAGCCCTCCACCCTGCTGGGAAAGGGGCCACGTCCACCACCACCCACCCCTGGTTCCCCGTCCTAGCCCAGGGGCCTGCCAGTGGGGGGAGGGACCAGGAGGTTGGCTGGCCCCATCAGCCATCAGGGCCTGCGGGCTGGGGGAAGCTCCTGCATTGAGCATCTGCCCCCTGGTGGTCTGTGCGTATCATAGTGACCGGTCATTCTGGCCATTCCAGTCATTCCGTTGTAACGGCCGCTTAGGCTTTTATATAGAGAGATTTGACTCACATAAAAAGCGTAACATTTTAAAATGAAAACAGTATCTCCTGTTTTGGGAATGCTTTCCATTTTAAAGGTCTTTCTCATAAATTGAATTTATTCACAGCATAGCCAGAGACCATTAGAACAATGACCTTATCTGATCTCAGCTACCCATCTGGAAACCTAGCCATCATCCGAGTGCCCAACAAGATCCATGGTTTCACTTGTATAGTCCAAGAAGACATACCCACTAACCCTGCGATCCTGGCAGTGCTGGACTCTTCCGGCCGAAGTTCCTGCTATCATCCCAATGGAAATGTCTGGTAGGCTTCTACTTTCCTCCTGCTACCATTGTGCTTTCTGGGTTTGTGAAATTTTATTTTTCCAACTTTATTGAGATATAATTGACATATAACATTGTGTAAGTTAAAAGTGTACAACATCATTGGTTTGATATACTTAAAAATTTCAAAATGATTACCACCATAGCATTAGTTAACACATGCATCATGCCATCTAATTACCTTTTTTGTGTGTATTGAGAACATGTAAGACATACTTTGTTACCAACTTTCACATATGTAACATAGTATTATTAAGTATAATTACTATGCTATACATTCGATCCCAGAACTTATTCATCTAATAAGTGTTATTTTTTTCTTTAAAATGATAAAAATGTCTTTAAGAAATTTTATTTAAGTTAATGGTCTTTAGATAGTTATGTTTAACTCATAGAACCATTTGATTTATGCCTTTTCGTATGCTTCTCTGGAAAAATCCTAGGTAACTTTGTAAAACAAAGCTCATCATATTCTTTTTGCTTGCTTCTTTCTTTTTTCTTCTTTTTAATATTATTTTTATTTTGGGTTTTCTTCATCATATCCTTTCTATAAATGAAAAGAAAATATTAAGTATATAATTTCAATGTTATAAAAATCTCTATGTAAATTACATTAGGGGTATGGAATATGAACTCAGACAGTCTCTCTAGAGCCTTTGCCCTAATACTATTATACTGCTTCACCTATGGAAATAATTTACGATGGACAGGTGCTATAATGCACTGTTATTGTTTGAGATATATAGACTTTAACAGCTGATAGCTCCATTTTGAAAATTAAATGTATTTTAATAAACACTGCCTTTATAATTATTCAGTGTGTGTATACATTTTTTGGGACATCCTATGTTTCTAACTAGTAAGCATCCTATAGCCACAACTAACAAGAATAGCATACAAACAAAATCTCTAGAGAAATTAAGATCCTGATCCCATTTTGATCTACTAACTCATGTACTCTGTACTCTGACTTTATCTTATTTCATTTAACCTAAACAAGTGAAATTCAGGTTCTAACTTCAAATACAATTTAAACTTTTTGAGGTTTTCAGAAAGAGATATTCTCTCCCTTTAAATGATTTAAAGGGATAACAGTCTCATCCTGAGAAGTTTTGCCAGTAATAGACAAAGCTTGGACACTGTCAGAACTTGAGAGAGTTAGGACACAGAAAGCTATTTGTGTTTTTAGTCCAAGGCCGTAGTCAATGCATTATCCCCATGTATATTGGAGAACTTCTACTTCAGGGTTCAACAGAACTCTATATTATGTTTGGTGGGACACTATATTAATTGTCACCAGGTATTTATTAGTTTCTAGGACTTTTTCCCTTGCCAGTGAAGCCCTCTGACCCACCAGCTCAACTCCTGGGCCCTCTGACATGATTCCTTGATACACTCCGAACCCCTTCTCACTGCCTCTTGTGAAACAAGCCCATCTCCCCTACTGGACTGAAGATGCTTGAAAGCACACCCTGAATCTTTGCCATTACATAGTATGTATCTGTACATGGTCTAGATTCAAGAATGTTTATTAAATAAACAATTTATATGGATGATATTGTATCTTACTTCCCAGATACAATAAGATAACCATCTCAATTTCTCATTTGTACTTTTGCTATTAGATTACTGCCACTAATCAATACTGGAGAAATAAGATGTTAGAGATTTTACTTAGGGGGTCTTTATGGCCAATTAATCTAGTTTTTAAAGAAATAATTCATTATCAAATTCAGCCAACTTTCTAAGCACTCAGAACTCTACATATTCTGTCTCCTCAAGAAAGGGGTGGAGATCCAATTTGGAAGGAGGTAAGAGAGCATAAGGAGGTAACTGAGTAGAACAGACGTCATTAGTGCCACTAGCTTTCAGACTGTGTAGTAAAATGTGCATTAGTGATGGTGCTAAGAGACAGGGGAGCCTGAGTGGTCTAAATTCACCTTCTGCTCTGTCACAGAGCTCTTCTCCACCACAGTGCCTCAGAGATGTCCCTTGAGCTCTCCTGCCCACCCCCACCCTGGCGAGAGGCCTCCTTCGACTCCTGGCTCCCAGGTGCCAGATGCTGTTAGAAAACAGCTCTCTTGTACTGAGGTCAATTTGGCCTTCCTCAAAATTTACACCCCCAATCTTCATTTTGCCATGGGGAAAATCTAAGCACTGGTCTTCTCCTGGCTTTCAGGTAAACCCTGTTCCCCTGTATTTCTTCTTGTCCAGATTAAACCTTCCACTTCATCTTTCTTCCAGCACATCATTTTCCAGATCCCTTTACCATCCTGGTCCCATCATTAGACCCATTTTGGTATATTAGTAGGTCTTGAATTAAACCCAGTACTTTATATTAGTATAGCATTCAGTCACGGTCTTATCACTCCTAGGATCACCAGGGATTTTTCCACCATTCGTATGCTATTGGCTAGCATAAACTACTACTCCCCTCAGTTTGCAAATGTCAGGTCAAATTTCAGAGTTGAATTATAATGTTTCTGTTTGTGATTATTAATTTCCTTTCTGCCCAGGGTTTACATCAATGTCTTTGGAGGTCAATATTCAGATCAAGCTGGCAATAGAGTAAGAGCTTGGAATTGGTCAAATCCTGTCACTTCCTCGCCCATTGTTTCTTTTAAACCCGTCTTTCTGGCTTTGAACCATTATGTTGGAATTCGTATCTTAGAACAAGACAAGATTTCAATCACTTTCCTAGCAATGGGTCAGCAGGCAAGAATCAGTGTCGGAACCAAAGTGCAGGTAGGTACATTTTTAAAAATAGTTAAATAGTAAGAGTAAAATAACTTTTGTTAGTGTTATTATTGATAAACTAGAGGCCCGGTGCATGAATTCGTGCATGGGTGGAGTCCGGCCAGCCTGCCCCGATTGAAGGGGAGGGGCTTCAGGCAGTTGGTGGGCCAGCCCCACCCCCTGGTTGAACTCCTGGTCAAGGGGACGATTTGCATATTAGCCTTTTATTATATAGGAGGATTACACTTGTGTATATAAGTATATAAACTTTCACTACTTGTTTTTTCATTGAATTCCAAAATTCACTAAGAATTTTGGAATTCAATGAAAAAACAAGTAGTGAAAGTTTCAAATGGAGTTGGGGGAGTCTTATTAATTGTTTCTTCATCTTCAGAAATTGCTTCTAATTCAGACTTGGATCCAAGCAACATTTACTGAGTGTTTCCTCTGTGAGTGCATAGTGTTGGTTTGGGGTTTGGTTTTAGGATTGCATTTGCTTCTCTCTGTGCTCTAGTAGAAAGCCCTGAGCTAAGTCAGGAGACCTGGATTCTAACAATGTTCGAGACCAATCATCAGCCCCTTATCCTTGGAGATACTTCCATACTGCCTAGCCCTTGGCTGAGTGAGGCTCAGTCATGTTCTTCTCTGGCTGTACTCACCTCTGTCTCTGTGCTTGCTGAACCATGCTCCTTTAATTGCCCTCATGGCTGCCCTTCCTACGGGATGAGAGATCCTGAACTACAGAGTCTCTGTTTTACTGATTCCTCTATCCCACCCAGGGCATGGCCCAGAGGCACTCTCAGAAACTGGCAATACAGTTCAATGGTTAAGAACATGGACTTGAGGTTACATGTGATGTAGTTTCAAACCTCAACTCTGCCATTTAGCTAAGTGGGTAAATTTGAACTTCAATTCCCTCGTGTTAGTACACACAGACCCAGGGGAAAGCCCCAAGACTGGAAATCTACCTTCTTGAGTGGTGGGCAAGAAGGGGCTGAAGAAAGAGGCAGGCCACTCCAGTCTGGCAATTAAAGAGTTTATTAAAGGAAACTTACATCTTGGGCAGATGAAGTGGGTATCCTCCACACTGCTTGACAGGCACCAAAGAATTAACAGAACAAGGCAGGAGGGATGGGGCACTGGCCCTGGACCCATCCCAGGTAAAGGAAAATTCCTTACATGTGTGCCCAGGTCAGGACAAGGGTCATGCCAGAACCTGCACAGCATGGAGCTTAAGGCAGAGATATTGTTTATGTCAGAAGGAAAGTGTCTATTACAGTCACTCCATGAGGGTTTAGGGGAAGCAGTTTCTGTCTGGCCCACGTCTAGCTCATGGGTCTGTCCTCCATACCTCATCTATAAAATGGGGATAATAATTCCTACCATATCAATTGTGGTGAAGATTCAATAAGAATGTAAAGTACTATGCATGGTGCTTGGCATCAGTCAGTGACAGCTCAAGATAGATGTAGAATTTAACATTTATACTTCAATGAAGCTGAAATATATACACAGGTGTAGAAATAGTTACAGATCTGTGTGTCTATATACTTATGTAGCATATATACTGTGTGGCTTTGAACAAGTCCCTTTAACTCTGACCTTTGTTTCATCAATTACTAAAGGAAGAGACTGCTCCACCTTCTAAGGTGTCTTCAACCTCTAAAGTTTATACTTTTAATTAAGTGGAAGTATGACCTCAATATTCAGCCCAGGCAGGAATATCTCATAAACACAAACAGAAGGGGGACTTCAGATTCAGACAACAGAAAGAAAGCATCTACAATTGCTATCAATTATCCTAGCTGCATTTAACCAGTCTGGCTACTGCAAGTGGCTATTCAGGGTCCAGACATAGAAATTTACAATATAGCCTTGTACATTTGGTACAATGCTATATAATAAAACGCTACTATGCAAATCGACAGAATGGTGGAATGACTGGTCGCTATGAACTGACCACCAGGGGCAGACACTCAACATAGGAGCTGCCCCCTAGTGGTCAGGGAGCGTCGCTCAGCCAGAAGTCGGCTCAGGGCTGGCACGTGCAGTGGCGGTGGCAGGAGCCTTCGCAGCAGCACTAAGGAGCAGCGAGCTGAGTGGTAAGGAGCAGCAAGCGGGCAGGCAGTAAGGAGCGAGGGGTCTCGGACTGTGAGAGGGCACAGGCCGGGCTGAGGGACACCTGCCTCCCATGCATGAATTTTGTGCATTGGGCCTCTAATATATTTATAAAAAAAAATGTGCAAAATGTGCTCACTCTCCTCTCCCTCTTTAGAAATAAATTTTAATCAGAAAAACGGTCACTTTGATGCAAAAGAAAAAATTTGGTGTTAAAGTTTTTACTTTTCTCATTGTCTTCATGATCAGCCTGTCTTTGGATTTTTAAAAAATACAAATGGAACATGTGAATACATTCTCATATTTGAAGATTCAAATAATATAGAAATATACAAAGTTTAAAAATGAGATTTTCTTTTTATCCTTTCTTCTATTCCAATCCCTTTCCCAAAGGTAACCATAACCCAAAATTTGGTGTGTATTTCTCTTTTCTATGCATTTACAAATTACTTACATACATCTTTGATATATGTACTAGGAGCCCAGCACATGAAATTGCGTGGCCCTGCCCACCCACCCGCCACTGCCTTGACACCTGAACCTCTCCACGCAGAGCTCCAGCGTGCCTGGCCCAGCCCCCGACCCCTCCGGCCTTCTCTGGCTGCTTCAAGCCTTGCCCTCAGTCCCTCTAATTGCCTTGGGCTGGTCCCGCCTTCTCTGGCACCTCCCCACTTCTGCCCCGTCTCCAGAGCAACACAGCGGCTCTGCCCCATCATGGCACCAGAGGAGTGTGGAAGCTTCCTGCCTGCTGCACTGTGCTCCTTCCCCTGGCAGGTGGGCGGCAGGGCACTCTGAGTGCCAGTGGAGGGTGAGGAAGGACTGGTGAGGGGGACGCTACGGGCTCTCAACCCTGCCCTCCCGGGCATGGGATGGTCCCGCCTCCTCCGGGCACCTCCCCACTTCCACCCCATCTCTGGAGCAACACCCCGCTGCAAATGCACAGGCAGCCTCCTGTGATGGGTTGTTACACATTACGGCATCCCGACCATTGGCATATTAGCTCTTTATTATTATGATTATTTATTGTCTAAAGTTTTACATATGTCTCCTTTTTCCCTGATTGACCCCCCCACTACCCAGCCATTCCCACCCCAGGCAAGCCCCCATGGCCACAGTGTCTGTGTCCATTGGTTATGCTAATATGCATGCACACAAGTCCTTTGGTTGCTCTCTAACCGCCCCTCCCTACCTCCTCTGCCATTTGTCTCTGGATTTATTTTTGTTCATCATATTATGTTGATCATTATATCCCACATAAAAGTGAGATCATGTGATATTTATCTTTCTCTGACTGGCTTATTTTACTTAGCATAATGCTCTCCAGTTCCATCCATGCTGTTGCAAATGGTAAGAACTCCCTTTTTTTTTTTTTACCACAGCGTAATATTCCATTGTGTAGATGTACCACAGTTTTTTAATCCACTCATCTGCTGATTGGCACTGAAGTTGTTTCCAAATCTTAACTATTGTAAATTGTGCTGCTATGAACGTAGGGGTGCATATATCCTCTCTGATTGGTGTTTCTGATTTCTTGGTATATAGACCTAGAAGTGGGATTACTGGGTCAAATGGGAGTTCCATTGTTAACTTTTGGAGGAAACTCCATACTGTCTTCCACAGTGGCTGCACCAGTCTGCATTCCCACCACAGTGCATGAGGATTCCTTTTTCTCCACTCCTCAGCAGCACTTGTCGTTTGTTGATTTGTTGATGACAGCCATTCTGATAGGTGTGAGATGGTATCTCATTGTTATTTTGACTTGCATCTCTCAGATGATTAGTGATTTTGAGCATGTTTTCATATGTCTCTCAGCCTTCTGTATGACCTCTTTCAAAAAGTGTCTAATTAGGTCCTTTGCCCTTTTTTTTTTTATTGGATCGTTTCTCTTCCTTTGGTTAAGTTGTATGAGTTCTCTGTAAATTTTAGAGATTAAACGCTTACCTGAAATAGCACTGGCAAATATGTTCTCCCATACAGTGGGCTTTCTTGTTGTTGTGTTGATGGTTTCTTTTGCTGTGCAGAAGCTTTTTATTTTGATGTAGTCCCATTTGTTTATTTTCTCCTTAGTCTCCATTGCCCTAGGAGCTGTGTCGGTAAAGATATTGCTACGACATATGTCTGCTATTTTGCTGCCTATGGAGTCTTGTAGGATTGTTATGATTTCCCGTCTTACATTTAAGTCCTTTAGCCATTTTGAGTGTGTTTTTGTGTATGGTGTAAGTTGGTAATCTAGTTTCATTTTTTTGCATGTATCTGACTAAATTTCCTAGCACCATTTATTGAAAAGAATGTCTTGACTCCATTGTATGCTCTTGTCTTTTTTGTCAAATATTAATTGAGCATAGTGGCTTGGGTCGATTTCTGGGTTCTGCGTTCAGTTCCATTGGTCTATATGTCTGTTCTTGTGCCAGTACCAGGCAGTTTTGAGAACCATGGCTTTGTAATATAGCTTGATATCTGGTATTGTGATCCCTCCAACTTTGTTCTTCTTTCTCAGGATTGCTGTGGCTATTCGGGGTCTTTTTTTTATTCCAGATGAATTTTTGGAGAGTTTGTTCTAGCTCTTTGAAATATGCCATTGGTATTTTAATGGGGATTGCATTGAATCTATAGATTGTTTTGGGTAGTATGGACATTTTAATGATGTTGATTCTATCAATCCATGAACATGGTAAGTTCTTCCATTTTTTTTGTCTTCATCTATCTCTTTTTTCAATGTCTTGTAGTTTTCCGAGTACAGCTTTTTTACCTCCTTAGTTAAGTTTATTGCTAGGTATCTTAATTTTTTTGTTGCGAAGGTAAATGGGATTGTTTTTTTAGTTTCACTTTCTGTGAGTTCATTATTGGTGTATAAAAAGGCCATAGATTTCTGGGTGTAAATTTTGTATCCTGCTACATTGCCAAATTCATTTATTAGATCTAGTAGTTTTTTGATGGAGTCTTTGGGGTTTTCTATGTATAGTATCATGTCATCTGCAAATAAGGAGAGTTTTACTTCTTCTTTTCCAATGTGGGTGCCTTTTATTTTTTTTCTTGTCTGATCACTATGGCTAGCACTTGCAGTACTATATCAAACAGAAGCGGTGAAAGTGGGCATCCTTCCCATTTCAGGGAGATGAGTTTCTTTTCTGCCCATTGAATATGATATTGGCTGTAAGTTTGTCATATAAGGCTTTTATTATGTTAAGGTATGATCCCTCTATTCCCACTTTGCTGAGAGTTTTTATCAAGAAAGGGTGTTGGATTTTGTCAAATGCTTTGTCTGTATTGATTGATATGATTATGTAATTTTTGTCTCTCAATTTGTTTTCTGTGATGTATCACATTTATTGATTTGCTGATATTGTACCATCCTTGCATCCCCAGAATAAATTTCACTTGGTCATGGTGTATGATCTTTCTAATTGAATGCTGAATCTGATTTGCTAGAATTTTGTTGGGGATTTTAGCATCTATGTTCATCAAGGATATTGGCCTGTAGTTCTCTTTTTTGTGTGTGTCATGTCTTTATCTGGTTTTGGGGTTAGGGTAATGCTGGTTTCATTGAAAGAGCTTGGAAGTGTGCCTTCCTCTTGAATTTTTTGGAATAAGTCTGAGGAGAATAGGTTTTAGTTCTTCTCTGACTGCTTGGTAGAACTCCCCTGTAAAGCCATCCAGACCAGGGCTTTTGTTTGCTGGAAGATTTTTGATCACTGCTTCAATTTCTTTGGTAGTTACTGGCCTATTCAGGGTTTTTTATTCTTCCTGATTGAGTTTTGGCAGCTTGTATTTTTCTAAGAATATGTCCATTTCATCTAGGTTGTCCATTTTGTTGGAGTAGAGTTGTTCATAGTATTTTTTCATAATCTTTTGTATTTCTGTGGGATCAGTTTTTACTTCACCTCTTTCATTTCTGATTTTGTTTATTTGGGTCCTCTCTCTTTGCTTCTTGGTGAGCCTGGGTAGAGATTCATCAATCTTGTTTATCCTTTCAAAGAACCAGCTCTTGGTTTCGTTGATCTTTTGTATTGTTGGTTTTTTTTGTTTTTTTGTGTGTGTTTTTTCTCTATGTCATTTATTTCTGCTCTGATCTTTATTATTTCCTTCCTTCTGCTTACACTGGGCTTTTCTTGTTGCTCTCTTTCTAATTCTTTGAGTTGTAGGGTTAGATAATGTATTACCATTTTTCCTTGTTTTTGGAGGTAGGCCTGTAGAGCTATGAATTTCCCTCTCAAGATTGCTTTTATTGTGTCCCATAGATTTTGGATTGTTGTGTTTTCATTGTCATGTCTTGCCATGATGCTTTTTATTTCTTCTTTGATCTCTCTGGTAACCCAATCATTGTTTAATAGCATGCTATTTAGCCTGCAGGTGTTTGATTTTTTCCCATTGATTTTATTGTAGTTGATTTCTAATTTTATGCCATTGTGATCTGAGAAGATACTTGATATGATTTCTATCTTCTTAAATTTGAAGAGACTTTGCCTGTGTCCCAATATGTGGTCTACCTTTGAAAATGTCTCATGTGCACTTGAGAAGAATGTATATTCTGTGGCTTTGGGGTGGAATGTTCTGAAGATGTCAATTAATTAGATCTGATCTAGTGAGTCATTTAGGATTGCTGTTTCTTTGCTGATTTTTTCTTTAGAGGATTTATCCAATGGTGATAGTGGGGTATTAAAGTCCCCTACTATAACTATATTGCTGTCATCTCTCCCTTGATATCCTCCAGAAGTTGTTTTGTTTTGTTTTTTTAATGTATTTGGGTGCTCCTGTATTGGGTGCATATATGTTTAATAGAGTTATATCTTCTTGTTGAATTGCTCCCTTTAGTATTATGAAGTGGCCTTCCTTATCACTTATTACAGCCTTCACTTTGAGATCTAATTTGTCAGATATAAGTATTGCTACTCCATCTTTTTTTTTTCATTTCCATTCACCTAAAAAACCTTTTTCCATTCCTTCACCATCAGTCTGTGTGAATCCTTTGTTCTGAGGTGGGTTTCCTGTAGACAGCAGATATATGGGTCATGTTTTCTTATCCATTCAGCTACCCTATGTCTATTGATTGGAGTATTTAATCCATTTACATTTAAAGTTATTATTGATAGGTACTTGTTTGTTGCCATTTTTATTCTTTACCCCTGTGTTCCTTCTTCGCTTCTTGTTTCTTCTTTTTACAGCTGACCCTTTAGCATTTCTTGCATTGCTGGTTTGGTGGTAATAAACTCTCTTTGTCCTTTTTTGTCTGTGAAGCTCCTGATTTCACCCACAACTTTGATTGATAGCCTTTCTGGGTACAGTATTCTTGGATTCAGACCCTTGCTTTGCATGATTTCATATATTTCATTTCATTCCTTTATGTCCTGATGTTTTTGTTGAGAAATCAGTCAATAGTCTGATGGGAGATCCCTTGTAGGTAACTTTGTGTCTCCCTGGCAGCCTTTAAGATTCTTGCTTTGTTGTTGGTGTTTGTCAATTTAATTATAATGTGCATTTGTGTCAGCTTTTTTGAGTTCATCTTGTTTGGGGCTCTGTGAGCTTCTTGGACTTATGTGAGTTTTTTCTTTCCAATATCAGGGAAGTTTTCTGTCACTATTTCTTCAAACAGGTGTTCTAATCATTGCTCAGTTTCCTCTTCTTCTGGTACCCCTATTATTCAGATGTTGTTTCATTTTGTGTTTTCCCAAAGTTCCCTTAGGCTCTCCTCCTGTCTTTTAAGGTTTTTTTTTTTTTTTCCAGTTGCTGCTCTGCTTGGGTGTTTTTTTCTACCTTGTCTTCTAGCTCATTGATGCGGTCCTCCACTTCTTTTTGTCTACTGTTGATGCTTTCTATTGCGTTCTTTATTGCAGTGATGTCATTCTTCATTTCTTCTGGGTTCTTCATTTCCTCTTGGTTCTTACACATATTGTTGGATTTGTTTTCCATCCTTTTCAGCATCCTTTTGACCATTGCTCCGAATTCTTTCTCTGACATATTGCTTGCCTCCATTTTGTTTACTTCCTTTTTCAGTGATTCCTCTTTTCTTTTGTATGGGGGCTGTTTCTTTGCCTCCCTGTGTTCACTCCTCTCAGGGTGTCTGGTTATGTAGCTCTCTCTCTTCTGCATTGACTCTCTCTAGGCAATCTCTGACCTTTCTGTCCACGGATTGCCTCACCAGCTGTGTTTAATTCACCAATTCTGGCTGGTTGTTATCCGATTCAGCTGTTCCTTCTATCTGCTCTGTGAGAAGGCACAGGACCCATCTGCATATTTGGCCGCAACCTTGTCTCCCCCTGGACAAACTTTTTAGGTGCCCGTGGTCAGAAGGCTGGATTCTCAGTGTTGTGGGTTCACAGCTGAGGCAGTTGGTTCCTGGGTGTTGTGGTTGTAGGGTCCTGGGAGGTATCTGAGGTCTCCCCAGTTGAAGATAAGACTGGGCTTCTGATCTCAGCCACTCTCTCCTTTAAGATGGTGCAGTCTCTGTGGCAGAGCTGGCTGCTCTGGGAGAGATTTCAGCAGTAGTAGAGGCTGCCCAGCCAGGGGAGCCTGGTTCACCAGTCCCCAACAGTCCTGTGGAATATAACTGCCCCTCACTCAAAATACAGACACTCCCTGCACATCTACGTACTCTCCTTTCACTCACACACTATCTTGCAGCCTGCCATCCCATCGGCTGCCATCGTGGATTGATACATACATACATCTTTTAAAAATAAAAATTGGATTAAACTATACAGATTATATTGTTAGGGCTTCAATTTATTTTTGTTTTCCAATTAACAAGTACCAAAGGTTTTCCCATGTCTGAATTTCCCAGCATACTTGTCCATTTTATTTTTAAATGTTACTTATAATATTTCCTATGTACTCTAGTTAATTTATGCTAAATCTAATGACCTCTTAGCAATTCACACACACACACACTTGCTCACTTTGTCCTCCATTGCTTCCAGGTCACTACTCTCCCTTGATTTTGCTTCCTTCTCATATTCTTTGTTGGCTTTCTTCACTTCTTTTTTCCCCAAATATTGAGGGCTTCCAGGGCTTGCCTTGGGCTTCTCTTGATGTCTTTGAGTCTGCTGTCCTTAAATACCTCTACATGCTGATAGCCCTTTTGTTTTGTCTCAAGGGGGATCTCCCATGAACTTAACATTTGCAAATCTCTGATTCCAAACCTGCACCTCTATTCGGTGCCTAAGAGAACATTAAATACTTTACTTAGCAAAATTCGACTTGAAAGCTCACTCCACCCTCCATCTTCTCCATTTCCAAAAAAAAGGCAATACATTCACTCAGGCAAAAGACTTTGAACTAGTTACCCTCCTTTATGTTTCATAGCCCCACTTCTATTATCTTCAAGTCTTATAAACCCTATGTCCAGACTCTAAGACTTCTCACATCCTCCAATCTATCTCTCTTGTCTGCCTCTCATATCTAATCTATCTCTTGCTTCGATGATTATAATAGCCTCCTAATGAATCTCCCTGCTTCAGGCAGGTCTTCCTAAAGTCTATTCCAACATAATAATTGGAGTGATACTTTGAAAACATAAGTCTGGTCAAAACTATCCAGTGGCTTCTAATCCTATTCAGAGTAAGCCAAAGTCCTATAAAATACTGTACCTGACCTGGACTTCTTATTTCAATATGCCCTCTTATCACTCACCTGCTCCTTTTTGCTGTTCCTAGACAATCCCAGGCATGTGCCTGCCACAGAGCTTTTGCACTTACTATTCCTTCAGCCTAAAATGTTGCTCCCACATTTAGCACATAGCTGCTGCCTCACTTCCTTCAGGTTTCTGACCCATCCCATCTAATCAACAGCACCACATCCCCACCTCCACCCTGTCACTCTGAATGCTTCTTTGGCCCTGTGCCACAAGTTCTAATACGTAGTGCTCTACTTTGGCCTGAAGAGTCCCAGGTTCGATCCCAGTCAAGGGCACATGCCCAGGTTGTGGGCTCCATCCCCAGTAGGGAGCGTGCAGGAGGCAGCCAATCAATGATTCTCTCTCATCATTAATAGTTCCATCAATGATGTTACCAGGGATTGAGCCCGAAACCTAGGCATGTGCCCTGACCTGGTTTTGAACCAGCAAACTTTTTGTGCATGGGACAATTCCCAACCAGCTGAACCACACAGAGCATATTTTTCCTACTATTTCTACCAGATTTTTCTTTGTATATTTTGAAACTCTATGGTTATGAAATTAAAGATGTTGACACTCTTCCTGGTGAGTTGTGCCCCTTACCCCTGTGCCAGCTTCCACCTCACTTATTTGCTCTTCAGCTATGCCTATTATTTGACTCAGTGTATCAGTGAGGGGTGTTGGAGGGGTTTTTTTTTTGACAAATATTTTAATATCAAGGTGTATTACTTGCAATTTCTCTTTTAGTGGTCTTTGGCTTAAACACTATTCCATCTGATGTTAAATTTCTACACCTGCTTTCTTTAGTTAGCATCTGCTTGGTGCATTGTTTCCATCCTTGGACTTTCAACCTTTTAACCTAGTTTTGAGGTGGATGTGTCTCTTATAAAAAGCATCAAGATGGATTTTGTTGCTTTCCTCAACCTAACAGAACCAATCTTTTAATACATTTTATTTTAATGGTTACTCTAAGACTGTTAACTTTTTTATATAAATAGAATTAACTTCCAGGATCTCTAGCTATTTCTTTTCCTTGACAACAATACTCTCAAGGCCTTCAGAAAATGTATATAGCCAATATTTTCTTATATATAATCTCCCTCTGGCTCCTAATTCTGTGTCCTTGAATACAAGCATCTCTGACAGGTAAACCTGGCGCCTCTCTGTCATGGTCTCAAATTTCCTCAGGTGTTTGGTGATTGTTGGTGTGCGTTCATTTTCGTTTGAGAATCTCTGCTTTCCTGCATGTTCTGCTCACTGAAGTTTGCTGCTGATAACTGTGGAGAAGTGGCATGTGCTGCTGAGGCTTCGAAGGCTAGTCCCATGCCAGGCTCTCAGCCCCAAGTGGGGCTCAACACAGAGGAGAGGACGAGGGCTACCTCCCAACTGACATCCTCACACTTACCTCAGGGCCCCTCCCGCTTCTCATTTCTGTTGACTTGGAGCTCAGAAAGGGTGTGTTTTGGGTTAGTGGTTTCAGTTGGTCATTTATCACTCTAGATATGGTCCCATCTGCTTTTTTATGTTTAGGAATTCCTCAAGGTTATTTCTGATGATGAAAGTTTTTCCTATTTTCTAGAACCATTATTGATTTGTTCTCTAAAAAAGTTTTGTCATTTTATGAGACTTGGAATTGAAGGGAAGTTAAAAATGCTGATCAATTCTTGTTACTCACCATCTCATACACCTTCCTCCTTCCCTCCCTTCCTCTCCTCCTTCCTTTCATTTCATGGGGGGAGGGTGAAAATGCAGAACAATACTGTGAGTTCTGGTGTCTTTTGCAGGTAAGTGGTCACTCAGCTTGCAGAGGGTAGTGGTTTAGCTTCTGGTTAGCCTGTCCACTGAACCCCCACCCCCGGGAGCTGCATCCTGGAAGCTCCTCATGCAAGGCTGTGGAGCAGACCATTCGCCTTCCCTGCAGCTGCACAGAGACACCAGCCTGAATCATCAAAGGCTTGAGGAAGTGGGGAGAGCAGAGGCCAAGGAAGGTTAATGTGGAATGGCCTCCTGGAGGGAGGGCACCTTTAGGAGAAGGAAAGGAGTTGTAGTCATCCCAGTCCTTCTTCAAAACCCCGCTGGGGTGCTCCCTCCTCTGAGGAGGGCTGCCCTCAGTGTACTCCAAGCCTCCAGGCCAGCGCTCACAATGCTCTCCCCAACTTGGTGTTTCCCAGGGAAGGTACAGGGTTTAGCATCTTTGTGCTCCCCTCAATTTATGCTGGTCAAATTATTTGAATAAATTGTAAGCATTTGAAAGTGTCCAAATTCTGTTTGCTCTGGCCTGCTTGAGTCTCTCAAGTCTCCACAGCATTGCAGCCCATTCCTCGTCCAGGTCAGAGTAACACCCTGGAGTAATATTAAATTAATTGAGCTAATATATATATTGGATTCCCTTGAGTCTACAGATAATTAGACTCAAGGGAATCCAATCCCAAATTAGTGCCGCCACCAGCCTCCCCACCTCCTTGGGTCCACAGGCACCTTCCCATTCTGGGTCCTCAGCTTCCCTTCTCTTTCCCTTTGCTGAACAGCTGATAAAACCTGAGGAGATTCCAGTTCTCCAATACGTGAACGGGGATGACCTTCTTCTGCTGGCCATTTTAATAAGGATTCGACGCCTGTTTCATAAACTTGAAGGATGTGTGAATTTTCCCTCTGGCCAGGTTTGGGAAAAATTAAAGCAACCTTCCTACCTTTCTTCACTTTCTGTAAAATTAATGGCCCTTTGTCACAATTCCAGTGTAAAGAAAGACACCAAAACAACAATAGCAGCTCTAATAAATGAAAAAATTTAACTAAGTATGATGGTGCTTTCATTTGTTTCATTGACTTTTTTTTTAAGGAGGGGGTGCAGGAGATTTCAAGAAGAGTATATAAAATGACTAGGAAAGACCAAGAAATAGGCTTTATTATAAATTTAGAACACATCCTGAGTCATCACTGGTTTATATTCTTGGTATGGGAAAACAATCTCACTTTCGGGACATCAGAGGATGAGCAAATCAGTAAAAGTGTCCATGTCAACTAGAGTTCTATCGGGGGAAACAGAAAACAGGGAGGGGTCAGACGTTTCCAAAACCATCCTTAAGGCTGGGGAACTGAAGGTCAAGAAAAACCCCACTGGCTTTCAGGAAATCTGGAAGTGAGAGGATCTCAGGAAGCTAACAGCAAGGAAGTGAGGGTGGCAGGAGCTCTCCTGGAAGAGCTGCCCCTCCCATTAGAGAGTGGGACTAACAATAAATTAACAGGCCACCTACCTGATCCTCCGCCCTCCTGCCAGGGATGAATGGGGGCCTGCTTCTCTCTCATCTGGCAAACCTCAAGCAGGTGCCTCTTGCTGGGGAATCATAACTGGAACTGCTGGCAAAGGATTTTAGAACATTGTGTATTTCCCCTTCCAAGGGAAGGGTGGGGGTGCTGCTGAGTCTGCAAGGACAGCCCAGCACAGCGTCTTCTGCTCAGTGATAACGCTGCTTTAGAGAACAACAAAGAGTTGAGAGCAGGGATGTCCTTGGAGCACCTGCACCCTGCCTTTCTGAACTTCCCGGGCTTCTCAGTTCCCTGTTCTTTTCTTTTAAATGTTATAATAGTTTTATTAGAGTGGAATGGCCTAAAGCTATTATTCAACTTTATTTTTTTTTATTGTAGTTGACATACAATATTATATTAGTTTCAGGTGTACAACATAGTGATTCAACATTAACTTACCTTACAATGTGATTACCACAATAAGCCTAGTAACCATTTGTCACCATAGATAGTGATTATTATTAACTTTATTCCCTATGCTTTACGTATATCCCCATGACTTACATTATAACTGGAAGTTTGTACTTCTTAATCCCCTGCTCCTTTTTTGCCCAACACCCTGTTCTCTGGGAGAGGGAGAAATGTAGTTTGAGGGGCCATTCCTTATAGTGAATTCCAAATTTGGTGCTAAATGCACAAGAGGGATTAAGCCTATCAACCACTCACCACTTAGTGTAAAGTACTAAACCCTATTGTTTTCCTACAAAGAGCCACCTGAGAAAGTGCAAGTTGGGAATGGAAGGTAAAGGAGTAAGTAGAAGAATGGGGTATTTCTGGGAAGGCTGAGTGCTGTGCAGTAGGAAGTAGGAACCAACAAGGAAGGAGCTGAGCCGCTGGGAGATGGGGCCTAATTCTTGGTATTAAGCCATTTGCCATCTTTTATGTTGTTGTTGCCTTTAGTTAGCTTGCTTTATAAGAACTCTGTTAACATTGAAGGTTTGATTTTATTATTTTTCATTTCTAAACTTGCTAATCTCCCCTGCTCTCTTTGTGAAAAAAGAGGTTATCAGACTCATGTCTGGACCAAGACTAAATCTCTCTTTTCTATTTTTGACTTTTGCCTCTTCCTTTTCATTGATGAGGGAAATTTTAGTTTCAAGTAAGATAGAAATATTAAATTAATTGAGCTAATATATATAAGCATATCTCTGAAAAATAGCACATAAAGTACAAGTAACAGTCACAGCAAAGCCTCAACTGAATCTGTTCTTGTACATTAGTAAAACCTATTTTATGGATGTAAAGCCCATAGTAGATACTGAATAACGCCTTGATTAATTGGACATAGGCAAAATAATGAGATGACATTTTTTTTTACAGTAGTAGTTTCAGATGTACAGCATAGTGCTTAGACTATTATATACTTTACAAAGTAATCCCTTGATATTTCAAGTACCCATCTGACACCATACGCAGTTATTACAATACTAGAGGCCCAGTGCACGAAATTCGTGCATGGGGGGGGTGTCCCTCAGCCCAGCCTGCACCCTCTCCAATCTGGGACCCCTTGAGGGATGTCCGACTGCCCATTTAGGCCCGATCCTGGCCTAAACGGGCAGTTGGACATCCCTCTCACAATCCAGGACTGCTGGCTCCCAACTGCTTGCCTGCCTACCTTCCTGATTGCCCCTAACCGCTTCTGCCTGCCAACCTGATTACCCCCTAACCACTCCCCTGCCAGCCTGATTGATGCCTAACTGCTCCTCTGCCAGCCTGTTTGCCCCTAACTGCCCTCCCCTGCAGGCCTGGTCACCCCTAATTGCCCTCCCATGCAGGCCTGGTCCCCCACAATTGCTCTCCCCTGCAGGCCTGGGTCCCCCCCAACTGCCCTCCCCTGCTGGCCTGATCACCCAAAACTGCCTTCCCTTGCAGGCCTGGTCCCTCCCAATTCCCCTCCCCTGCTGGCCATCTTGTGGTGGCCATCTTGTGTCCACATGGGGGCAGCCATCTTTGACCACATGGGGGCAGCCATCTTGTGTGTTGGAGTGATGGTCAATTTGCATATTACTCTTTTATTAGATGGGATAGAGGCCTGGTGCATGGGTGGGGGCTGGCTGGTTTGCCCTGAAGGGTGTCCAGATCAGGGTGGGGGTTCCCTTGGGGCGTGGGGCGGCCTGGGAGAGAGGTCTGTGGTGGTTTTCAGGCTGGCCACACCCCCCGGCAACCCAAGCGGAGGCCCTGGTATCTGGGATTTATTTATATTCTATAATTGAAACTTTGTAGCCTTAAGCAGAGGCCAAGGCAGGCCAGGGCAGGTAGAAAGCTTGGCTTACTCCATTGCCAGGGAAACCCAAGCCTCCTGCTCTCTCAGTGGCCGCAGCCATCTTGGTTGGGTTAATTTGCATACTCGCTCTTGATTGGCTGGTGGGTGTGGCTTGTGGTGTGTGGAGGTACAGTCAATTTGTATATTACTCTTTTATTAGATAGGATTATTGACTATATTCTCTATACTATACTTTACATCCCTATAACTATTTTGTGACTACAAACCTGTAGATCTTAATCCCTTCACCTTTTTCAACATCCCTCCTTCCCCTCTGTCAATCATCAGCCTGATCAATGTGTCTGTTTCTATTTTGTAATATATATATATATATACACTGAGTGGCCAGATTATTATGATCTCTGCATGCATAATAATCTGGCCACTCAGTGTGTGTGTGTGTGTGTGTGTGTGTGTGTATGTGTGTGTATATATTAGAGGCCCAGTGCATGAATTCGTGCATGGGTGGGGTTTGGCCAGCCTGGTCAGGGGGAGGGAACATGGGCGGTTGGCTGGCCTGCCTGCTGGTCAAACTCCTGGTCAAGGGGACAATTTGCATATTAGCCTTTTATTATATAGGATATACACTGAGTGGCCATATTATTATGCATTCAGAGATCATAATAATCTGGCCACTCAGTGTATATCACCTCTTATTTATCCACTGGTCTATTGATGGATACTTGGATTGCTTCCATAGCTTGGCTATCTATATATATAAAACCCCAATAAGCAAATAGACTGAACGGTGGAACAATTGAACAACCAGTTGCTATGACATGTGCTGACCACCAGGGGGTGGGTGCAGAACATGGCGGGCATTGGCCATGGTGGGATGGTGGAGCAGGTGAGCAAGGGCGCCAGACCAAGGTGGGGCGCCGGTCACTGTCATCAGGGCAAACCTCTAATAGTTACTGAAAAGTCTTTGTTCCCACGCACTGCAGTCCCACCTGGTGCTGGCACCTGCTGCCAGCGCTGGCCACGCTCGCACCCACTGCCAGAGCTGGAGCTGCTTCTCACACATGCTGCTGATGCCCAGCACCGGCCCCAGTCACTCAGTGCCATTAGCAGGTGTGAGTGGCGGCTGCTGGGCCCAATCGCCCCTCCAAGTTTCTCCACCTCCCCTTGCTCCTGAGGGGCGATCGGGGTCGGCAGCTGCCTCTTGCACATGCTGCTGGCACCAGCCCCACTCGCATCCGCAGCCGGCGCCGAAGCTGCCACTTGCACCTGCTGCCAGCACCTGACATTGGCACCGATCGCCCCTGAGGACTTCTCTACCTCCCCCTGCACCTGAGAGATGATCGGGGCAGCAGCCACCACTCACATGCACTGCTGGTGCTGGCCCCAATCGCTCCGCACCATCAGCAGGTGCGAGCGGGGCAGGCATCATTAGCATGTGGGAGCAGTGGCAGCGGTGGCAGGAGTGGGGCTGCCAGCAGACAGGGGACCAAAAGCCGGGGCAGGAGGGGCTGGGCGGGGTCACGGAGATGGGCCGAGACCCGCCCCTGTGCTCACTGCAGCCTTGCAGCCCACATTTCCTTTCAAGGTGCACAAATTCATGCACTTGGCCCCTAGTCTATATATAGAAGCCTAAGCAGCCATTACCACCAAACAACTGGAATGACTGGAATGACCCATCGACCAGTCACTACGACGCGCACTGACCACCAGGGGGCAGACACTCAATGCAGGAGCTGCCTCCTGGTGGTCAGTGTGCTCCCACAGCAGGAGTGCACTCATCCTGGCAGCCCACCAGCCCAGCAGCAGCCAATCACTCCCTCAGTAGTCTTGCAGGTCCAATCTCCAGAGAATGGGCCAGGCACTGATGGATCAGTGCCGCCAGCACAATTCCAGCAGCACCACCAGCCTCGGGCACTTACGCTCCTCAGGAAGAAACAATATAAAAGTGGCCGCCAGGTGGCTCCCAACAACCAGCATGAATGTCAACGGACGGATCTGGATCCCGGGCTGGCAAGGCGTCCCACCACCCGCCTGGAGGGCCGATTGCATCCTGGCCCCCCACCCCCCTTGGGACCGCACCCACGCATGAATTCGTGCACCAGGCCTCTAGTTATAAATAATGCTGCAATGAATATAGGGGTGCATATATTCTTTTAATTTAGTGTTCTTGGTTTCCTCAGATATATACCTAGAAGTGGAATCACTGGGTCATAGGTAGCTCCATTTTTAATTTCTTGAGGAACCTATATATTGTTCTCCACAGAAGCTGCACCAGTTTACAGTCTCACCAGCAGTGTACTAGGGTTCCCTTTTCTCCACATCCTCACCAACACTTGTTGTTTATTGATTTATTGATGATAGCCATTCTGACAGGTGTAAGGTGATATTTCATTATGATTTTAATTTGCATATCTCTTTTCATATTGGCCTCTTAGGAGAAGAGTCTATTAAGGTCCTCTGCTCATTTCTTAATTGGATTGCTTGTTTATTTTGGTGTTGAGTTGTATGAGTTCTTTATAACTTTTGGATATTAACTCCCTCTCAGATATATCATTGACAAATATATTCTCCCATTTCAGTAGTTGTTTTTTCATTTTGTTGCTTTCCTTTGCTGTGCAAAAACTTTTCAGTTTGATGTAGTCCTATTTATTTATTTATTTATTTATTTATTTATTTATTTATTTATTTTTATGTACTTTTATTCCTTTGCCCAAGGAGATACATCAGAAAAAAACACATTGCTATGAGAGATGTTAGCAATTTACTGTCTATGTTTTCTTCTGGGAGTTACATGGTTTCAAGTCTTACATTTAAGACTTTATCCATTTTTAGTTTATTCTTGTGTATGGTGTAAGTAGGTGGTCTAGGTTTTGGTTTCTTTTGAGTATCTGTCAAATTTCCTTAACACCATTTATTGAATAGACTGTCTTTACCCCATTTATGTTTTTGCCTCCTTTGTCATGTACTGATTGACCATATAAGTGTGGGTTTATTTCTGGGCTCACTGTTCTGTTATTTTTATCTATATGTCTGTTTTTATGTCAGAACCATGCTATTTTGATTACTATGGCCTTGTAGTATAGTTTGATATCAGGTAGCACAATTCTTGCAACTTTGTTTTATTCGGGAACTTTTGTGGTTCCATATAAATTTTTGAATTATTTGTTCTAGATTTGTAAAATCTAGATAGGGATTGCATTGAATCTATAGATTTCTTTGGGTTGTGTGGACATATTTTAATAAGACTAATTCTTCCTATCTATGAGTACAGTATATGCTTCCATTTATGGTATTTGTATATTCTCTAATTTCTTTTTTTATGTAAGAGAACATTTATTTATAAAGTCACAGAGGTAGAAGTAATTTGTAGAAGAAATTGACTTAGAAAACAAGTTATAGAGGTAAAGGAAGGGCCCTAGGAACTTGGGAGTGAGGTCAGTAATGGTCTGGAGAGAGGAGGAAGGGGAGGGCTGAGGAAAGGCCTGGGTATGCTCAGGAGGGAGAGCACCTATTCTCTAATTTCTTTCATTAGTGTCTTATAATTTTCTGAGTACAGATCTTTCACCAGCTTGGTACTTTTTTTATTTATCTTTATGTAATTGTAGATGGGAATATTTTTTTTTATTTTTTTTTTTAGTTTCTCTTTCTGATAGTTCATTGTTGGTGTATAAAAATGCAACCAATTGCCCTGGCCAGTGTGTGCAGTGGTTAGAGCATCAGCCTATGCATGGAAGGGTCACAGGTTTGATTCTGGACAAGGGCACATACCTGGATTGCAGGTTCATCCCCAGTCCCAGTCAGGGCATATTCAGTAGGCAACCAATCAATGTCTCTCTCTCTCTTATATTGATGTTTCTCTCTCTTTCTCCCCCTTTCCTGCCCCCTTCTAATCTCTGAAAATCAATGGGAAAAAATATCCTCAGGTGAGGATTAAAAAAATATGCAACCAATTTCTGAATATTTCTTTTGAATCCTACTATTTTACTAAATTCATTTATCAGTCTTGCAAATAATGACAGTTTTACTTCTTCCTTTCCAATTTGGATGCCATTTATTTCTTCTTCTTGTCTGATCTTTGTGGCTAGGACTTCCAGGACTATCTATATATATATATATATAACCCTAATATGAACAACCAAACAACCAGTCACTGTGGCGTGCCCTGACCATCAGGGGGCACACACGGAACATGGTGGGTGTTGGCAGCAGGTGGCAGAGTGCGGAACATGGCAGGCATCTGCCACAGCAGGGTGGTGGAGCAGTTTGAGCAGGGGCACCAGACCAAGGTGGGGCACCAGTCCCTGTCATCGGGACAAGCCTCTGGTGGTTACTGAAAATTCTTTGTTCCCCGGCACCACAGTCCCACCCGGCACTTGCACCTGCTGCTGGCGCTGGCCCCGCTTTCACCTGCTGCCAGTGCTGGCCCTATTCGCATCTGCTGCTGGTGCTGGCCCCAATCGCTCCGCACAGTCAGTGGGTGCGAGCCAGGCCGGTGGCCTCAGCACGTGGGAGTGGCAGCAACAGGCACAGGGCTGCCAGCAGACAGGGGAGTGAGGGCACAGCAGAAGGGGTTGGGCAGGGGCACAGAGGATGGGCTGAGACCTGTCCTTGTGCCCACAGCAGCCTCGCGGCCCACAGTTCCTTTCAAGGTGCACAAATTTGTGCACTGGGCCCTATATATATATAAAAGGCTAATATGCTAAGTGTCTGACCCTCCAACTGGTCACTAGGATGCACAATGACCACCAGGGGGCAGATGTTCAACGCAGGAGCTGCCGTGACCCACACTGGCCATTTACAGAGAAATGGCACCACAGACCTAGCACCCACAAAGCAACACTCAGTTTCCCCCAAGTGGGACACAGGCCCTGCCACCACCCTGAAGTGACAGCCCACCAAATTGCAGCCAACGCTGCCGAGACCCCATGGCACAAAATGCGGCCCACAGCCCAGCCCAGCCCAGAAACGGTGGCTGTGGGTGCCGGGTAATGATGTCATATAGCAACACCCAGCTTCCTCTCCCTAGTGACTAGCCTCCTAGTGTTTATTCAGCCCAGGAACACGAGTTGCTTTATAGCCAGGTGCAAACATTTACACTTTAACCAAATGTCTGAAGCATTTTCCCATGCCTCATCTCATTTGATCCTCACAGAATTCCTGGAGTAGGTAGATAGGAGACTCAGTGGAATCCTATTTTCTTTTCATTAGCCAGAAAATGGAGATTTAAAAAGCTTAGAAACTTGAACCTAGTGAAAAGAAGAAAGAAATGCTAGACCTTGAAAATGACTTCAGGTTTTCTCACTGCACAAATATTAGTCAAACACTGCTGCAGTTAAATATTTTACCCTTTGTTCTCCCTGTGTGATCTACAATAATAATCTACTTCATGTTGATATTTACTGCTGTGATGCTGACAATTACCTGAAAGAGAAATTGGGGTGCTTCACTGGGCTGGAAAAAGTTTAGCTAAATCAGAAAGCAGGTCTAATTAAGCAAGTTTACCTATATATATAAAGCTCTTGCTGGCGCCAATCACACACGTGTGTTTCTATCTGTCATTGATGATCGTGAATTTGGTTTTCACTTCTATTATAGAGAAAGGGCGAATAGCGATATTAAAATATTTCTTCTAATTAATTTCTTTTCAATGTGCACTAATTCGTGCACTGAGCCTCTAGTGTTGAATAAGAGTGGTGAGAGTAGACATTCCTGTCTTATTCCTAATTTTAAGGGAAACACTTTCAGTTTTTCCCAGCTGGGTATATTAGCAGTGTGATGAGATGACATTTTAAACCATGTTACTTCTTTTTTTCTTTAAAAAAATATGTATTTTTCTTTTCCTTCTGGGAATGTAAAAACAGTCCAGAAGAGGACAATCCAGGATATGGATGGCTGTGATGTCATGTCATCACTGTACCATAATTTCTTGGTCCTTATAATTTGCTATCCTGAGAAAAGGCCTTTACCTTCCAGTTACCTCACAGTCCAATAGGGTACTGGAACTCCTGGAACATTTCTTTTAATTTCAGACATGAAGGAAGGGAAAGAAAAGGGGGAAAACAAAGACAGGATGATCCCAGCTACGGTAGTTTCATAGATAGAGCTCTTCTAATAATCTTCAACTTACTCAAGTATATGTCTCATTGTCGTGCCTAGGTGTAAGAAAGGCTGTGAAAAATGGTATCTTAGCTGGACACTTTGACTCACTGAATAAAATTGAGGTTCTGTTACTAAAGAAGAAGGGGTGAATGAATTTAGTTAGCTAACCAGCAGCATGCTGCTACCTCAGTGGGGGTTTAGCTCACTGCCCTCAAACCCATAAACTTTTAAGAATTTAACTTTTAGATTTCAGGTGTTTTGTTGTTGTTGTTCATTTACATATATTTTTAAATTGAATTTATTGGGTGGCATTGGTTAATAAAATTATATAGGTTTCAGGTATACAATTATACAGTACATTATCTGTATATTATATTGTGCATTTACCACTCCAAGTTTCCTTCCATCACCACTTATCCCCCCTTTACCTCTTCTATCTCCTCCCAACCCCCACTTCCCTCTGGCAATCACCATACTGGGCTCTGTGTCAAAGAGTTTTTGTTTTTTTCTGTGCTTAATCCCTTTACCCATCTCACCCAGCTCCTACTCCCCATCCCTGACAGCTATCATTCTGTTTTCTGTACCCATGGGTCTGTCTCCACTTTATTAGTTTACTAGAGGCCCAGTGCACGAATTTGGGCACAGGTAGGGTCCAACTGGCCCTTCCCCTGATCAGGGTGGGGGGGGATGATCATGGGTGGGGCCAGCCAGGGGGAGGGGCCACGGGTGGTTGGCCAGCCAGCCCCGCCTCCTGGTTGAAGTCCCAGTAGAACTCCTGGTCAAACTCCCGGTGGAGGGGACAATTTGCATATTAGCCTTTTATTATATAGGATTTTGTTCACTGGATTCCACATATAAGTGAAATCACACGGTACTTGTCTTTCTCTGACTGGTTTATTTCACTTACCATAATAATTTCCAGGTCTATCCATGTTGTCACAAAAGGTAAGATTTTTTCCTTTCTTACAGCTGATCAGTATTACATTATGTAAATGTGTAAATGTACTACAGCTTTTTTATCCACTCATCTACTGATGGGCACTTGGGCTGCTTCCAAATCTTCACTATTGTAAATAATGCTGCCATGATCACAGAGTTGCATATATTCTTTCGAATTAGTGTTTCACGTTTCTTTGGATAAATTCCCAGATATTAAGGGAAACACTTATTTTTTGCCCATTAAGTTTGATGTTGGCTGTGAGTTTGTCATCTATGGCCTTCAATACATTGAGGTATGTTCCCTCTATGCCTGCTTTATTGAGAGTATTATTATAAATAGATCCTAGGAATAAATCCCTCTTGATAATGGTGTATGATCATTTTAATGTATTGCTGAATTCGGTTTACTAATATTTTGTTGAAGATTTTAGCATCTATGCTCATCAGAGATATTGGCCTGTAATTCTTTCTTTGTAGTCTTTATCTGGTTTTAGAATTAGGAGAATGCTGGCCTCATAAAATGAGTTTGTTAGTGTTCTTGATTATTTTTGGAATACTTTGAGGATTAGTTCTTCTGTGAATGTTTGGTTAAATTCTCCTGTGAAGCCATTTGGTCCAGAGAGAACTTTTGTTTGTTCTGAGTTTTGTTATTACTGCTTCATTTTCATTCATTGTAATCAATCTATTCAGATTCTCTGATTCCTCCTGACTTAATTATAGAAGATTGCATATTTCTAGAAATATGTTCATTTCATCCAGATTGTCCAATTTGTTGGCATATAGTTGTTTGTAGTATTTTCCTACAATCCCTTGTATTTCTGTAGAGTTGGTTGTTATTTCTCCTCTTTCATTTCTGATTTTATTTATTGGGGTCATCTTTTTTTTTCCTTGATGAGTCAGGTTAAAGGTTAGCCAGTCTTGTTTATCTTTTCATTGATCTTTTTGTATTGTTTTAAAAGACTCTTTTATTTATTTTTGCTCTGATCTTTATTTTTTTCTTCCTCTGCTCACTTTTTTGTTATTCTCTTTCTAGTTCCTTTAAGTGTAAAGTTAGATCATTCATTTGAATTTTTCTTGTTTCTTGAGGTAGGCTTGTAATGCTATGAATTTCTTTATTAGGAATGCTTTTACTGTGTCCCATAGGTTTTGGATTATGGTGTTCTCCTTTTCATTTGTTTCAAGGTACCTTTTGATTTCTTCCTTAATCTCATTGTTGATTCATTCATTGTTTAGTAGCATGTGATTTAGCCTCTATGTATTTGTGTGTGTTTTTCAGTTTTTTCTTGTGCTTGATTTCTACCAGTAGTTTCATACCATTATGGTCAGAGAAGATTCTTGATATAATTTCAATTTTCTTAAATTTATTGAGACTTGTTTTGTGTCCTACCATGTGGTCTATCCTAGAAAATGTTTCATGTGTCTATAAAAGAATGTATATTCTGCTGCTTTGGGGTGAAATGCTCTGAAGATATCAATTAAATCCATCTGATCTAGTATTTCATTTAACACCCCACTGACATCAATGGGTAGATCTTCCAGACAAATAACAACTAATGAATAGACAAATAACAAAAAAATAATTACCTTAAATGACACACTAGATCTGATGAGTTTAGTTGATATTTACAGAACATTTCATCTCAAAGCTGCAGAATATACATTCTTATTAAGTGTACATGAAACATTCTCAAAGATAGACCACATGTTAGGACACAAAATAAGTCTTTACAACTTCAAGAAGACTGCAATATTAAGCACCGTCTCAAATCATAATGGCATAAAAGTAGAAATAAACACAATAAAAACACTCAAAAACATTCAAACACAAGGAGGCTAAATGGCATGTTATTAAACAATGAATGGGTTACCAATGAGATCAAGGAAGAAATAAAAAATTTCCTGATAACAAATGAAAATGAACACTCAATAACCCAAAATCTATTGGACACAGTGAAAGCAGTCCCGAGAGGGAAATTCATAGCATTACAGGCCTACCTCAAGCAACAAGAAAATCTCACATAAACTATCTAACTCTACAACTAAAAGAGAACAAGAAAAGCCCAGAGTAAGTAAAAGGGAGGAAATGATAAAGATCGGAGAGGAAATAAATGACATAAAGACTTAAAAAAACAATACAAAAGATCAATGAAACCAAGAGCTGGTTCTTTGAAAAGATAAACAGGATTGATTAACCTTTAGCCAGACTCATCAAAAACAAAGAGAGAGGGACAAATGTATAAAATCAGAAATGAAACAGGCAAAGTAATAACTCACATCCCAGAAATACAAAGGATTGTAAGAAAATACTATGAATTACTATATACCAACCAATTTAATAACCTGGGCAAAATGGACAAATTCCTAAAATATACAATCTTCCAAAATTCAATCAGGAAGAATCAGAAAGAAAAAAAGAAAAGAAAAAAAAAAACAACTGATGAATAGACAAATAACAACTAATGAAATGGAAGCAGTAATTTAAAAAATTTCCCAGCAAGCCAAAATCTGAACCAGATGGCTTTACAGGCAAGTTTTACCAAACACTCAAAGATGAGCTAACACCTATCCTCCCCTAACTATTCCAAAAAATTCAAGAGGAAGAAAAACTTCCAAGTTCTTTTAACTAGGCCAGCATTATCCTAATTCCAAAACCAGATAAAGGCACTACAAAGAAAGAAAATTACAGGCCAATATCCCTGATGAATATAGATGCTAAAGTCCTCAACAAGATATCAGCAAATCGGGTCCAGGAATTCATTAAAAAGATCATATACCATGACCAAGCTGGATTTATTCTGGGAAGGCAAGGCTCGTACAACATTCACAAATCAATAAATATGATACAACACATAAACAAAGAGAAGGACAAGGATAAAAATCACATGATCATAACAATAGATGCAGAAAAGCATTCAACAAAAGCCAGTACCAATTTTTGATAAAAATTTTCAGCAAAGTGGAAATACGGGGATCATACCTCAACATAATAAGGCCATATATGACAAATCTGCAGCAACATCATACTCAATGGGCAAAAACTAAAACTGTTTCCCTTAAGAACAGGAACAAGACAGAAATATTCACTCTCACCACTCTTATTCAACATAGTACTGGAAGTCCTAGCCACAGCAATTAGACAAGAAGAAAAAATGGAGGGGAGAAACCAAGATGGCGGCATAGATAAACACCTGAACTGCTGCCTCGCACAACAATTTCAAAACTACAACTGAAAGACAAAACAGAGATCATCCAGAATCACAGGAAGGCTGGCTGAGTGGAAATTCTATAACTAGAAGGAAAGAGAAAAGCACCCTAAGACTCACAGGAGCTATGGAAGGCAGAGGTACAGAGGTATGCGCACATGGAGAGGGCTGGCAACTGAGTACGCGGCTGGCAGGAGGGAGACAAAAGCTCCTGACTGCTCTGAACTCCAGTTCCAGGCAAGACTCTGAGGACCCAGACTCATACGGAGAGAAACTGGACTGTATGGCAGTGGGTGGAATTTGAGGGCGGCTTTCTCTCAGAGGTGCTTACAGCTATTACCGTGGGACACTGAGACCCAGGGGCCTCTTAGGGCAGGGCTGATGGGAAGCCATTGCTTTTTGCTCCACCCTGAGATCCCGCCCCATGAAGCCATTGCTGTTTGGTCCGCCGTGAGACTCCGCCCCATCCAAGCTGAGCGCAGAGGCTTTTGCACATGAATTGCCTGGTCCTTTGAATTCCAAACTTACCTAACAAACTGCAGCTGAGTCAGTGAGACCCAGAACATCCAAAAGAAGGCCCAAGGCCCCACAGCAGCTTGCATTGCTTCACAGCTGGGCCTCATCTGGGCACCTCCAAACCCCAAACAAAGAATAGGAATCTGCAGATCTCTCTGTAGCTCCTGCTGGGTGGCCTCAGGCAGAGGCTAAATTAGCACCTCCTTGGAGATCCAAGAGCCAGTGTACCCAGGGGTCAGAGTGGGACCATCCAGACTACAACTCTTCACATCCATAAGAGACACACTCAGGGGGCAGACTCAGTGAGCGCCAAAGCCCCACTGAAACAAGTCCTGCCCCATAAGGGTGCCTCCAGCACAGAAGTTCCCCCATCGTAGACACAGCTAGCTGATCCTCACAAACAATTGGCCTGGAGGTCAATTCTTCCCAGTGATACCAACAACAATCAAGGCTTAACTAAAACAAGACTGTGCACACAGCCCACAAAGGGGTGCACCAAGAGTGTCCACCTCAGGTAACTGGGGAGGCTGAGCCACTGGGCCCTATAGGACACATAGCACACAAAGCCACTCTATCAACTCAGGGAAGCAGCCAAAATGCGGAGACAAAGAAACAGGTCACAAATGAAAGAAATGGAGGAAAGCAAACAACTGGATACAGAGTTCAAAACCATGGTTATAAGGTTTTTCAAGACTTTTCTAGAAAAGGCCGATAAATTTAGTGAGAACCTCAAGGATATGAAAAAGCACTAATTAGAAATTAAGCATAGGAGAAACCAAGATGGTGGCATAAGTTAAACACCTATACTGCGGCCTCGCACAACAATTTTAAAACTGCAACTGGAAGACAGAGCGGACATCGTCCAGAACCACCGGAAAGCTGGCTGAGTGGAAATTCTACAACTAGAAGGAAAGAGAAAAGGACACAGACTCAGAGGAACTGTGGAGGTGTGGAGACCCGTGCGTGCAGAAAGGGCGGGCAGCTTTATACACGGCTGGCTTACTCGCAGTGCATGGAGAGGGTGGGCAGCTAACAAGCGGCTAGCTTTCTCGTTTGGGAGGAAAACAAAACCTCCTGACTACACTGAAATCCAGCTCCAGGTGAAACTTTGGGTACCAGACTCATTCGGGGAGAAACTGGACTGTCTGGCAGTGGGTGAAACTCGAGAGCAGCCTTCTCTCAGAGGTGCGCGCAGCCATTGCCATGGGACACAGAGACACAGGGCCCTCGTAGGGCAGGGCTGACGGGAAACCAAAGCTGTTTGCTCCACCCTGAGACTCCGCCCCATTCAAGCTGAGCACAGAAGCCCTCCCAGTGGCTAGCTTTCTCCCTCAGGAGGGAAACAAAACCTCCCCACTCTACTGAAATCCAGCTCCGGGTGAGACTTTGGGTACCACACTCACTCGGGGAGAAACTGGACTGTCTGGCAGCAGACGAATCTTGAGAGAAGCCTTCTCTCAGAGGTGCGCGCAGCCATTGCCGCAGGACACTGAGACACAGGGCCCTCGTAGGGCAGGGCTGATGGGAAACCAAGTCTGACTGCTCCACCCTGAGACTAAACCCCATCCAAGCTGAGCACAGAAGCCCTCCCAGCAGAGACACTGCTGATCCTCACAGCCAATTGGCCTGGAGGTGAACTCCCCCCAGTGATACCAACAACAATCAAGGCTTAACTAAAACAAGACTGCACAGCCGATACCGGTTTGGCTCAGTGGATAGAGCATCGGCCTGTGGACTGAAAGGTCCCAGGTTCGATTCTGGTCAAGGGCATGTGCCTTGGTTGCGGGCACATCCCCAGTAGGGGGTGTGCAGGAGGCAGCTGATCGATGTTTCTCTCTCATCGATGTTTCTAACTCTCTATCCCTCTCTCTTCCTCTCTATAAAAAATCAATAAAATATATTTAAAACAAGACTGCACACACAGCCCAAAAAGGGGTGCACCCCACCTCAGGTAACTGGGGAGGCTGAGCTACTGGGCCCTGCTAGGACACCTAGCACACAAAGCAACTCCATCAATTCAGGGAAGCAGCTAAAATGTGGAGACAGAGGCAGGCCACAAATGAAGGAAATGGAGGAAAGCAAAAGACTGGATATAGAGTTCAAAACCATGGTTATAAGGTTTTTCAAGAATTTCCTAGAAAAGGCTGGTAAATTTAATGAGACCCTCGAGGATATGAAAAAGGATCAACTAGAAATTAAGCATACACTGACTGAAATAAAAAATATTATACAGAGACCTAAAAGCAGACTAGAGGATTGCAAGAATCAAGTCAAAGATTTGGAACACCAAGAAGCAAAAAACACTCCTCCAGAAAAGAAAAAAGAAAAAAGAATCCAAAAAGTTGAAGATAGTGTAAGAAGCCTCTGGGACAACTTCAAGCGTACCAACATCAGAATTATGGGGATTGCAGAAGAAGAGAGAGAGCAAGATACTGAAAACCTATTTGAAGAAATAGTGACAGAAAACTTCCCCACCTGATGAAAGAAATAGACTTACAAGTCCAGGAAGCACACAGAACCCCAAACAAAAGGAATCCAAAGAGGACCACACCACGATGCATCATAATTAAAATGCCAAGGGCAAAAGACAAAGAGAGAATATTAAAAGCAGCAAGAGAAAAATAGTTAGTTACCTACAAGGGAGCACCCATACAACTGTCAGCTGATTTCTCAACAGAAACTATGCAGGCCAGACAGGAGTGGCAAGAAATATTCAAAGTGATGAACAGCAAGAAACTACAACCAAGATTACTCTACCCAGCAAAGCTATCATTCAGAATTGAAGGTCAGATAAAGAGATTCACAGATAAGAAAAAGCTAAAGGAGTTCATCACCACCAAAGCAGTATTATATGAAATGCCGAAAGGTATTCTTTAAGAAGAGGAAGAAGAAAAAGGTAAAGATAACAATTATGAACAACAAATACATATCTATCAACAAGTGAATCTAAAAATCAAGTGAATAAAAAATCTGATGAACAGAATAAACTGGTGAATATAATAGAATCAGGGGCATAGAAAGGGAGTGGACTGACAATTCTCGGGGGTAAAGGGGTGTGGGGGGGTGCGGGAAGAGACTGGACAAAAATTGTACACCTATGGATGAGGACGGTGGGGGAGGGATATAAGGGCAGAGGGTGGGGTGGGAACCGGGTGGAGGGGAGCTATGGGGGAAAAAGAGGAACAATTGTAATAATCTGAACAATAAAGGTTTATTTTTTTAAAGAAGAAGAAAAAATAAAAGGCATCCAAATTGGAAAGGAGGAATTAAAACTGTCATTAATCACAGATGACATGATATTGTACACAAAACCCCCTAAAGACTCCACCAAAAAAGTACTGGATTTAATAAATAAATTCGCCAATGTAGCAGGATATAAAATTAACATCCAGAAATTGATGGCATTTTATACACTAATAATGAACTCCAAAGAAGAGAAACTAAAAAACAATCCCATTTAACATTGCAATAACAATAACAAAACAAACAAAAAAATAAGATACCTAGGAATAAACTTAACCAAGGAAGTAAAAGACCTGTACTCAGAAAACTATAAGACATGGGGAAAAAGTAATGAAAGCTATAAACAGGTGGAAGCGTATACTGTGTTCCTGGGTTGGAAGAATTAACACCATTACAATGTCCATACTCCTAAAAGCAATCTACAGATTCCACGCGCTCCCATTAAAACACCAATGGCATGTTTCACAGAGCTAGAACAAACATTTCAAAAATTTATGTGGAGCCAAAAAGGACCCCAATAGCCTCTCCAATCTGGAGAAAGAAGATCGAAGTTGGAGGGATCACAATACTGGGTGACAAGCTATACTACAAATCCATTATAATCAAAACCCCTGGTACTGGCATAAGAACAGACATAGAGATCAATGGAACAAGTTGACTCACACCATTATGATTTATTAATATTTGTCAAAGGAAGTGAGTGCATACAATGGAGTTCAGTTTCTACACCTCCTAGTGCAAGGGCAACAAAGGAAAAAATAAACAAGTGGGACTACATCAAACTAATAAGCTTCTGCATAGTAAAGGAAACCATTAACAAAATGAAAAAGGAACTCACTGTATGGGAGAACATATTCCCCAATGATATATCTGATAAGTGGTTAATTTCCAAAATATTTAAACAACTCATACAACTCCAAAAGGAAGACAATTAAATTTTTAAAAAGAGGCAAAGGACCTAAATAGATACTTTATTAGATAAAATAGATAAAAATATGCTCAACAACACTAATCATCAGAGAGCGGCAAATTAAAACTACAATGAGCTATCACCTCACACCTGCCTAAATGTCTACCAACAACAAATCCACAAACAGCAAGTGCTGATGAGTATGTGTACACTGCTGGTGGGAATGCAGACTGGTGCAGCCATTATGGAAAACAGTATGGAGTTTCCTCAAAAAATTAAAAATGGAACTGCCATTTGACCCAGTAATCCCACTTCTGGGAATATATCCTAAGAATTCCGAAATACCAATCACAAAGAATATATGAAACCCTATGTTCATAGCAATAACTAAGATTTGGAAACAGCCCAATTGCCCATCAGTAGATGAATGGATAAAAAAGCTGTGGCACATTTACGCAATGGAATACTATGTGGCTGTAAAAAAGGATATCTTACCCTTTAAGACAGCATGGATTGACCTAGAGAGTATTATGGTAAGTGAAATAAGCTAGAGAAAGAAAAATATCACATAATCTCACTTATATGTGGAATCTAATAAACAAAATAAGCTGGTGAACAAAAAGGTCCAGAGGCATAGATGCATGGAACAGACTGGTAGATATTGGGAGGAAGGGTGGGCTGGAAGAGATTAACCCAAGAACTTATATGCATACTAGAGGCCCAGTGCACAAAATTCGTGCATGGGGGCGGGGGGGTGTCCCTCAGCCCAGCTTGCACCCTCTCCAATCTGGGACCCCTCGAGGGATGTCCGACTGCCCATTTAGGCCCGATCCCACCGGACATCCCTCTGACAATCCAGGACTGCTGGCTCCCAACTTCTCGCCTGCCTGCCTTCCTGATTTCTCCTAACCGCTTCTGCCTGCCAGCCTGATCACCCCCTAACCACTCCCATGCCAGCCTGATTGATGTCCAACTGCTCCCCTGCCAGCCTGTTTGCCCCCAACTTCCCTCCTCTGCCGGCCTGGTCACCCCTAACTGCCCTCCACTGCAGGGTTGATCACCTCCAACTGCCCTCGCTTGCAGGCCTGGTCCCTCTCAACTGCCTTCCCTTGCAGGCCTGGTCCCTCCCAACTGCCCTCCCCTGCTGGCCATCTTGTGGTGGCCATCTTGTGTCCACATGGGGAAGATTCACATGGGATCAGGATCTTTGACCACATAGGGGCAGCTATCTTGATCTTGTGTAGGAGTGATGGTCAATCTGCATATTACTCTTTTATTAGATAGGATAGAGGCCTGGTGCACGGGTGGGGACCAGCTGGTTTGCCCTGAAGGGTGTCCTGGATCAGGGGGGGTTCCCTTGGGGTGTGGGGCTGCTTGGGCAAAGGGCCTGTGGTGGTTTGCAAGCCAGCCACGCCCCTGGCGACCCAAGCAGAGGCCCTGGTATCTGGAATTTATTTACCTTCTACAATTGAAACTTTGTAGCCTGGAGCAGAGCCAAGCCTCCTGCTCGCTCCCTGGCCAGCCATTTCTGTTTGGATTTGTTTACCTTCTATAATTGAAACTTTGTATCCTTGAGTAGAAGCCTGGGCCCGCCAGAGTGTATGGAAAGCTTGGCTTCCTCTGTTGCTGGGGAAACCCAAGCCTCCCTTCTGGTAGCCATCTTGGTTGGGGTTAATTTGCATACTCTCCTTGATTGGCTGGTGGCTGTGGCTTGGCTGTTGGACATGGCTTATGTAGTGGAGTGATGGTTAATTTGCATATTACTTTTATTAGAGAGGATATACATAGCCCATGGACACAGACAATACTGTTGTGAAGGACTGGGGTTGGGTGGGGTTGGGGCTGTATGGAGGGGGCCAAAGGGAGAGAAAACTGGGAACATCTGTAATACTGTCAACAATACAAATAAGAGTTTGAAAATAGCAGCGGAGTAAGTGGAAGCTACACTGACTCTCTCCCAAGACAAAACTGGAAATACAACCTGTTAGAAGGGCTATCATCAACAAATCAACAAACAACAAGTGTTTGCGAGGATGCAGAGAAAAGGGACCCCTAGTACACTGCTGGTGGGGATGCAGACAGGTGCAACCATTATAGAAAACAGTATGGAGTTTCCTCAAAAAAATTAAATATGGAACTGCCACTTGACCCAGTGATCCTATTTCTAGGAATATATCCTAAGAAACCCTAAACACCAATCAGAAAGAATGTATACACCATGTTCTTAGCAGCACAATTGACAATAGCTGAGATCTGGAAACAGCCCAAGTGCCCATCAGTAGATAAGTGGATAAAAAAGCTGTGGTACATTTACACCATGGAATACTATACAGCAGTAGAAAAGAAGGGTCTCTTACCCTTGAGACAGCATGAGGGGACTTGGACAGTATTGTGCTAAGCGAAATAGGCCAGTCAGAGAAAGACAAGTATCACATGATCTCACTCATATGTGGAATCTAATGAACAAAATAAACTGATGAACAAAATAGATTTAGAGACATAGAAGCATAGAACAGACTGTGGAACCTCAGAGGGAAGGCAGGAGAGGGTTGATAGACAGGAAGAGATAAAACAACTTTATGCATATATGTATAACCTATGGACACAGACAGTAGGGTGGTGAAGGCCTGGGGTGGTTGGTGGGGGAAGGTTAGAAGGGGTCAATGGGGGAAAGAAGGGGACATCCTATCTAATAAAGAGGGAATATGCTAATTGACTGCCACGCCCTCAAGGATGGTGGCACCCACAGCCACAAGATGGCGGCGCCCAGTCCCCTCAGCCCCGCTGGGGTGGCAGGCGTGCGGCCCGGCCTGGCCTGCTCCCAGGTGGGTCCGGCCGCCCTGTGTGCCTGCATCCAGAGTCCCCCAGTCCCCTTAGCCCCTCAGGGCTGGCCTGAGGCGCAGGCAAGCCTCGGATGTCAGCTGCCCAGCCGAGGCTTGTGCTGCCGGCAGTGGCAGCAGCACAGGTGTGATGGGGGCGTCCCCTTCCCCTGATCGCTAGTTGCCTCCCGCCCCTGAGGGCTCCTGTACTGTGAGAGGGGGCAGGCTGGGCTGAGGGACCTCCCTCTAGTGCATGAATTTTCATGTACCAGGCCTCTAGTATGTAATACTTTCAACAATAAAGATTTAATTTTTTTTAAAAATGAAAATGAAAAAATAATAAAATAAATTAAATTAAAATTTAGCACATGCAAGTCATTAGACATGCCCTCATGGTGTTTATCTTCCAGTGAGAGAAAAAAGGAAGTAAATAATTTCAGATTGTAACAAATGCAATGATAAAACCAAAGAGAGTAATGTGGATGAACGTGTGCCATGGGGTAAGTTGGGAGACTATGTTATGTGGTCAGAGAAGACCTCCTGGAGGGGCCAATATGTAAAGGTTGAGAAGAAACCAGTCATACAATGAGTTGGGAAAGAGTGGAAATAACTTTGCAAGCACGTTCCAGTAATAGTAGGAAGGCCACTGTGAATGAGGGGGAGTGTGGTAGCAGGTGAGGCTGGCCACATAGGAGAAAGCCAGATAAGCCAGGGCTGTGTGCGCCAAGGTAAGGAGTTTGGATTTTATTTCCCAGATACTTGTCCTTCTCTTAAAGAAACACTAATTTCAAATGCCTGCAAAGTTGACCTAACAACTCATGGCCCTGTACTTTTTCTCTGCCCAACCATTAATGAAAGCTGGGGGCAAGGATAGAAAGCAACTGGAATGCTCGATTGTATTTGCAGAAAACATAAATAGGTGTCATCTTTGGAGAGCAATTCACATTATCTAGTAAAGCCGAGGGTGTACATACCCAGCACTTGGAAGTTCCATTGCTACAGAGCTAAAGCCTAGAGAAACCCACATTTACACAGAGACAAAAATAAGCTTGTTCATTGCAGCATTGTTTGTAATGCAAAAAAACAACCAAATGTCCATCAGCAGAAGACTAGGTAAATTATGGTGGGTTGTAAACTGAATGTTTGTGTCCCTCCCAAGTCATTTACTGACATCTAATCCCCATGTGAGGGCATCTGGAGGTGAGGCCTTTGGGAGAGAATTGGGTCATAAGCTGGAGCCTTTAAGAATGGGATTAGTGCCCTTATGAGAAGAGGCCACTCTTTCCTCCACGTGAGGATACAAGGAGAGCTTAGCAGTCTGCAACCTAGAAGAGGGTTCTCACCAGAACTCGGCCATGCTGGCACCTTACCCTCAGACTTCCAGTCTCCAGAACTTCGAGAAATAAATTTCTGTAGTTTATAAGCTGCCAGCCTGTGGAACTTTGTTAGAAGAGTCTGATTGACTAAGACATGGTTTATACATACAGTGGAGTTCCGTATAGCAATGGAAAGACATGAGCTGAATCAATATGAACAACCCTCAAAAATATTTTCACTTTAAATAAGAACATCAAAAGGGCAGAGAAACACGTTCAGTATTTTTCTATTTATATGAAGTTTTAAAACATGCAAAACAATCCCTTGTATCAGTTAGTTAGACATGCCTATGCAGGAACCGTTTAAAGAAACCACGGGAATGCCGTCAAACTCCTGACGGGTGCTTCAAACTATAGGTGCATGTGATGGAGAGAGGTTTACAAGGGGTGGGCACTGAGGAAGGTAATTATTTTTTTGTATATTTTTAATACCTGCAATTGTTCTTTTTTCCTTTTTTTAAAGACTAGTCAGAAGCAGGCAAGCAGAAAGAGAAAGGCCATTTGAAGCAGTGACTAGTATTGGGGAGAAGCCACAATTCTGAGTCAGCAGAGGCTTCAACTGAGCCTTGAAAGCAGAACAGGGAATCTGCCACAAAGAGGGAACTTACAAATTTCTTTTCTCCTTATCAAAGGTTTTCTCCTTATTCAAACGTTCCTTTAACACAAACATTATTCTTGTTTTTTAACTCCATACTTACATAATTCTCCAGAAATCAAGACCAGGTCAGAGTTTAACAATGAACAACGTAGGCATTTCCTACCCACGTTCTTGCAATGCTGGATGATCTGGAATGCACATAGGTAATATCTCCCTATCTAAGAAGGTGTGATACACTCTCCTGTGTCCACACTACCTGACTTCCTTCCCCAATGCCAAAGCCAGATGGGAATGCCACACACTTGCCCTTCTTATTAACTGTGTGACCAGGGCAACCTGCTTAAGTGAACCCTTAAACACTATCCTGGAGTCCATACTTATCTTTGTGGTGAAATAAAGATAAATGTATGCAGACCATGCAGTGCAGTCCCTGGCCCATCCTTGGTGTTCAGTCACCACCTGGCTTAGGCCTGGAGGAAGTCCCAAGGTCAGGTCTCTTAAGAAAAAAGGCCACTTGGGGCAGTGGTAATGGGGGGCACTGGCCCTACAGCTTCCCAGTACCCAGAACCCGCCCTTCTCATAGCCGTGTGCGCTGTGGTGCACCAAGGCGGTTCAGGGAAACAGGAGTCTTGGCTGCCCCAAACATGGTCATTAAAAAATTGTTTTTAATGCATGTTCTCCTTTGCATAGTTTTCAGTTGACATCTATAATGATTTATCATAAATTTAAGCAGTTGTGAAGAATGTAATTTCCAATGTATTGTAAATCGTGACATTTTGGAATAAAACATCCTATATAATAAAAGGCTAATATGCAAATTGTCCCTTTGACCAGGAGTTTGACCAGGGAGCAGGACCATCCAGCCAACTGCCCGAGGCCCCCCGCACTGGCGGGCCCGGCCTCTGATTGGCGCCCCCCCACCCAATTGGGGGCAGGGCCATTCAGCCAACCTCCTGCGTCCCCTCCCCCCAGGCCAGCTGGACCCAACCCATGCATGAAATCATGCACCGGGCCTCTAGTTATTTTATAAAATAAATTCATGGACTTTAAATACAATAACAATGATACCCACCATTATCCACTGAAAAATTATATTAACTAGCTCTTATTTAACATTCTATTTTTTTTGTTTTTGAACTTACACTTTCTACTTCTTCCAAAGAAGTTTTTTGGACTGTGATATATTTTTATGCTTGAAGGTAAATTATTAGTTATTTGCTTACAATTCTTGACCACAAAAAGTATGTATTTATTTGTAAACTTTTAAACTTTACTTTCTATGACCTCACGGCTCTAAGTGTTCAAAAATTATTTTGATTGAGTTAACATCACATTAGTAGCACATAACTGATCAAAACAACATGACAAATTTTTATAAGTTGAAAGTAAAATTTCAATGAAAATTTATGACTCACCCTTTTAAAATTTGGTTAAAAACAAAGGAATTGCAAATCACTTGACAGTCATCTTCAAACTGGCAGCTGTCAGTTAATTTACAGGCCCCCAGCCACTAGTACCTAAGTTGGTAGAAGAAAGCTTTTCTCACAACTGTGTGTGTGTGTGTGTGTGTAATTGTATCTTAGTATTCATTAAGAACCCCCTCCATTTTGTACCTCACATGGGTGGGAAATTGAATGAAGCATATTTGGGGTGTCAACTCTAACCCGGATATTCAGCTAAAGTTCATCCCTTAGAGAAGCCTTCACCCCTGGGGGTCCTTATACCCCCTTTTTGAAGATCACTATTCTCTCCATTTTGGTGTATATTTTTAAATTTCAACATAAGTAAAACAAAAAAAACCCACATTATACACACACACACACACACACACACACACACACTTTACATTTATACACGTATGTACTTGGATGGCCAGGTTCCACCACTGGATTCTAATTTTAAGTTGGTCTGGGACGTAGATGGGTATCAGGAGTTTTTTAAAGCTTCATCAGCTGATGCTAAACTTTAAACAATTGATAATGACTAGATTAGGGATAAAATAAGGGAGAAAAACTAGTTCCTTAAAAGCATAATAATTGGCACAGATTCCTGCCTACACTGGCACCATCACCAAGTGTGGTGTCAGCCGGGCCTTTTTCCCCCCTTTGAGCTTGAAGGAAAAACCATCACCTGTACCATGGAAACCTCTGGAACAGGACAGTTGCCTGGGAATTTGAGGACAGGGGAAGGACTAGTTCTTCCTGATAAAGCAGACTATCTCTTGCAAAGATCAAACTGACAGGCTTAGACTAAAAAAAAAGTGCTTTATCAAAGCACTTTTTTTTTAAAGAATCAATGCATTCATCAGAAGTGCAGCATCATTTCATTATCTTCTTTATTGCAGGGCATTCTATTCCTCTAGAAGCAATGTGTCTTGTTTTTCCATGGCTGTCTTAAAGATTTTTCTTTTCGTTTTTGGTTTTCAAAAGATAGAAAAACAATAGAAAAAAATCAACAAAACCAAAAGTTGGTTGCTTAAAAAGATCAACAAAATTGGCAAGCCTTTAGCTAGATGGGCAAAGGGAAAAGAGAAGACTCAAATAACTTAAAACAGGAAGAAAAGAGGGGACATCATTACCAAAGTTACAGAAATACTGTAAATAACTGTATGTTAACAAATTGGATAATTTGAGTGAAATGGACAAATTCCCAGGAATACACATAATACTGAAACCAACATAAGAATAAAAAATGTATTTGGCCTGTAAGAGATCAAGTTAGTAATTTTAACACTTCCACAAAGGAAAGCTCAGTCCTAGATGGCTACCCTGGTGAATTTTACCAAACATTCAGAGGAATTAATATTAATTCTTCATAAATTCTTCCTAAAAATATAAGAGAAGTGGACACGTATCAACCCTCCTTATAAGGTCAGTATTACCCTAATCCAAATCAGACAAAGATAGCAAAAGAAACTAAAAGATCTCTACTGTCGATGTAAAAATTCTCAACAAATGACAGTGAACCAAATCCAGCAACATACAAAAAAAATTATACACCATGACCAAGTGAAATTTATCCCAGGAATATAAGGTTGGTTTAACATCTGAAAATCAATTAATGTAATAGACAATAGTATGGAATAAAGGGGTGAAATCTGATCATTTCAATAAATGCAGACAAAGTGGTCTGGTCACATACAAGAATCAACCACTGAATGCATAAATAAAATCTAAAATCAATTTTTAAAAAAAGGAAACAAGTAACAGAGGCAGAGTCCTCAGAGTCAGGTTCAGGGGGTTAGCCCAGGATGAGCTGCCACTGCCCTATGATCCATTGGTTGCAAGTCTCGTGAGGACCCTTAGAGTTTAGAAGAAAGCAGAAGCACATGTCTGAGGAAAGGAGGGTGGGGTGGGCATGAGAGAGAGGGGGGGAGGGGAGCTACATCCCTTGCCTTAAGGGTTTTTTATCTCTTCTAAAGGTGGGGAGTTTTAGGGGAGATCTCAGGGGAGGGTCTCAACAGAATATTCAACAGCTTTCCAGGTGTGTCCATGCTGACATACCAAAATGAGTGTACAGATAGGGGAATTTGGTATCATTCTCTAGTCACTTTCACTGCTTTACTTTTACCTTGGGTCTGTCTGTATCTAATTGGGCTTTTTTGTTTATTCCCCTGACTTCATCGTCTCTGGGGTTTGGCTGGCACTAATGTCATCAACTGGGCCTCTGTTATCTATCTCCCTGATCAGGGACTTAAGCTACTCACTCACTCTGTGGTTGGGCAGGAGATATAAACTATCTGCTCTTAGGTGTCCTTGATTAGGGAAGGTAAGATCTTACAATTTATTAGCAAGTTAATTGCTCGGCCTTGTTTAACTACTTTGTCTCAGGTTCCCTCATTCCATTCACCAAGGAATTTTCCTAGCTTCTTACTATCCTGCCTCAACACTACAAGTAGAAGGCAGTGAAAGATGGGGTGCAAATGCCATGACACTTCCAGAAGGAAGTGGAGTCAGAATCTGGCACCATAAAATGAAAAAATGGAAACACATAAAATCCCAAGAACTGACAACTTGGCCCATGTCCTGGTCTATCTCTGAAAAAAAACTTGCTTTCATTCTCATTTGACTTGTTCTTCAAATTTTTCTTGCACAAATCAAGAGCCTGAAGGTGGCCTGACAAACAAAAGGTCCTGAATCATGCCAGGGCAGAGCCATCCCCCGACTCTGGTCTGATGACAGAATCATAATTTCTGTAGAAATCTGCATATGCCTTTCTTGATTCGGTCACAGCAAACATAGAAAACTACAGTTCCTGGGGATACAATGATCCCACCAACAATATGAAATCACAGACCCTGGTTCAAAGGCCAAACATCTGAGGTTTCATCAAAGTACTGAAAGGCATGCTAGTTAACATGATGAAGACATGGTGCATTAAAAATCTGTATTTTAATACCTTAAAAATAGTGTCTCATCTCCAGATCCTATGGGCTATTAAAAGATGAAATCTAGCATTTATATATCTATATATCTATATATATATATTTTTTTTAATATTTAGGGGGAAAATGTCATCAGCACATTTCTTTGCAAACAGACCCGCCCATAGCAACAACAGACAAAGGAGTAGCTTTGTTTCTTTATTTCTCTTAAGTTGCTAGTACACAAATTAAATGAGCATACCAGTGGCTCAAGGGAGTGTTGGTAGCAACCTGCTGGCCAGATTCTAATACCGTTATTAACCAAGCCAAGCAACCCAATGCTAGCTCTACCCATTTCAATAATTCCCAAATAGCAAAGAACTTGGTATGAGCAGCTTATAAAACTTGTCTAAATCAATTATGATTAAGAAGGAGATTGAGTGGAGTAAACAGAGTAAAGAGTTAATAGATGATAAAATTATTTGAATGGATATCAAGTGAGGAATACAATCCAAAGTAGGAATGTGACCCAACTTGCATCAGGGTACACTTTTGTTTATCCATGCTCTTATTTCTCCCCCATCCCTCCTAGCCCCACTTAGATGAAGAGTTCTGATAATCACATTTGAATCCCTGAGGCCAACTCTACATTGGATTTTTCAGTGACATGAATCAATAAATCCTTTGTGTGTGGGAGGGGGTTAGTAATTAAGCTCAGATTGGCTTTCCCTAGTAATTTAGAGCTCTATCATGGTTACTACAATAAAATAAGAAGTATGCAATTTATCTACTTAAAACTATTAAAAATTTAAAGATTTGTTTTATGTGAATATAAAGATCAGTTATCATTATAAAATATAAGCATAATGCAAACATGTTACCTGCTTTACTCTAGAAAATCTAGCAATTCACACCAGTTATTTTACTCAAAGATTTAACATTTCCTTTTAAAATATCCATCCAAAAAGATCCAAAATACTAACCAAAGGTTAAAAAACATGTCACATAAATTAATTGGAACAATGAAGTCCTCAACTTCTTTCCTTAGAAACATAATCTGTGATGGAAGGAGACTTGGCTTGGGGGGTGGTGCACACACAATACAATATATAGATAATGTATTATAGAATTATACACCTGAAACCTATATAATTTTATTAACCAGTGTCACCCCAATAAATTCAATAAAAAATTAAAAAAACATCTTACCTGAAATCAAATAATATAAAATGTCAACTGTAATTGAAAATTTTAAAAATACATTAAAACAAGAAACACTCTTCCTCTCATTTCATTCTCTCTTTTGAGTTCCAATTTTATTGAATTCTTGTTCTTAAGTTATTCTATAAACAGAAAGCAAATGTACAAGATTTCCTTCATGTTTATAGAACTACATTTTCTTCCAGGTGAGTCCTAAGTCTAGTGTTCTCTGTGGTACAGTGCTCCTCAGTGTGGACCACAGACTGAGAGCATCCACACTATCAGGAAGCTTGGTTGAAATGCAAATTATCAGGTCCCATTTCAGACCAACTGAATCAACATCTCTAAGGATGGGATCCAGGGATTTGTACCAATGATTTTTAGGCACACTCAATTTTTAAAACCACTGCTTGCTGGAGTACGCTTACAGTTACCAAAATTGTTTCCTTTTATCTTGTTCCTGCTTAACCTAGGCAACAGAAGAGATTCTATTAAATCTTGATTGAGAGTGGATGACAAAAGATTCATCCCACAGTAGGTGAGACCAGTTTATATTTTTCTTTGGGATCCTGTTCAGAGCTAGATCTATTTCTATTTGCTTCTCTGCAGCCAAGAGAAAAGGAGCCAGGGACTGTGAAGAAAAAAACCTCGGCTGAAATTTCTAAAACTATCTGAACTTTGTTCTCTCTTCTAGAACTATTAAATTGTCTATACCAGCCAAGAGGAAAACACCCTCGTTTTATTTCTCTCCAGATTTAGAGATGATAGTATGACTTTCTCAGGAATTGTGGAGGTTGGGGGTAAAGATGAGCAACGGTTCCTTTTTGCTCCACCCCAGCACAGAAGCCACCAGAGCTGATGACAGCTCAGCAACACTGAAGCACAGTGGGCTGTAGACTGAGGAAGTAGTTTTAAGATCCAAGAGTGGTAGGAGTTGAGTGCCAGACTTTGGGTTAGCACTGGTTGGTTTAAGAAGTCCTTATAGCCCTAGCCGGTTTGGCTCAGTGGATAGAGTCAGCCTGCGGACCAATGGGTCCCGGGTTTGATTCCAGTCAAGGGCACGTACCTTGGTTGCAGGCCCCTCCCCAGCCTGGGCTCTGGTTGGGCTCGTGCAGGAGGCAACCAATCAATGCATTTCTCTCACATCGATGTTTCTCTGTCTTCCCCCACCCCCTTCCACTCTTCCTAAAAAAGTCAATGGAAAAAAATATCCTCGGATGAGGATTAACAAAAACAAAACAAACAAAAAAAGAAGTCATTATAAAGTAAACATTATTTGAGGACACAAATTTTTACAACATAAAGTTTTCCAAATACAGTAAACATATCAAGTGCTCTAGCATAGATTTAATTACACAACGGAGGGGTTCCTTTCACATGAGCTTAATAAAAGTTTATTTTCACAATGTTTGAGAGGTAAGCCCCAAACTTTACAATCCCTCACATTTCTCTCATAAGATTTTTTAAAAGCTTTAAAATTAAATATCAAATCATGCTTTAAAATTCTTTAGGCTATTTTTAAATCTAAATTTAAAATTATGACAATGATAAAATGCCAACAAAGTCCCAACTAAAAACATTCAAAGTAAGGATTACCATTAGGATCCTGTTTTATTTTGATAGTGGTAAAGGCTGATCAACTGCTGTTGTTGATGTTAGTGCCATAAGTAAATACCACATGTATATTTTGAAAACATATTTGTCTTGCACATCTTGATATTGAGGTATAAAGCCATGTTTTGCCAACTTTTTTATTAATCTAACAAATAATTTCTGCCACAATAGTAACTGTGGTAAAAACCCCAATAACATTAGCAAACCTGCTGTCATGTTCTATGGTCTTCTAATTAATATAGTACATAGACATTTATAAAGTATAGAGCCACACAAATTTGCAAGCAATTAGAATTCTGAAATGTTAGGAATAAAACTATATTATAAATAGCTTCATTTAAACTTTCCCTTTTCCCTTAAATTAGTCTTTTCATAGTCATTCTTTCCATTTTCACTAAAACTCCACTAAATCCTAGATTTAAATATGGCCAAAGATAAAACAATATTGAGATGAATATCAACAAAATAGCTGAGTTTTATCAGAGTGTAAGCTACCTAAAGTTATTCTCTAAAAGACAATTTATCCACCCAGGGCAAAAATGAAAAATGTTAATCAAATCTTCGGTTTCTTCACGATTGACCTGCCAGATACAGTACATGGGAACATTTCTAAGGCTCCAAGTTGAAAGGTCTAAATACCAAAAGATTAACTGTCACTAGTGGAATATCCATCAGCTGAAGAAAGACCCTGGACACACTCAGAAGATAGGAAGTTTGAGCTGGTACAAATCAAGTTAACAAGGTTTTAGCCCTAATTGAAGATAACAAAATATTATTACACCTGAAAAATAAAAATCTGTAAATCCCCAGGTTAAATTGTATGAAATTAGGTTAACAGTCTGCAGTCTTAATGAAAAGGATAAGCCATTTTAATAAATTCTGCAGGCTAACTTCCTGTCACCATATTCCACCTCGAGGCTGTCACATCATGATCATTACCAGACATGCATTCAGCAAATATTTAATGACAAAGTATACAGTTGTGCTAAGTGTTTGTTTGGGGGACTGATGTTGAATAATCTCCAAACTTTTCCATAAATCTCTTTACTTCCACTAGCACTTTTATTCCTATATGGAGGCTGCAGTATGTTATGACTGTTGCTATATGGCCTTTTTTCTACATCATGATCCTACTTCTGCTAAATTACTCTTACAATCTTTTTAGAAATCTGAAAAGATATTAAACTCATGGAATAAAAAAATTTTCAATTTTGTCCCTCAAATAAAATTCTGGTATGTTAGGCAAGTTAAATTAGACAAGTGATCTCCATGCATCTAATATTAATGTTGTAAAGAAGTTCAACTAAACTTTCTTTAATGAGATGAGTTTCAATTACCCTAAAAAATGGTAAGTGATCTATTATTTGTTGTGAATCTAAATCCCTAATGAAATTATCTGTAAGTCAAAAACAAAAATTTAAACAGACGACGGTTAAATATAATGTTAACAGGTACGCTGGGCAATAAATTCAAAGTTTTTATTTAACTTATATCTGCTTACTTTTTATTGAGTTTAGTATAAAGGCCCAGTTAATCAATTCATTAGATTGGTCAAGGCAAGACACTTGAACTACAACAGGATTTTAAAAGCAGTTGGTCTTTTAGTCGTTTCTCTGGTATTCACATGCATGTGCGCACATACACACACACAAACTGTTAGAGAACTTTGCATATAGGATCTCCCCCCCATAATTTTGTATAATGTACTGTTCAAAATCTGCAGTATTTTGAAACCTATATAAGTAGGACATGACCAAATTAGAGATGTCTGATAAACTCTTATAAAGTGAGAACTTCAACTTATTCCCAAAAAGATTAATTCTAAACAATACAAAAGGAAAATTCATATAAAATCACAACAGATTTAACAGACATCCTTGGGGAAAAAAATCAAATTCTAACTCATTTTGCAATTTTTTCAAATATGACTAAGGAAAAATGGTAGAAGTAGTAATTTTTAGAAAACTATTAACTCAGTGGATTGGGAGAAGAAAAATTACTATACAGTATTATTGCACTCCACGAATGTGCAGAATTCCAAAATGTGCCAGCACTAAAAACTCTTGCATTGAGGTTTTCCAAGAGGTACAACGAGTCTGCTAAGAAACATCTGGTCTGTACTAACAGTTTGCTGTCTTCAGTACAGGCCTTCATAATGTCAGTCACGCTGCTCTTGCAAAAATCCCGTAATGTCTGAAAGACATATAAGAAAGAGACTATTTTATTTCAAACTTCACTCGTAAAATCAACTTCTTGATCAGAAAAGAACTGAGAACATTTCTGCTAAGCAAAAGTTAATACCTCTCCACGTTCACACATATTTGCTTATAAATTCTCTATCTTGAGCATGGTAAAAGAATTTTTATACTCTTAGGAACTAGTTATTTGAAGGTAGGGAGAGAATCTATATATATATAAAAGCCTAAGCAACCGTTACGACCAAATGACCGGAACAACCAATCGACCAGTTGCTATGATGTGCACTGACCACCAGGGGGCAGACGTTCATTGCAGGAGTTGCCCCTGGTGGTCAGTACATTCCCACAGCCAACCTCCCCCAGCCCCTCCTTCTGGGTCAGCAAACCTCCTGTGGTCCCCCCCTCCCGTCCCTCCCCCGTGTTCAGCAGCCGGCAGGCCCCGGCCGGACTGTCCCTGATCGGGACTGGGCAAGACAGCCCCAAAAGACCCTGATTGCCAGCCAGGCCTACAGACCCCATCTGTGCGTGAATTTCGTGCACTGGGCCTCTTGTGTATATATATGAACAAATAGTATAATATATCAATTCTGGCCATTAGAAGTTCATAGTCAAAAAAAATAATATTATAAGCCCAATTATTAAGCCTTAAAGATAACTTAATACAATCTTATTTGATCTCTTCTAAATTTTAATGATGAAAACATCCATCTGTTAAATCTCAAGATGGAAACCTAAGTGATAATATATGTAATATCTAGCATCTTACTGATTCCTGATGCAAATAAACTAATATCTATACATAGTTCTTATATTTTTAAATACTTACAAGAGTTTTCAGTGCTGATAGGTGGGGCTATGATCGATGATGTGGGATTGAATCCATATGGACATTGAGCTTCATTTCATTGTCAAGAATTTGAACAAGCTGTTGCATGGATGGAAGGTGACCAGATTCCAGCTTAGACCATACAGGTACATCTATAAAAATAAATTGTACCAGCCCTCAAAATTAAACATGATTCTATAATAAACATTCATTCAACAAATATTTATTGTCTATGTACACAGCTAAGAATAAAAATGTGAGCAAAAGAATTAGGCTTCTTGCTCTTAAGGAATTTACATTCTAGTAGGAGAATTGAAAAAAACTATACAAATAGCTACAAAATCACAATTGTGTACTAAGAATTAAAACTAGAAGATGCTATGAGAGGGAGACCTGAGAGGCTGGAAAGGAGCCATTGCACTTACTTTGTTTGTTTGATTAATCTTCACCTGAGGATATTTTTTCATTGATTTTTAGGGAGAGTGGAAGAGAGAGAAAAAGAGAAACACTGATGTGAGAAAAACACATTGATTGGTTGCCTCCTGCATGAGCTCCAACCTGGGCCTGCAACCAAGATACATGCCCTTGACCAGAATCAAACCCAGGACCCTTTGGTTCACAGGCTGACATTCTATCCACTGAGCCAACCTGGATATGGCGCAACTACTATTATTAAAATGTGATTATAATTAAAAGTGAAAGCTGAGCCCTGGCCAGTTGTATCTAGTGGTTAGAGCATCAGCCTGAGGAACAAAGTGTCATGGGTTCAATTCAGGTCAAGGGTGTGTATCTCAGTTGCAGGCCCCAAGGGAGCGCATACGGGGGGCAGCCAATTGATGTCTCTCTCGCATCGATGTTTCTCTCTCTCCCCCTCCTCCCTCCCTTACACTCTCTATGGAAATCAATGGAAAAATATATCCTCAGATGAGGATAAAAAAAAAAAAAAGAAAGTGACAGGTGAAATATAGAAGAGTGGCATAAGGGAAGCTGGAGTGGTAGGCAGGAACTAAGTCAGAGATCAACAAATTGCAAAGGGACAGATAGTAAGCATTTTCAGCTCAAAAAGGTATACAGTCTGTCACAGCTACTCAACTCTCCTCGTGGCCTGAAAGCATACATATATGAATGGGCATGGCTGTGTTCCAATAAGACTTTGTTTACAAAAAATGCAGCATAAGATATGGTCCACAAAGTCTTGGTTTGCTGATCCCTAGGTACATCATACAGGGCCTTTTTGCCATCCATGTTAAATGTTCTGGTCTTTATTTTGAGAACAAAGTAAAGACAGTTAATGAATTTGAGGCAGTGAAGCAAGAAGATGAAATACGCATTTTTAAAAAATCACTCTATTTGGAGCAGGTATCAGCCAAATTTTTCTATAAGAAGCCAGACAATAAATATTTTCGGCTTTATGGATCAAGAGGCAAAATCAAGGATATTATATAGGTACTTTTATAACTAGAGAGATAAAATTAAATTTCTAAATGTTTTTCATTGATGAAACTCAAAACTTTAGGACTAAACACTAATTTGAATTTCATATAATTTCTGTGTATCACAAATATTCCTGTGATACTTTTAAACAATTAGAATGTATAAAATCTCTCTCTAAATTAGAATGTATAAAAACTATTGTTATCTTGAAATATAGGCCATATTTGCTAACCTCTGGTTAGAGAATGTATTAGAGGGGAATAAGATAATTGTGGCTTAGACTAGAGTGGTGCCAATGAAGATAAAGAGATGGAAGACCTAAGGATGGGGACTGATTTTTGAGAAATGTAAAAAGTGGAACTGAGAAGACTTGGTAATCCATTAGGGTATGGAGAGTAAGGGCAAAAGTGATTTTACCCAAGGTTTCTGACATGGGCAATTGGGCAGAATGATAATAGTGCCATTAAATAAATGCCAAGGAAAGAACAAATTGAAATATACAGGAATTACAGGAAGCAGAAATAATCAAGTGTTTGGGAATAGAAGTTTAAGAATCTGGGTGTAGCATCTAGAAGAGAGATCTAGAACTCTGTAGAGCTATACATTCAGGCGTCATCATACAGATGTTATTTTTCTACATATGCTTTTATTGCTTTTTTAGAGAGAGAGGAAGGGAGAGGTAGAGAAGATAGAAATATTGATGATAGAGACACATCAATTGGCTGCCTCCTGCACACCCCCTTCTGGGGATCAAGCCCACAACCCAAGCATGTGCTCTGACTGGGAATCGGACTAGAGACTCTTGCTGCATGGGACGACACTCAATCCATTGAGCCATGCTGGCCAGGCCAGATGTAACTTTAATGCCATGAGAGTAGATGAGGCCAATATAAAGAGATGATTTAGCATATTATGAAAAGCAGAAAAGCCTGATGCTCACTATAAATCACCTAAAATTTATCACAGAATGCAAACTATTCAGAACTCACCATTCAAAGTTATTTCAAATGCACCTGTTGACATGCACTGGTTCTCAATCATGTTGCTCAAGAAGAAAACCATCATACATGCATAGACCTAGAAGAAAATATAATTAAGTACAACAGGCATGGAATCAAAACAGCATGACAACTTAAGAAACAGTAACCTTTAAGTAGTCTCATTTTTTTTGGTAATTGCTATTTTTAATTCTATTTTAAAAGTTTCTATACAAACTATTACTGCTATCCCATATGTTCAATAACAATACACAGAAAAAGAAAAATGCAATATTAATTCACAGCTCCACACATGCTAAAGAACTTATATATGACTAGTGGCCCACTGCATGAAATTCATGAACATTAAAAGGGAAGAGACCTAGACCCGGCTGGCCCCACCCCATCAAGCCCCGCCGGCGGGGAATGCAGCATCATGTCCCTGTCCACCCGCGTGCACCTCACCACACATGCAGCCCTGCCCACCCACACCTGCTGCACACACAGCCTCCTGCTGATTGGTCATTACGGCGTGAGGTTGTCATGACTATTAGCATATTAGCTCTTTATTATATAGGATATTCATAATGTAGAGGCAGAATTTCTAGAGATCTCTTAATAGTTTTAGTAAGTTTAACAAAAGAATACCAGTGTAAGAAGGGTTCATTTCACCATTTTTATAATATAATGAATGAATTCACAAGAGACTACTGATGCAACAATCAGCAACTCCATGTTTTCAATACAACCTGCCCATGTTCCAAACAAATCGTTTCAAGTCTAACTGTGAAATATGTATTTGGTCTTCTTCCCAAGTTATAGCACAGAGCATCTAAAAATCCGTGAAATTTCCAGGGTGATGGGAATGGGAAAGGTGTCTTTTCTTATGTTAATGAAGTGATTTTTGAACAGTACCTAAGGATGGAGCTGATTGCCAGAAAAGAGGAAAGCCAGCCAGGTGATTAGAGCATTGGACATTTCCGTTTCAGGGAAAAGAAGAGGGACAGGACACCAAATTAGTTGCCAATTGCCAATGATTTAATTAATCATGCTTATATAATGAAGTCTCCACAAAAACCCAAAAGGACTCAGATTGAAGAGCTTCCAGGTTGGTGAACCTTTATGCAAAGACCAGAGGCCCAGTGCCTGGCCTGTGCCCTCTTGCAGTTCAGGAGCCCTTGGAGAGAGGGGGCCTAAGCCATCAGCCGGACATCCCTAGTGCTGCCATGGAGGCAGGAGAGGCTCCCGCCACCACCTCTGTGCTCACCAGCTGTGAGCCCAGTTCAGGGCTTCTGGCAGAGCAGCACTCCCCCTGTGGGAGCACACTAACCACCAGGGGGCAGCTCCTGCATTGAGCATCTGCCCCCTGGTCGTCAGTGCACATCACAGCAAGCGGTTGAGTGACCTTAGCATATCATTAGCATATTACGCTTTGATTGGCTGAACGGCCGACTAGACAACTAGACACTTAGCATATTAGGCTTTTATTATATAGGATGCAAAAGGAAAAAGAAAAACGATGCAAGGAGAATGGTATGCCTGGAGAGGGCATGGATGCTCCCTTCCCATGTATCTACCCTATGCATCTCTTCCACCTGGTTATTTCTGAGATATCCTTTTACAATAAGCTAGTAATCTAGTAAGTAAAATGTGTCTCTTGAGCTCTGTGAGCCACTCAAGCAAATTAAACAAACCCATGGAGTTGGCTGTGGGAACCTCCACTCTGTAGCCAGTTGATCAGAAGCACAGGTATCAACTTGGGCTTGCAACTAGCATCTAAATACCACAGAGTGTATGTGTGTATGCGGGGAGAGGAGGGCGGAGGAGATGTGTCTTGTTGGACTGAATTCTTAACCTGTGGAATCTGATGTTATCTCCAGGTAGATAAGTGTAAGAATTGAGTTGAATTCTCAGACACCCTGCTGATATCCGATAATTGTTATGATGGAAACACACACACGCACACACACACACACACACACACACACACACACACACACACACACACGTTTTAAATTGGTTCCATGAACTCAAGAGACAAACTAAGAAAAAGTAGATAAGAAAGCACAGGCATATATATATCTCTTACCTAATGAAAGAAAAACATGCAAATTAACCATCACTCCACTACGCCCACAGCCAATCAGAGTGAGTATGCAAATTAACCCAACAAAAATGGAGGTTAATTTGCATATGCAGGCACGGAGTGGCCGGGAAAGGCATGATGCCTGCTATGAGGGGAAGCGGGGGGGGGGGGGGGGGGGGGGGGGGGGGGGGGGAACTACTGGAGCCGTGCTTCGGACAGAAGCGAGGACTTTCTGGCTCCCCCGGACTTGCAGGCTCCAGGTGGGCCGGGAGCAGGGACATGCCGGCTCCCTGGACGGCCAACCAGTTGACCGGACACTTAGCATATTAGGCTTTTATTATATAGGACCAGAGGCCCGGTGCACGCATTTGTGCACGGGTGGGGTCTGGGCCTGTCGGAGGAGGAGATGGCAGGAGATTGGCCGGCCAGCCGCCCCAATTGGGGCCCGATCAGAGCTGGGCTGTCTCGGGAGAGGGGCCGAGGGTGATTGGCCGATGGGCCCCACCCCCGATTTGGGTGGGGGGGGCAGTGGGGGGTCAGCGACCGGGTGAGGGGCTGTGGGAGATTGGCCAACCGGCCCCGTCTCTGATCGGAGTGGGTGAACCTATTTGGGGTAGGGCTGGCTGGGGCGAGGAGCTGCAGGAGGTTGGCTGGCTGGCCCCACCCCCAATTGGGGCAGGCCGGCCGTGGGAGGAGCTGTAGGACAATCGGGGTGGGTGGGCCAATCGGGGGGTGGGGCAGGCGGGGGGGCATGGCCATGGGGGGTGGGGTTGGCCAGCTGCCCCTCCCTCAATCAGGGTGTAAGAGGCTGATCAGGGGTGGGGCTGGCTGGGGGAGGGGCCACGGGAGGTTGGCCGGCTGGCCCCACCCCCAAATTGGGCCAGTTTGCTGGCCACAGTGGGCATCATAGTGATCCGTCATTCCAGCGTTCCTGTTGCTGGCTTTTTATATATATAGACTATGCATATATTATATATATATATTATGTCTTTCTGGATATGATTAGCCTAATTATACAATCAAAATCAGGTTTTAAATTACTGTGTCCAGGTTCTACTAAAGTAATACTTCCCTATCCTTCAAATAATAAAAAAACTTAATCAGAGGAGGAACCAAGATAGCGGCAAAGTTAAACAACTAATCTGCTGCCTCGCACAACAATTTCAAAAATACAACTAAAAGACAAAACATCTACCACCCAGAACCACAGGAAAGCTGGCTGAGAGATTTACAACTAAGGAGAGAAAGAAGCACAAACGCTGAAAAGCTGAGGTAGGGAGGCGCGCGAATCACGCTGGTGGCAGGCGACTGGGTGCACGGCTTTCCTTCAACCCGCAGGGAGACAAGCTCCCGATCACTCTGAAATCCAGTTTCTGGGAACACGCGGGGGACCCAGACACCTACGGGGAGAAGCTGGACTCTCGGCCATCGGGTCGGAAAGTGAGAGTGACTTTTTTGCAGAGGTGCACCCAGCAATCATAGTTTTACTGCGCTGGAGTGTGCGACGCAGGGACTTGGAAACGTGGAAAGGCAGAGAAGGCTCACGGCAGCCATCGCCGTTTGCCACGCCCTAGCCTAGTGACGCCCTGAGACCCCGCCCAGCCCTGAGGCCCCGCCCTAAACATTCTACAAACCCGCCCAGGCTCCACACAGCAGCTTTTGCATATAAATGGCCTGTTCTGTGGCAGCTTAACCAAATAAACTGCAGCTCCAGTCAGACTGCTCCAAAACCGCCCAAGCAAAGGAGGAGAAAACTAGTTCTTGCTATAGCTCCTGCTGGGTGGGGGACACACAGTACACAAGGGCACACCAAGAGTGTCCACCTCAAGTAACTGGGCGGCTGACCCATTGAACCAAAAGGACATCTAGTACCCAAAGCTACCCTACCAACTCAGGGAAGCAGCGAAAATGAGGAGGCAAGGAAACAGATCACAAACCAAAGAAATGGAGGAGAACAAGCGACTGGACATAGAGTTTAAAACCACGGTTATAAGGTTTTTCAAGAATTTCATGGAAAAGGCTGATAAATTCAATGAGACCCTCGAGGATATGAAAAAGGACCAACTAGAAATGAAACATACACTGAGAAAAAAAATATTATACAGAGACCCAACAGCAGACTAGAGGATCGCAAGAATCAACTCAAAGATTTGGAATACAAAGAGGCCAAGGACACTCCTCCAGAGAAGCAAGAAGAGAAGAGAATTCAGAAAGTTGAAAATAGTGTAAGAAGCCTCTGGGACATCTTCAAGCATACCAACATCAGAATTATGGGGGTGCCAGAAGAAGAGAGAGAGCAAGACACTGAAAACCTATTTGAAGAAATAATGACCGTAAACTTCCCCCACCTGGTGAAAGAAATAGACTTACAAGTCCAGGAAGCACAGAGAACCCCAAACAAAAGGAATCCAAAGAGGACCACACCAAGACACATCATAATTAAAATGCCAAGGGCAAAAGACAAAGAGAGAATCTTACAAGCAGCAAGAGAAAAACAGTTAGTTACCTACAAGGGAGCACCCATACGATTATCAGCTAATTTCTCAAAAGAAACCAAGCAGGCCAGATAGGAGTGGCAAGAAATATTCAAAGTGATGAATAGCAGGAACCTACAACCAAGATTACTCTACCCAGCAAAGTTATCATTCAGAATTGAAAGTCAGATAAAGAACTTCATAGATAAGAAAAAGCTAAAGGAGTTCATCACCACCAAACCAGTATTGTATGAAATGCTGAAAGGTATTCTTTAAAAAGAGGAAAAAGAAGAAGAAAGATAAAAATTATGAACAACAAATACATATCTATCAACAAGTGAATCTAAAAGTCAAGTGACTTAAAAATCTGAGGAAGAGAATAAACTGGTGAACTTAATAGAATCAGAGGCATAGACTGGGAGTGGACTGATAATTCTCAGGGGGAAAGGGGTGTCTGTGTGGGGAGTACGGAAGAGAATGGACAAAAATCATACACCTATGGATAAGGACAGCGGGGGGAGGTAAGGGTAGAGGGGGGGTGAGAACCGGGTGGTGGGGAGATATGGGGGGAAAAAAGGAGAAACAATTGTAATCTGAACAATAAAGATTTATTAGATTAAAAAACACAACTTATTCTTACATAAATATGAAAACTAAAGCCAAAAGAGGTTAAGTGCCTTGCCCAGAGATAAAAAGTGGTTTAAGTTGAAAAAAATATATGTAAACAGGTTAATCAGCAATAAGTACTTTACGAACAAAAGGCAAACTCATTAAAACATATTCAGTGACAACCTAAAAACTTACAGTTGTCAAAGCTATTAAGTTACATACCTTATTTTCTTGGCCCCATTGCCAGATGCTAGGAGCTTGCATGCCAAAGAAAGCAAAAGGATCCTTGCCAACAATTATCAAGCCTATTAAAACTAGTTTGAAGATTGACAGGAAAGATGCTATGTGTCTATCAAGAGAAAAGAAAAATTCATCAGAAGCTGCAAATTCTCATTTACTTCAAAATTTCATTAATTCCAATGTATGTGTACCGACATTTTCTAGACACCAAATTTAAAAGTTATTAATTATAACTAGTGAAAAAGATAGTGACTAGTTTATTGAATAGTTTTAAAATAAAAATGTTATATATTTTAAATCAATCAAAATTCACTTATAAGATTACTTATATAGCACTGGCCTTTAAAAAATACTATTATTTTAACAGTATAGAATTTTATGCCACTGACTAACTATAAAAATGTGGGAGTTCATGGTCTATCTCCATGATAACAATTACAGAAAAACACATCTTTTGAAGAATTGTCATCTAGAAAATGATTCTCCTCTTCTCCTTTCCACAGAAAAATTCTTCTAAATTTGCTTTTTATGACCGTATTCTCTGTGTATTGGTACAACCAACTAAGAAATGATAATAACCAAGAAAGTTAACTGAACCACTTCACAAAAGTTTATGAAGTCAAATTCTTTTCCTCCTAAGTCACTAAAATTTACTTACCTATATATTGGTTGAGGGAGGTAATTTTCTCCTTCAATGCGGATGTCTGGGTACCGCTGGCTAATAACCCGCATGTACTCCTCAAACACCCGCCTATAACCTCAGGAAACACTGCAGAAAAACAAAAGAGCTTCCTGTTAAGTGGTTTAAAATATGCCTAGATTGCTTTAGCAGTTGGACAAAGCCTAAAATTAGCAAGATTAAAAGTGTTTCTCAAGAACAGTCACAAATTAATAATGACTGATGCTGGATAATGGGTATGGGGAGGTTTTTCCCCACAAACTTCACATATTTAAGTTACCTCACCCTCAAGTAAACCCTTCCATTAGTATATTAGACTTTATAGATTTGGGTTACTGTTGATCAACAGCAAATACCTACTCACATATGTCATTGTACTTTGAGCTCTCTAATCAATTTGGCTTTTTAAAAAAATCAATGATTACATAAACACTGAAATAAAAACAACTTATTCATCTGAAATAGGGACTTTCAAAAATGGGAATAAGAAACTTAAAAAAATATCAAGGCAGGAGACATGAAACTCTGGTTCTTATTCCCCTTCTGCCCCTAACTGGGCAAACATACCTGCTTAATCACAATAAGAGGAACTTAAATAACTTTTAGATCCCTTCTGACTTTAAAATTTAATTCCACTTTGTGAAGGAAAACAAAGATTGGGAAGATAATTTTCAACAATATGATAGTAATCCATACCATTACTCCAGAAATTAAGTCAACAGCACCCAATCAACTTGTTTAAAATCTCTGAACTACTAGATTATGGATATGATATAGCTGCCCGACAAGAAAAAGGGAAGAATGCCACCAGTGCATATGTAAGAGAGGAAAAAAGTATACTGATCAAAGCAATTGAAGACACAAATAAAAAGGTATCTCATGTTCATGGGTCAGAAGAATTAATATGGTTAAAATGTCCACACTACTCAAAGCAATCTACAGATTCAATGCAATGCCTACCATAATTCCAATGACATTTTTCACAGAAATAGAACAATCCTAAAATTTTTATGAAACCACAAAAGACCCCAAATAGCCCAAACAATCTTCAAAAAGAAGAATAAAGCTGGAGGCATCATACTTCCTGATTTCAAATTATATTACAAAGTCAGAGTAATCAAAACAGTATGATATTAGTGCATTCTCCCTCCCAGATGTACCCCGGCACCTTGCCCTTCTCCCTCTTCTTCCCTCACAGGTGTGCATCTCCTAAATTCTAAGGATCCCCAAGAGACTTGCAACCACGAGCAATGGGCAGTAGCAGCACCTCCCAAACTAACCCCCTGAACCTGTCTCCAAGGCTGCCTTTTCTCTGATTTTTCAATGGGATGACAGCAGCCCTGTCTTGGCTCACTTCTTTTCACTGCGACTTTTATTTCTCAGCGAGCCAAAGCAGCCCCACCCAGGCTCTCTCCTCTTGCTTCTTCTGCCCTAAGCCCTTCCTTGTTTCACTGTCCCCAACTTTAATACACACACACACACACACACACACACACACACACACACACACACACACACAAAAATTTAAAACATACACACACACACAGTGTGGTATTTGCATAAAAACGCACAGCTCTAGCCAGTTTGGGTCTATGGATAGAGAGAGCACTGTCCCATGTACTGAAGGGTCCCAGCTTCTATTCTGATCCAGTGCATGTATCTCAGTTGCAGGCTGGATCCCTGGCCCTGGTCAGGGTGCATGCGGGAGGCAACCAATAGATGTGTCTCTCACACCGATGTTTCTCTGTGTCTCTCCTTCTCCCTTCCACTCTCCCTAAAAAACAATGGAAAAGTATCCTGGGGTGAGAATTAACAAAAAAACAAAAACAGACACACAGATCAATGGGGACAGAATAGAGAGCCAACAAATAAACCCATATATGGTCAATTAATTTAAAACAAAGAAGCTAAGAACATTCAATGGGGAAAGGACAGTCTCTTCAAATAATGGTGTTGAGAAAACTGGACAGCCACATGCAAAGAATGAAACTGGATCACTACCTTACATCATACACAAAAATCAACTCAAAATGAACTAAAGACCTGAAATCATAAAATTCTAAAAAGAAAACATAAGAGGGAAAGCTCCTTGACAACAGTCCTGGCAATTATTATTTGGATTTGACACCAAAGCAAAGGCATCAAAAGCAAAAATAAACAAATGGGACTACATCCAACTAAAAAGCTTCTGCACAGCAAAGGAATCCATCAACAAAATGAAATGGCAACCTACAGGAGAAAATATTTTCAAATTATCTGATAAGAGGTAAATATCTAAAATATATAAGGATCATACAACTCAATAACCAAAAAATTAGGAAAAAGGCCCTGGTCGGGTGGCTCAGTTGGTTGGAGTGTCGTCCTGTACACCAAAAGGTTATGGGTTTGATTTCCAATTGGGGCACATACCTAAGTTTCGGGTTCAATACTGATCTGGTGCATACAGGAGGCAACTGATCAATGTTTCTCTCTTACATCGATGGTTCTTTCTCATTCTCTTTCTCTCTCTCTCTCAAATCAATAAAACATAACCTCAAAGTGAGGATTTTTTAAAAAAAATAGACAAAGAACTTGAATAAACGGCCAACATGTACATGAAAAGGTGCTTAATATCACTAAATACGAGGGAAATGCAAATCAAAACCACAATGAGATAGCACATCACACCTGCTAGGATGTCTATCATCAATAACGAGGAGATAAGTTTGGAAAGGACATGGAGAAAAGGAAACCTTGTACACTATTAATGGGAATGTAAACTGGTGCAGCCACTACAAAACAGTACATAGGTTCCTTAAAATATTAAAAAGAGAACTACCATTTGATCAAGCCACCTCACTCCTGGTTATATATTTGAAATAAATTAAATCACTATCTCTAAGAAATATTTGCACCCCCATGTTCATTGCAGCATTATTTATAATACCCAAGACATGGAAACAACCATGCCGAATGAATGAATGAATGAAAGAAAACATGGCACAGGCCCAGCCCATTGGCTCAGTGGTTGAACATCAATCTAGGAACCAGGAGGTCACTGTTTGATTCCTGGGCAGGGTACATGTCGGATTGTGGGCTTGATCCCCAGTAGGGGGCACGCAGAAGACAGCCAATCAATGGTTCTCTCGCATCACTGATGTTTCTCTCTCTCTCTCCCTCTCCCTTCCTCTCTGAAATCAATAAAAAAAAATATTTTTTAAAAAACATGGTACATATGATACAATGAAATATTATTCAGCCAAAGAAATAGGAAACACTGCCATTTGGAATAACACGGATGGACCTTGACCACATTATGCTAAGTGAAATAAGTTAGAGAAACACGATTATTACAGATTCCACATATAAGTAAGATCTAAAAAAGTTGAACTCGCCCAATCAGTGTGGCTCAGTGGTTGAGCATCAACCTATGAACCAGGTCACAGTTTGAGTCCTTGTCAGGGCACACGCCTGGGTGGCCGGCTTGGTCCCCAGTAGTGTGTGTGTGCAGGAGGCAGCCAATCCATGAATTCCCTCTCATCACTGATGTTTCTCTCTCTCTCTCCCTCTCCCTTCCTCTCTGAAATCAATAAAAATATTTCTAAAAAAGATAAAAAGTTGAACTCATAGACAGAGAGTAGATTGGTGGTGGCCAGGTAGTGGGGGTTGGGAAAATGGGGAGATGCTGGTGAAAGGATGAAAACTTCCAGTTTTAAAATGAATAAATTCTGGGAACCAAATGCACAGCGTGATGACTATTATGAACAACACTGTACTGTACACTTGAAAGTTGCTAAGAATAGATATTAAATGTTCTCACCACAATGAAGATAATTATGTGAGATGATGATGTGTTAACTAAACTTTTATAGTAGTGTTTCACAACATACCTTGTATATGTATATCAAATCATCGCCTTCAGTATATACAATTTCTATTTGTCAATTACACTTCAGTAAAACTGGGAAGGGGAAGGCGGATGGTACCATCATAGCAACAGAAGAGCTTACAAATTCAGGTAAGATTGTTAAGTAGTTAAATACATTAAGTTCTAAGTTAAGGAACACATAAATATAAAGCAATGAAGGTACCACTTGGTATAGAAAAAGCAGGATTAGCAATTAAGTTATAGTAGAATAAAACCTCAGATGACAGCTTTTTTAATTGCACTGTCATCAGTGAAAAATGCCAACCATCATCATCAACCCAAGAAAAGGGCATCAAGTTTATGTCTGACAGGGTGAGACAGTCCAACTATCAATAGATCTCAACTTAAAAAAACTCACTTTTAAAAAGTGAGAAATTCAGTCTTTCTTAACAATTAATACTTCCTCTATATTTAGAATAAAAATTTCATGAAAGATTATGTCACTAAAAAGAAATTTTTTCAAAGGGAGACAAATCTTCATAGCTAAGTTCTTAAAAGAACTTATAAATCTCTAGATACCTTATCTTAACTAAGCATTCACCTTATCTAATATTTTCTTATTACTGTTCTTAGATTTACCAAATATTTTATTTTGCCACAACTGTGTTTTCTGTACGAAATTTTAATGATGCTTCTATTATACAAATAATCTAGATTACCTAGGTAACTATCTACCTTGAAACCAAGAAATGCCACCTGAGTTCAATGCCCAAGTTTGCATTGGTATTTACAATGAAGTTGATTATTTAAAATAACAGTATCTAACTTTTAATGCAGTATTTTCAGAACTAGAGACCTAATTGAGTTGAAACTTCTTTTTTTATAGATGAACGGAAAAACATGAAGCCCAGAGAGATCAAGTGACTTTTCCATGGTTATACATCCATGTATCATTTATTAATTCACTCAAATATTTATTGAATGCCCACTATGTGTCAAGCATTATATTAGGCAGTGGGTAGGTAGTGGTGAGTAACCTTAGTTAGGGCTGAGACTAGAATACACACTTCATGACATGAGATCCTAGGCCACTCCCACTAGATCCCAATAGAACTATCAGATAATACAAGAGCTATCCTTCCCTGTGTCCAGGAAGTAAGTTCTCTTTGGCCACAATGCCACAGTCAATTGCTCATTTAGTTGGCCTCCTGGTGGCAGAGATCTCTGAGGTTCTTCCATGGTGAAGACATAGACTCCCCTCAAGGAGACCTAAGCCTGTGGGTCACATTTGCTCTAGGAGTTCCAATCCTTCACCAAGGGAAGCCTAAGAGCCCCAGCTAGAGAGTTGTGTCTATGTGCAGACAACACTATTGGTAGATTCCTACTAGTTACCCATTTGTCTGGCTACTGTGCTCAGAAGCCTGACACTATCCTCAGTTATCCCAGTCCCATGTCTCAGATCTTTGCACCAAACTCCAGATGAAACTAGCCCATAACCTTGAAATTCAAAAAAAGACTTTAAAACTGTAACTTTCTTATTTTGAAAAATGAAGCAGTTTACAAGACAAACAAAAAACACCGTATTTTTATACATAAGTAAACTTTCTTCTCTATATTTGCCTTCAGACTCATAAAGAAAAACCAAGGAACTTTTTTCCTATATAACTGTTTTCCTCAAAATAATTTTTTCTTTTTTAAAAAATATTTTTCTATTGATTTCTGAGAGGTATGGAGAGGGATAGATAGAAACATCAATAATGAGAATCACTGACTAGCTGCCTCCTGCACACCCATCACTGGAGATCGAGTCAGGCATGTGCCCTGACCTCCTGGTTCATAGGTCGACACTCCACCACTGAGCCATGCTGGCTGGGCTCAAAACAATTTTTCTGTTTTGAAATAGCAATCAAGACTGCTGACAGGATATAAAACATACATAGTGTTTACCGAGGTGGGCAAAATGTTAAATTAAAGGCAAACATACATGGTAAGGAGCAGTAGTCATTCCATAGCAACTATCATACCCATATCTTTCAAGTTATTCCATTCTTTCTGGGTCAGTGAATAAAACTGTGACTTCTAGTATACAACCAACAAATAAGTATCTAAACATGCTAAAAATGTTGCAATAGCTGCCCATTCCTTCTGCCCCTGGGCCAAAGGTCCTTAAAAAGTAAATTTAAACTTTGAAAAAAAACCTTAAAGTGAAGTCCTAATCACTGCAAATCTAGTAATATGAAATATCTTACTTATGGAGTCAACTTTTTTATACATAAGTAAACTTTCTTCTCAACTGCTCAATCTAAAATATTTTTCACAATATTTTTCTAAAAGAACTTGCATATAAATTAGCTGATTTGTGAATAATGAATAGAAAGGAAATTTAGGAAATACAGAAAAATCCTTTGTCCATGCTATTTCAAATAGATTCTGTGGTTTTTAAAGTCTGTCATGTTTTTCAGTCTCCTAATTCATGGTGCCAATCAACCCACTTTTCCCTTTTCTTCTTCTTATTCTTTTTTGTTGTTGTTTTTAATCCTTACCCCAGGATATTTTTCCCATTGATATTCAGAGAGAGTGGGAAGGAAGGGGAAAGAGGGGAGAGAGTAAAGTAAACATCATGTGAGATATACTGATTGTTTGTTCCTGGCACAAGCAAGTATTGAACAATTATTTATTGAAAAAATATTGATCGTAGAATAGGAAAGTTTGTTTTAAGCTATTTTGCACAATGATCTTTCTCCCTTCAATTCCATTTGTGTGTTGTATTGCTCTTTTGTTCTATTAGCAATTACAAATGTGTACAATTAACAGATGATCTACTGAACTAAATAAAGTTAAGAGTACTCAAGAAATACAAAATAAGGGAAAAAAAGCAACTGAAAGGAAGGTAAAAATTAGTTATCTTTTGCTAACAGTGGTGATTACTGAACGACTGCATTTTACAGCACTCAGATTTCAAATAGAATTAAAAGAAATTTCACATATTTATCCTCAATTGTCTTAGCTTCCTCTCCTTTCCCAAACAATCTTGCAAAGGAATGTCCAAAAGATTCCACCAAAACCAATATTCACCTTACTATATACAGATTAATCTCAGGGGGAGGGGGAGAGTAACAAACAAGCTAAATTTACTTGTATTTGATAGGGCAATTAATAAAGTTATTTCTCATCTACATATTTAAACACACACACACACACACAGGATCATGTGGTGACTGTAGAGCTTGCCAGGGGAGAGCCAGGTGTGGGGTCCAGTATTACCACCTGACAAACTCCAGGACTCACTGCCCCCCAGAGAAGAAAGGTGACAAATGTGAGGGCACTGGGCCTTTCTTCTCACCAGGGTCTGAGAGGTTCTTTCCACAGGCCATCTTCTTAATCTATTCTAGATCCCAGGAAGCGGGGGAAGAGTGGGTTCTTGGTACTGACGACTTGATCCTGTGGTTCACCTTAGGCCATGCTGCTGCCTGCCTGTCCCCTCCCAGGGACTGACTCCTAGCCTGAGTCCTAGACTGTTCCCCTGGACAGGCAGGCTCTCACATGGGGTTCTGCACTTACTAACGTGCCCCATCACAGGGGCCAGGAAGGATTATCACAACCCCTCCCCTACAGGAAGGTACTGGCCCAGCCACAGGGAATTCCTTGCCCTGATACCTTCCCACACCCAGAGAAATAGCTCTCAATTTTTAAATTTTTGTTTGAAATAAAGTCCTTAGTTAGCCATGAAAAACAAAAAACAAACCTAAAGCACTTTTGTATTTAATATGCTCAGGGTGACTGCAAATGAAAACTCTTATTAGATTTTGGGGGCAAGTTTGTTCTTACAGCAAAAAAAGAAACAAAAATTAAGTATCAAAAGTTCAAATGAGCCCTGACCGGTGTGGCTCAGTGGATAGAGCGTCGGCCTGCGGACTGGGGGGTCCCAGGTTCGATTCCGGTCAAGGGCATGTACCTTGGTTTCGGGCACATCCCCAGTAGGGGGTGTGCAGGAGGCAGCTGGTCGATGTTTCTAACTCTCCCTCTTCCTTCCTCTCTATAAAAAAATCAATAAAATATATATATATTTAAAAAGTCACCTTTTTACGATACAGGATTCTAATTTCTGTGTTTTTACAATTTTTATTGGTTTATTTAATCTGAGTCTTTCAAACCTCCGACCCCATTTACCTTATTATACTGCATTACTGCTCTGCTTCTAATACACAACCTGGTAACAACAGAATCACTTCAAGTACAATGTCGAAAACTGCTGGGATTTTTTTTTTTTCCTATTTCTCTGAATGCACAAGAGAAAACCTGGAAGGTACAAAGGCAACTCTTTGGAGGCGGGTGTAGGGAAAATGAGGGTGAAGACCCAGCTGTCCCGGAGAGAACGTCGTCAGAAGAGCAATGTACTGCTTTTCCACACTGGACACTGCGAGCTGAGAGTCGGCCTCCGCGCCCGCTCCCCGCCCTCGGGCTGTCGGCGGCTCTACTCCCTCACTCCAGAGCTCCGGCGGGTGAAAGGTCTCTCTCACTCGCGGGTGCCCTCCCACGACCCGAATTCACCTTCACCGAGCGGGGCAACGAGGCTGCCGGGCATACCCTGGGAAAAGGCAGAGGAAGAGGACTGGGTGGCGAGCGCTAGGAGCGCCTCGGCCAGCGCCGCGCCGACTCCGGTCCAGCTCCGCAGGCAGCGGGGGCCGCCACTGGCGGGACCCCGCCGACCGGTCCTCGGCACTGACAAGTGTCCCCACGTCCTCGCCTTTCAGTACCTAACCTTCTCACGCCGTCCCTTCCGCATTCCCCCCATTCTAGGAACCAAAATGGAAGTGAGCAGTTGTGCTGGGAGGGAAGGCGGGAGGCTTGGCCGTGCTGGGAAGGGCCCCGGGGAAGGCAGGCTGAGGAAGGCTGCTGGCGCTGATCTTCCCTTCCAGGGGAGGGTCAGCCCGCTAGGCCGCGAAGCCGGGGACTCGCGTAGCGAGAGACCTCGAGCAGGGGCGCTGCGGGGCGACGCACGTACTCACCAGATCTGGAACTTGAGCAGCGGGCCAGTGGCGTACTGCATCTTTAATCTCTTGCTAGGCACGCCGCCCAGGTTGGCCGACGCCTCGCTCCGGACCAGCGCGGACGCCGCCACCAGGAGTAACAGCAAAAGCCTCATCTTACCCGAGCCAGCCACTTCAGCCGCACTCAGTCTGAGACCGCAGCCAGCCAAGGCCCAGCGGGAGCCGGGAGCAGCTCCCACAGCGCAGGCGCGGTCCGCCAAATTCGGGGAGGAGGGCAGGAATGCGCCTGCGCGGCCCGATTCCTGCGCATGCGCCGCGAGGGCGCAGGACTTGTTTCGCTGTCCGGCACCACCATCTTGGTGGTGTGCGTAGACGCTGGGTGAAAAGAGGGAAGCAGGGAGGGGAAGTTCCGGCTGGTTGGGATGTCCGAGTAGCCTGTTGGTTGTAGCTCCTGGCACACCTGGGTTCTACACACAGTTTCTGACTGGACAGACTTGATACAAGTGTGGGAGAGAAAAGAGAAAGCCCAGGCCCTCATAACCGGAATGCATGACTGTTCGGGGTGCCTTGCTATGGAGTTTTATTTGATCTTATAATATTGCTCTCTCGTAACATAATTTTTTTTTTAAAAAAGAACTTTGGAAAACTTCAATTGTATACAAGAACAGAATGACCGTAATGACCTTTAAGAATTAATGGTATTTTTACTATCTTGATTGTCTATAGCTCTAACTTCTCCCCCCAGGGAAGCAAATATTATCACATCATTTCATCCATAGATATTTAAGCATGTACTTATTTTTAAAAAAAAATAGAAAACCACTAGTCTTTAAAAATAAAAACCTGACCACAATACCATTATCCCACCTTAAAAAAGTTATTGTTTTTAATATCAAATATCCAGTCAGTGTTCAGATATCTCCTGTTTTAGTAAATACTTACTTTTCTATTGTTCATTTATTCAAATCAGGACCAAAACAAAATTAATCTATTGTCATTAGTTAATAAGTCTTTTGGTCCTGTCAAAACCTTGAAGTCCAAGAATACACCAGGAATTGAAAAAGTTTCCTATATTATTCATTGCAGCAAAGGGGAACACACACCCGGGGAACCAAGGGCAGTCTCAGTAACAGGGTGTTAGAAAGATGATCCTATTTGGGCTTTGATTGGATGATTTGGGAAGAGCGTCGGGGGTGGCAATGGAAAATTTGGTCATACCTTTAAAAAAAAGTCTCAGTATTAATAAGTATTGGTAGTTCAGGCTCATTTAGCCCAGGTATTGCAATCATGAAATACATCAGATACGAGTTGGAGGAACAGTTGAATAGGAAGTTCTCAATAAATGTATGTACATAGTTCCTCACATTCAATAGCTTAAATGTAGTACATGATCAAAATGTTTTTCCTAATTTAAGGATGTAGTGCAAGTCTGAAAACATTGCACAACAATTAATTTGAGCTCACTTAAACATTAAGTAACTAATACAAACCTTAGATATCTTAGGACAATAGGAACCCATATCTTAATCAGTATCAATGGGAATTGAACTTTTGGAGTAAGAGAAGCAGATTTAAGTTAATGTAGTAAAAAAACACATCACAAGAAAGTTCAGATAATTTAAGGGTACAATACATTTTTAAATTATTAATATGTTTTTTTATTGACTTTAGAGAGAGAGGAAGGGAAAGAGAGAGGATGAATGACAGTTTCTGTCCTTACCAAGGTCAGCTACATCAATGAGAGAGAAACATCTATTGGCTGCTTCCTGCACGCCCCCTACTGGGGCTTGAGCCCAAAACCTGGGCATGTGCCCTGAGTGGGAATTGAACCAGAGACCTCTTGGTGTATGGGAAGACACTATCCACTGAGCCACACCAACTAGGCAATGGTACAATAACTTTTTAATTAAAAAAAACCTATTAGAAATTCTTTGTAATAATGAATTAGAGGAAAAATTCATTTCAATGGAATTTGATAAAATTCAACTCAATAATTACAAAATTTCTCAGCACCTTGAAGGAAATGTTTTTAATCTGATAAAAGGTATGTAACAAAAAGTGCAAACATCATGCTTAATTTGAAACATTACAATACCAGGAAATTCCCATTTCAGTTGGAAACAGGTTAAGTATACCCACCCTCACTGTTCCTATTCAGCATTGTGTTGAATTGTAATTGTGAACTACACCTAGAAACTTTACCTATACCTATAACAAGAAAAGGAAGGAAAACATATGGGGACTGCAAAGAAAAAAAACTGCCATTGTTTGCAAACAATATTATCATACATAGAGAAAACCAAAAAAATCTATAAACTTTGAGTACAGCAAGGTTGCTAGATACAAACTCAATTAATAAAAGTCAATAGTTATCTCTCATGAATAATTAGAAAATATAATTTTAAAAGTATCCTTTAACTATATTTCCTAGAATAAATCTAAACTGAAGCATGCAAAACCTTTATCCACACGCACGCGTGCGCGCATACACACACACACACACACACACACACACACACACACACACACACACACACACCTTTCTATTCACTCTTCAAGGCAAATACAGTTTCTTTGGTGAAGTCTGTCCTCCCTGCACTGTACCCCTGTAGCACTCGGCACTGACCTCCCTATTTAGTCATCATATTTCATTGAAATCACGTATCACTACCTTAGCCTCTTCTGCTCTTAGCTGACCTTGGTAAGGACAGAAACTGTCATTCATCCTTGTAGCCCAGGTGACCATGGAGTTCTTGCAATAATAACAGTGAAAATACAATAATCTATAAAAATAAAAGCATAATATGCTAATTAGACTGGACGTCCTTCCAGACAACCTTCTGGATGAAGCCAGGGCTGCAAGGGAAGCCTGGGTCCAGGGTGCCTGCCGGCAGCCCGAGGGAAGCCCACGTCTTGGGTGCCAGAGGGAAGCTGGTGCCAGCAGCCAGGGGAAGGAAGGCCTACTCTTGCACGAATTTCATGCATCGGGCCTCTAGTAATAAAATAAGAACAAATAATATCAGCTACTATTTATCAAATGCCAACTGTATACAAGGTGCTGATAAGTCCTTTACATATATTGTTTTTATTAATTTACTAAGTAAAAGTGACACAGCAAATGTTTGAATGTAATCATGTCATGATGATTAAGATTTTAAACAGTGAAGAAGAAAGGAGAGAACATAAGCAAAGGCCATGACTGCTGTCCTGGAGGTGTGGTCTCTCTAGCAGGAGAATGGGCAATCAGATTGGGAATGTAGGTGGGACAGATTGTGGAAGGCCTTGAATGCCAGGCTAAGCAGTTGGAATTTTTTTTTCTATAGAAAATGGGAGCAAATTAAGATTGGTCACATTATCAAATGACTGTCTTAGTAATACTGAGGCAGTAACTATGTGCATAAAAGATGAAGTAGAAAGCATCTACAAGTAGGGCGTCATACATAACAGGGAGAAATTACCATAGAACAGTCATTGTAAACCACCTGGCATAGTGCAAAACCAGGGCACAAGGAATAATTAGATTTGGTGCATTATTGAAGAAAGACTTCTGAAAAATGACTATAAAATAAGAAAATATGCTAAGTGGGGCCAATGAAATGTGCAAAAGTAAGCAAATGGAGAATCTTATTAAGCCTAGAAGGTTTCTACTGCTAGGGCTCAGACATATGGAGTGTGGCTGGCAGTCAGATGTGTGTATCTGGGGGTGGGGGTGAATGAATGCTTCTGGGAAATAATGCATCTTAATAGAAAAAGGGACCAAACATCAAGAACCTAGGCAGCAACAAAGCACATGTCTCTGGTAGAGAGATGATTCCAATCCCAGCACAGTGACTGGCATTTAGAATGCATCCCCATCCCAGCCTAACTAAATTCAAAAAAGTGACAGGTCTAAAAGTTTAAAAATGTGGCACAACATTGGAACCCTAAAAGCACAATTTTCAACAACTCTCCCCCCAACAAAAGAATATAATGCAAAGGGAAGAGAGAGATTCTCCATCTTATTCAGAGACACAAACTGTGGCACAATGAAGGCTCTAGCAGTTCAGGGTTGTGATACAGAAACTGTGACAAGATAGCGAAAGAGACCCCAGTGCTCAGTGGAGCAGTCCTCAGTGCCAGCAGCAGGTGGGGTGTCCAGCCGAGCAGAGGTAGCATTCATGGAAGACCTACGGTACACATAGGGTGAAAGGATTCAGAGAAGGCCTCCCAAGGTGTGCCACTTTGGCATGTGGATTATTTTGAGTTAAAGGCAGTTCAGACCCTGCAGGCTCAAACGAAACTCTTACCTCTCCCTTAAAGAATTTAAATATTAGCCCTGACTGGTTTGGCTCAGTGGATAGAGCGTCTGCCTGTGGACTCAAGGGTCCCGGGTTCGATTCCAGTCAACGGCATGTACCTTGGTTGCGGGCACATCCCCAGTGGGGGGTGTGCAGGAGGCAGCTGATCGATGTTTCTTTCTCATCTCATCGATGTTTCTAACTCTCTATCCCTCTCCCTTCCTCTCTGTAAAAATCAATAAAATATTTTTTAAAAAAAATAAATTACTACAACCTACTTTTAATATAAGGAAAGTTTAGCGTGGATTACATACAAATAAAAAGAAAATAAAAATAAATAAAGAATTTAAATATTGGGCCTTGCCCATAACAAGAGTTATTAGCAGAGATAACTTTTCTTATGTTCTACCTATAGGCCAGGGAAAGCTTCTAATTATTGAACATCTGCTCTTCTTATCATCCTATGAATGACCTCCCTCCCCTCTGAAGCCCCAATGTCACGTCTACCTCTTTTTCCATTTCTGCTTCTGAACCTCTTAGGTATGTGGGGCCTCTGACTCTCTTAGGTATGTAGGGTTCCCACACATACATATTTAATTAAAACTGGTTGTTTTCTCTTGTTAAATCTGTCTCATGTACCTAGGTTTAATTATTACCTAAGGGGGAAGAACTTAGAACGGGTAGAGGAAAGTTTCTTCCTGCCCCAGAAGGGGCACTGGCAACAGAATTAATTGATTTATTGAATATAAATCAGACATCCCCAAGAGTCTACCAGACATACTTGGAAGCGGGGTGGGGGGTATTAAATGGATTGTATGTGGGACCAATGAGTCAGTGATAATGAGGTTGCATTATTAATGTTACTCTATTTAATCTCAGAGGCAGGTAACGTGGTCCAAATTCAGATTACAGTAAAGTAGCACATGTCTATAAAAACCATCAGCAAAACTGGCCTGAGGGAGTTTCCCAGGAGAAACAATTAATACAATTAATATAAGAAAGGGTCAGAAGATAGATAATAAATGTAAAATAAGGAAGAGACACAGCTAAGAGACTTTTCTGGAAGAAATATTGGCTAATTTGGTGGTTGCTGATGGATGATCTAGAAAGTGAATGTTATGGGCTGAATATTTGTTCCTCTCCCCCCTCCTGAAAAAAAATTATATATTGAAGGTGTCAATGTAAGAAATGTTCAAACTGGTAGGGAATTTTTATGAGTTTATTTTAGCTAAACTCAGGACATGCTAGGGAGCAAAATCTCAAATGCTCTGGAGAATAACAGTTTTGCAGTTTGTTTTAAGCACATCTTTGGGTGCTGGTGCCATTTTGGGGCTCAGCCCATCTGATATACAGATGACCTAATCTATACTAATAAAAGGGTATGCTAATTAGACCAGGTCGACCAGACATCTTCCGGTCATCCAGTCCTCCTTCCGGACAAAGCCACAGTGGCAGGGCGATCAGGCCTGCAGGGGAGTGCAGTTAGGGGCGATCAGGCCAGCAGGGGAGGGCAGGTTAGGGGCAATCAGGCCGGCAGGCAGAGGCAGTTAGGGGCGATCGGGCCGGCAGGCAGAGGGGTTAGGGGCAATCAGGCAGGCAGGCAGGTGAGCGGTTAGGAGCCAGCACTCAGATTGCAAGAGGGATGTTCCAGATTGGAGAGAGTGCAGGCGGGGCTGAGGGAACCCGCCCCCCCATGCATGAATTTCGTGCACCAAGCCTCTAGTAAATTTATAATCCCTTACCACTTTGGCCTGTGTGTTCCTCCTTCGGATCATTTCTATCCTTTGAACTATCACAATCCAAGTTTTGCCATCAGTCTCATTTGGCATATACCATTAAGAGAATATTAACAGTTCTTTTATACATGTTCAGTAATCATAAATAGTTGAACTATATAGAAAAACCCAAAGGACACATATAATTATGGCTATGACTAATAACGAGGGGGGAAACAGCAGGCAACCTCAGGGGGCGGGGGGGCTAGCAATCTGAATCTGTACCTAGTTAACCAGTATCCTATTGCACATTCTTGTTAGCCTATAGTTAAGTCACTGCCCCTTCCTTAGGCAATAATCTGTTTTCCTAAATATTCCCAGTTTACAAGGGCCACAAACCAAGAATTTAGCCAGAGGGAAGGTCACTGGCACTACCCAGACCAGGCCTTTACCTGTAATCTTACTTCCCCATTCTAACTAACTTAGGTAGGGCTGCAAAAGCCCGCCACAAAAGTCTGGAAGTTAGGAAACAAAGAATTTTAGGAATATATATAAGGAGTAATCTCATTGTATATGGTGTTCAGGCTTTGGATCTTCGAATGCCCTGAGCCAGCAGCGCTGCTTTGGATAAAGGTTTCTTTTTTTCCTGTATCTTCTGAGTATCAGTTGTGTGTTTTCCGGTTGCCTGGTAAATTCTGCAACAGTATCATTAGCAGACCATTAAGCAAAATAGATTCTGAGTTCAATATCAATCCATAAGTAAATAGGCCTTGTTGATGTCTTGGACAACTGTCTACCTAATGTCAGCAGCTTCTCATGCTAGAAGACTTTGATGGCCATTGTAAGGTGGAGGTATGTCAGAGACAGGGGTAGATGTCTATTCATGGTTAGGTCCTTCACATGGTCTCTTCCACAAGGTTGGAGAGTGTCTTTTATCTGATGTCTTTCAAAATGCCCCAAATCTCCAGATGTCAGTCAATGATCTTTAAAGTCTTTGTCTCCTGGGAGATCACTGTGGAAGGAAGCAGTTACCTATTTGGCATTTTCTTGAAGTGACTTTATCAAATCTTGTCAATACTGTAAGATGTCTCCTGTAATAATTCAGTTCATAAGTTGTTTCATCTCACTTCAGCTTAAATGCACTAAGATGATGGCAAGGGGATGGGAAGAACCAAGACACCATTTTGAGCATAGTTAAAGGTATAGGTAAACGCAGCTCTCGCCTCCTCCCACAACCACATCAAAACTACAACTAAACTACAGAACAACCATCATTCAGAACTGCCTGAAATCTGGCTGAAGGGAAGTCCTACAACTAGGGAATTAAAGAAGAAGCCACATGGAGACTGGTCCTCTCAATATCCCCCACCCTCCAAAGATAGAAGCAATTTGCATGATTAAAACCCCTTCCCTTTCTCATTCTCAAAAAAAAAAAAAAAAAAAAAAAAAGACATCCAGACCAATAGTCCTTTCTTTTCTTTTGTTAGTAGCTCCCTTGCCCCACCCTGCTTTATATAAAAACCTTCCATTTTGTACAAACCCCTGGAGTGCCCTTCTAGTTGCTAGATGGAATGGTGCCAATTCATTAATTGTTTAATAAAGCCAATCAGATAATCAAATTTACTGGTTGAGCTGGGGGATATCTGAAACAAAGTAAAGACTATTCTTTAAGATGAGAGGGAATTGGAATTCTAGCAGCTTCTACACAAGGTTGGCTTCATGTGTTGGCAACCTGTGTAGTTGCACGGCTCCATGTGCTTAGAAGGGCCCAGCACTTGGTTTAATGCTTTGAAATCACCATGTTAAAATTCTTAATTTTTGAATAAGAAAGTCTGCATTTTTATTTTTGTACTGGGCCCCACAACTGTCCAAGCCTGGTCACTTGTCAATATTATCCAATTCTCTGTCTAAATGCCTTGAGAAAGACTTTCATTGACAGTGTTTAAAATGCAAATGTCTGCTTAAATTTTGTGGTCAAAATAGTATATTACTTCAGTCATTAAATATGAATGGGTAGTCTCCATTATAGATTCAGGACTAAGGGGATGAGGCACAAGCCAGACACTTCAGGTTTCTTTAGTGGGTGTCTGATGTTCCTGCTGGGAAGAAGAGGATGCAAAAACAAAACAGGCTGGACACAATAAAAGGTTCTCTCTGTGGTTACCACAATTCTGGGATTTGACCTGTTTAGCTTAAACTGAACGTAGAAAAATAAACAAAATTATGCCAAGAAGAAATTTTGCCTGAGAGTGTGTAAAACTTTTAAAACTAAAAATACATATGACTATATCACATGATCTCACTCATATGTGGGATATAATGATCAACATAAACTGATGAACAAAAATAGATCCAGAGACAAATGGCAGGGGGCTGGGAGGGGGGGCAGTTAGAGATCAACCAAAGGACTTGTATGCATACATATTAGCATAACCAATGGACACAACACTGGAGTGGTGGAGGCTTGCCCTCAAGGGTAGGAATGGTGGCGGGGGGTCAATCGGGGGGAAAAGGAGACATATGTAATACTTTAAACAATAAAAAAGTCTCTATATATAAAGAGCCAGGGTCCGTAATGTCCAAAACAACCAAAGAGACGACTGAACGCCAGGCTGCACATGCAGCAGGCTCGGGTGGGCAGGGACTGCTGAGCAGGCTGAACGGCTGAGCTCTCAGAGAGAGAGGTGGGGCTGATCAGCAGCTGCCGAGGCTGCTGGCAAGGCCTGGAGACAGAAGCAGGGTCTGATCCGCAGCCTCTGTGGCAGCTGTTGATCAGCCCTTGCCTCTCTCTCTCTCCAGGCCTTGCCAGCATCTGTGCCTCTCTCTCTCTCTGAGAGGTCAGCAGTTCAGCCCTCTCACCAGCAGCCTGGGTGGCTGCTGATCAGCCCTGCCTCTCTGATCAGGCCCAGATATAGGCCCAGAGAGGCTAACTGGCATAGAAACCAACCAATCAGAACTTAATCTGGGTGAATTGCAAGGAGCCAATGGCTGCCTAGGAGGCAGAGGTTTTAATGCTGACTGGCATAGAAACTGACCAATCAGAACCTAATCTGGGTGAACTGTGAGGAGCCAATGGCTGCCTAGGAGGTGGAGCTTTTGACGCTAACTGGCATAGAAACCGACCGATCAGAACCTAATCTGGGTGAACTGTGAAGGCAGAACCTAAGGTGGGAGCTGAGGAGGGGTTTTAAGGGCAATAGCTGTTTGGTGTAAGGTATAAGAAAACGGTTCAATTTTTTAATGACTGGTTTGGCAGTATAGTGCATATGACTGGCTATCAGTACAGATATAGGGATTATGTATTTTTGTCTGCCAAGAAAACCTCCTTCTGAAAAAGGCTTTCCCCCTCCATTTAAGCAATCCTAACATATATAATCTATCTATACTAATAAAAGGGTAATATGCTAATTAGACCAGGTCGACCAGCCATCTTCCAGGTGTCCAACTTCCTTCCGGGCAAAGCCATGGTGGTGGGGGCTGAGGCAGAGGCAGTTAAGGGCGATCAGGCCAGCAGGGGAGGGCAGTTGGGGGCAAGATCAGGCCGGCAGGGGAGGGCAGTTGGGAGCATGATCTGGCCAGCAGAGGAGGGCAATTGGAGGTGAGATCTGGCCAGCAAGGGAGGGCAGTTGGGGAAGAGATCAGGCTGGCCAGGGAGGGCCATTGGGGGTGAGATCAGGCCAGCAGGGGAGGGCAGTTGGGGGCAACCAGGCTGGTAGGGGAGGGCAATTGGGGGTAAGATTAGGCCAGCAGGGGAGGGCCATTGCGGGGCGATATCAGGCTGGCAGGGGAGGGCAGTTGGGGGCAAGATCAGGCCAGCAGAGGAGGGCAGTTGGGAGTGAGATCAGGCTGGCAGGAGAGGGCAGTTAGGGGTGATCAAGCAGACAGGGAGAGACAGGGGGCCATCAGGCAGGCAGGCAGAGAGGTTAGGGGTGATCAGACAGGCAGGCAGGTGAATGGTTAGGAGCCAGAGGTCCCAGATTGCGAGAGGAATGTGCAACTGCCGGACCTCCCCCAAGGGGTCCCCGATTGGAGAGGGTGCAGGTTGGGCTGAGGGACGCCCCCCCCCCCCCGCCCTGTGTACAAATTTCATGCACTGGGCCACTAGTCCTATATAATAAAAGAGTAATATGCAAATTGACCATCACTCCAACACACAAGATGGCCACCCCCATGTGGTCAAAGATGGATGCCCCCATGTGGACACAAGATGGCCACCACAAGATGGCCTTCAGGGGAGGGCAGTTGTGGGTGATCAGGCCAGCAGGGGAGGGAAGTTGGGGGAACCAGGCCAGCAGGGGAGGATAGTTAGGGCCAACCAGGCTGGCAAGGGAGGGCAGTTAGGGGTGAGCAGGCTGGCAGGAGAGGGCAGTTAGGGGCAATTGGGCTGGCAGGGGAGCAGTTAGGCGTTGATCAGGCTGGCAGGGGAGTGGTTAGGGGGTGATTAGGCTGGCAGGCAGAAGCGGTTAGGGGCAATCAGGCAGGCAGGCAGGCGAGCGGTTGGGAGCCAGCAGTCCTGGATTGTGAGAGGGATTTCCGACTGCCCACTTAGGCCCCATCCCACCGGGATGGGGCCTAAATGGGCAGTCAGACATCCCTTGAGGAATCCCAGATTGGAGAGGGTGCAGGCTGGGCTGAGGGACACACACACACACACACACACACACACACACACACACACACACACACACACACCCTGTGTACGAATTTCGTGCACTGGGCCTCAAAAAAATACATATGACTTTTCTTTGGAAAAAAAAAAAAAAAAAACCACACACACACACACACACACACCTTAATTCCCAAAAGATTTGTGCAGGTATTTCCAAGTGCCTGATTTGCAAATATTCCTGGGTTCCATAGTACTTTTTCTTATTGCAAGAGTGCTCATCATCCCTGCATTCCTCTCTAGCTCAGGAAGCTGAGATGGTATCCCAGGTGTGATGCTCCAGTCTGTTTCCTTCACTTGTCCCTTTCTTTCCCTCTTTCTCTGTCCATCTCATGTATTATCATTTTCTCTATAATGCCTTTTTCTCTTTCCTTCCTGTTTCTATATTTTGCTCAGTGATCTTAGGAAAATCTTTCTTCTTTCCCTCTCTTCATTTTATTTGTAAACACCAAATTACCTCAATTATGGTTAAATTTAAGAATAGTGAAAATTTATATCAAGGGAAAGAGAAGATAAGTTTATATGTATGTGGTAAAGAACCAATAGCTAGAGCACACAAAAATGACCAAAAGCATCCTCAGGAATCTCCTAAAAATTCTTTATTTTCTTCATTTAAATCTACTTAAATAAAAGTTAACATTTAAATTTTCAAAAAAATTCTCATTCTATTTTCTTATATTTCTTATTCTGGCATTAATTTTAAAAAATTAAATTCTAAATTGCCTTAAAAAAATCAATCTATACCTACTTCTTTTATTTAAGACTAGAGGCCCAGTGCACGAAAATTCATGCATGGGGGTGGGTGGGGTGGTGTCCCTCAGCCCAGCCTGCACCCTCTCCAATCTGGGACTCCTCGAGAGATGTCTGACTGCCCGTTTAGGCCCGATCCCGATGGGATCAAACGGGCAGTCCCCCCTAACCACTGGCTCCCAACTGCTCACCTGCAGATTGCCCCTAAACTGATTGCACCCCCCTAACCACTCCCCTGCCAGCCTGATTGATGCCTAACTGCTCCCCTGCCAGCCTGTTTGCCCCTAACTGCCCTCCCCTTCAGGCATAGTCACCCATAACTGCCATCCCCTGCAGCCCTGGGTCCCCCCCAACTGCCCTCCCCTGCAGGCCTGGTCACCCACAAACTGCCCTCCCTTGCAGGCCTGGGTCGCCCCTAACTGCCCTTCCCTGCTGGCCATCTTGTGGTGGCCATCTTGTGTCCACATGGGGCAGGATCTTTGACCACATGGGGACAGCCATCTTGTGTGCTGGAGTGATGGTCAATCTGAATATTACTCTTTTATTAGACATGATACAGGCCTGGTGCACGGGTGGGGGCCCGCTGGTTTTCCCTGAAGGGTGTCCTGGATCAGGGTGGGGGTTCCCTTGGGGTGTGGGGCGGCCTGGGCGAGGGGCCTGTGGTGGTTTGCAGGCCAGCCACGCCCCCTGGCGACCCAAGCGGAGGCCCTGGTATCTGGGGTTCATTTATCTTCTACAAAAACTTTGTAGCCTGGAGCGGAGCCAAGCCTTCTGCTCCGTGGTGGCAGCCATTTCTGTTGCGACTTATGTACCTTCTATAATTGAAACTTTGTAGCCTTAAGTGGAGGCCTGGGCCAGCCAGGGCTGCAGAAGCTTGGCTTCCTCCATTTCCGGGGGCAACCCTGGCCTCCTGCTCTTCCAGCTCTGTGGCTGCCGCCATTTATTTACCTTCTATAATTGAAACTTTGTAGCCTTGAGTGGAGGCCTAGGCTGGCAAGGGCAGGCAGTAAGCTTGTCTTTCTCTATTGCTGGGGAAACCCAAGCCTCCCTCCTGCTCTCTGTGGCTGCAGCCATCTTGGTTGGATTTATTTGCATATTTTCTCCTGATTGGCTTATGGGCGTGGCTTGTGGGCGTGGCTTGTGGGTGTAGTGAAGGTACAGTCAATTTGCATATTACTCTTTTATTAGATAGGATTTTCATGGGCTCACCTCAGCACCAATAACCACTTATAGTATTACGTCTATGAGAAATACATTTCATTTTGTAAACAGTTAACCTACAAATAAATTCTTCAAACATAGTTCATTTGCAGCCAATAGGAGATCACTGACAGAACTCAGAGGAAGTATAGAAATAAGGCTAAAGAGGATTAATTCCAGAAATTTGGCAAAAATAAAACACACATACACACACACACACACACACACACACACACACACACACAAGAAATCTGGCAATGAAAAAAAAGCAGCATCACAGGCTATTAAATTGGAAAGTTTTAAGTGAGTGAACATACGAGTGTACTTTCCAGATATGTTCTAAAATTTCTCTTTGTTAATTCTCATATACCCTGATCTTTGGAATCCTCTAGTGGCCATATCAGGAACAGTGTTTTGGGTAAACCTATTAAATGCTTTTAACTTTCAAATTCATTTAAAATATAAAGATATCATATATTATAAAATATAAAAAAACATTGGACATGTGCTTTTCTGACTTAAATTTAAGATAGCAAAATAAGCACATGCATTTGCCTCTCTCCTTTCTCAGCAGCTCAGAGACACGACAGGAAAGTGCTAGAAGCAATGAATCCATCACATTGGTAAGAAAGCAGTTGACCAGAGACTACAAACTCTAGAAAACAGAAAGTAGATGGAACCATATTAATTAGTTTACTTATCATTTCCAAAACATACTAGGAAAAAGGTGCAGACAGAAGCTGGTGAAGCCCTAGCGGGTCTCCAAGAACCAAATAAAGCAATATAAAGGGAAGGAGTGGGCTGTAAAGTTGAACTTGAGTAACTAATTAGAATAGGCAGTTGGCCCCCTTTCAGGAGTGGCCTTCAGTGTAAACAGGTCTCCACAACTGCAGCAACATCCATGCCTGACAACCTTAGAGATTCTGCAAAGCTGAGCTGTCCCTATGGAATGGCAATCTTATTGCAGGGGCCTGGGACTGACACCTGAATGATGGAAGGACTACAGGCAGTCTCAGGACAATGGCTGTTAATGGATGGTATCTTTAGGTAGACAGCTGAAGAGCCATAAATAATATGCACACCTTTCTATTTACTTTTGGAAAACTCAACATCTTTTTTCACATGTTTCTTAGACTTTCTGATATAAAATTTCTTTTGAAACAGGTATATTATTTTTACTTGGTAGGGGATATAAGTTCAGGAAGTGTACAATTTAGTTTTTAAAAAGTGGCATAACATGTTATCTGAAGCAGGTTGGCCCATGAACTTCTCTCATTAATGTTTTAAGCAATAAATGTTCAATCTATATAAAAATTAATCTGGCCTATTACCTTATTTTTTATATATTTTATTGATTTTTTACAGAGAGGAAGGGAGAGGAATAGAGAGTTAGAAACATCAATGAGAGAGAAACATCGATCAGCTGCCTCCTGCACACCTCCTGCTGGGGATGTGCCTACAACCAAGGTACATGCCCTTGACGGGAATCAAACCTGGGACCCTTGAGTCTGCAGGCCGACGCTCTATCCACTGAGCCAAACCTGTTAGGACCTTATTTTTTTTTAAATATATTTTTAGATTTCAGAGAGGAAGGGAGAGGGAGAGATAGAAACATCAATGATGAGAGAGAATCATTGATTGGCTGCCTTGTGCACGCCCCACACTGGAGAGCAGGCCCACAACCCAGACATGAGCCTGGACTGAGAATCGAACTGTGACCTCCTGGTTCATAGGTTGATGCTAAACCACTCAGCCACGCCAGATGGGGTACCTTATTGCTTTTTTTAATAGAAGTTATTGGCGTGTGATTGGTTAATATAATTATATAGGTTCAGGTGTATAATTCTATAAATACATCATCTGTATATTGTATTGTGTGTTCATCACCCCAAAGTCACCAGTTATCCCCTATTCCCTCTCTATCTGCCCTCATCCCCATTTCCCTCTGGTAATTACAAAACTGTTACCTGTGTCTATGAGTTTGTTTGTTTGCTTAATCCTTTTACCTTATTTCTTTAAAAAAAAAAGTTTAGGTGTCAAAATACCAATTGGCACACTCACCTAATAAAAACAATAGTCTCAATAATAGTACCAAATGTGAAAACTGGCTCCGGCTGGCTTGTTCAGTGGGTAGAGTGTCACCCTACACACCGAAGGGTCGTGGGTTAGATTCCTGATCAAGAGCATGTACTTGGATTGCAGGTTTGGGTCAGGGCACCTGCAGGAGACAACTAATTGATATGTCTCTCTCACATCTATTTTTCTCTCTCTCTCCCCTCCCTTCCTTCCATTCTCTCTAAAAAAATAAAATAGAATCAACGGAAAAAATATCCTTGGGAGCTGGTCCGGAGGTAGTGAGTTATCACAATTGATTGTACACAGTCAGTTACAGATTGAAGTCCTCCTTCTATATGCCTCCCTTCTCACTACTGGAAAAAAAAAAAAAAAAAAAAAAAAAAAAAAAAATATCCTTGGATGAGTATTAACAACAAAAACAAAAAAGTGAAAACTGATTGAGAAAAAATTATCAAACAGGTGAGATTACTGAAGAAAAATATAATAAAGGAGTATTTGAAATTCTTACTATGATATGACCCAGCAATTCCACTTCTAGGAATTTATGTAGTGAAGAATATAAGAAACAAAATAACTATATATTATGATTATTTCCTTGTTACTTTTTATTATTGTACCGTGGGGTTAGCAAACCTTTTTTGTAAAGAGCTAGAGAATACATGTTCTAGAGTTTGCAAAGCAGATGGGCTATTGCAACTATTCAACTCTGCAGTTGTAGCCTGAAAGCAACTGTGGTTGTATTCAATAAAACTTTTTTAAAGACACAGAAATCTGAATTTCATACAGTTTTCAGATCACCAAATAATTGCTTGATTTTTCCAACCATTTAAAAATGTAAAAACGAATCTGTGCCACACAGGATTTAGCCTAGGGGCTGTTGTTTGCTGATCCCTGGTCTACAGTATCATATTTTAAAAGGCTGCATAAATTCCATTCTATAATTAAAATAATTCACTATTATAAGCAGCACTAGGATGAACTTTTTTTTGTGTAGTATAGCTTTACACACATCCCTATTTCATTAGGACAAATTTCTACAGGTGAACTATCTGGGTCAAAGGGATATATAAAGTTGTAAGCAACCCTACCCCTCTTTTTTGATTTCTTCCTTCGACTTAATCTTTCTTGTCTTTTCATCACCCCCATTTTTTATTTCATCCTCTTTCAGTTCAAATTCTTTTTTTTTATCTTTTTTAGCTTTCTTTTTAAAATACAAAGCCAGTGAAGCTGTCATTGACCCAGATGATTTTGTCCTAGCCACTCAACTGAAGCTAAGAAAAGCTGTAAAGTTGATGGTGTTGCTGTCCCTACTTTCACTGAGTTTACAATGAAAGATAACTACCCAATATGACTGCATTGCACTGCAGAATAAAAATTTTATAACGACACACAAATGAAAGAGAAAAGAACAGGATTGTAAATATTTCCATCACTGTTTATGGAAGGAAAATCCAAATGATTCTGCCTGGGCCTGTACTCTACTTAGCTGCCAACCATGATAAATGTGATAAAGCATAAAAATAAACAAAGCAAACTTTTTTCCTATATAGAGCACCCCAAATAGATATACGTTAAATCTTTTTTTCCATGAAGTCTTCCTGATTAATTGGTTGTCCTTGACTTTTAAACAACCTGAAATTTGTACACCTGCCCTGTATTAGTCTGTTTAAGTTGGGTGTCTTAAACAGCAGAAATTGCTTATCTCACAATTCTGAAGGCTGAACGTCCAAGATCAAGGTGCCTGCACAGTGAAATTCTGGTGAGACATCTCTTCCTGCCTTGCAGACAACTGCCTTCTAAGTCCTCACATGGCAGAGAGAGAGAGAGAGAGAAGGAGGAGGAGGAGGAGGAGGAGGAGGAGGAGGAGGAGGAGGAGGAGGAGGAGGAGGAGGAGGAGGAGGAGGAGGAGAAGGAGGAGGAGGAGAGAGAGAGAGAGTGAGCTTTCTGGTGTCTTCCAAGGGCACTAATCCCATGATGATGGCCCAATCCTCATAAGCTCATCTAACTCTAATTCCCCACCCCAACCCCAAAAGTTTCTATCTCTGAATACCATCACATTGGGCTTCAACATGAAGTTTGGGGGGATATAAACATTCAATTTATAACACACCCCAGCCTATCTTTCTTATGCCAGTTTCATATTTAAGTACTCTGAAGGATAAAAATTTTGAACAATCACATAGTGCTACTCCCTGACAACCAATATTTGTTGCCTTCTCAGTCAATTAACCAGTATGTGTGCAATCAACTATTATTTCTATCTAACATATCATTACATTTTACTCAAATGATTGAACAATGAAAATAGATAGTGCTGATGCTTGGAATAAGAGCCATTAGTCTTATAAATTTAATATTGAGAATATCAGCTTCATGGCAGAATGAGAAGATGCCTGTTTCTGCCCTTCAATTTACAAGTCAACTATAACTCAACACAGTGTTCCCTGGTCAACACACACATACACAAAAAAACACTCCTGAAAGAACTGCAAAAAATATCTGAAGGTGCGAAATACATCTAAAGGTGGGGAAGATTGAAATGAATAGGGGAGGCAGGATGGGTGGAAGGACAAGCACTGTGACGACAGATGCAGTTCAGTGCCCACCATGGCTCCAGTGAGTGTGGTAGCAGCGGAGAAGCTGGGCTGCAGTCTTCACACTACAGCCTGGAGTGTAAGAGGGGCAAAGCAGTGTTCCCCCTGGAAAAGGCACCTCCCTTACCAATACCCCATTGTGGCAGACCCTCGTAGAAGTGGCTATTAAGCCTTAAACCATCCAGCTGTGCCAACAGCCATAGCAAAGGGGTGGAACCATGAGACTGCAAACTTGTCTATCTTGCCCCACCCATCCTGGCAGAGGCTAGTAAAAAAAGCTGAGAAACCCCAAACAGTACAGCGATGCTACCAGTCAGTGCTGTCAGGAGGGTGCAGCTACAAGATGATGAACTTGTTTCCCTAGCCACATCCAGACAGAGCCAGTTAGAGGAAAACAAGATGCCTTAAACAGCCATGGCTGGCAAAGAGGCAGAGCCACAAAATTGTGAACTTACCTCTTCTGACCCACCCATCCTGGAAAAGCCCAGTAGAGATAGTGGAGACACCTTCAAAAACATAGTGGGGCCAGGAACAATTAGTAAAATGGAGGTATCACTGAAAGCGTGCAAAATGGGTTTTCCGCCATCTGCCACATGGTCCCACTGGTGCTGTCTCGTAACTGAGGCAAGCTGGTCACAGAGGGGACCCACCATCCCAGTTGGTACACAGCATTTTCCTTAACCAAAGCAATGGTACTCCACTGTGATCTCAGATGCACAAATACTGCAGGTAAGAAAACAAAAAAACAACCTGCACTATAATACCATCTCTTGGAAAACAAAATAAAGCACCCAACTTCTCAACCTGAATTGTTGAGAACAAAACATTATCTAAACAAGAACTGAATTCACTACCTCAAATGTGCAGGCAGAGAAACAATCCATCAAATACCATGAACAACCAAGGTAACATTGCAGCATAGAAATAAAATGAAATCTCCAGAAACCAAATACAAAGTCATGGAATATTGTGACTTAAATGACAGAGAATATATGATTACATTTATGAAGAAACTCAGCAACATACAAGAGAACTCAGAAGGGCCATTCAATGAGCTCAGGAGTAAAATCAATGAACAAACGGAGTACTTTACCAAAGGGATTAAAACTATAAAAAAAAAAAATTCAACAGATATTTTGGACCTGAAGAACTAAATAAAGGAGATGAGGACTGTATTAGAGAGCATTAGAAACAGAGCAGGCCACATGGAAGAAAGAATTAGTGAGCTTGAAGATAGAAACCTAGAAATGACCGAGGAGGAAGATGGAAATTTAACACTGGAAAGGAAAAAAAAAAAAAAAAAAAAAAAAGACCTCCACAAGAACTATCTGGCTCCATTATAAAATGCAACATAAGAATAATGGAAGCTTATACAACTTAATAAAAGGAAGATAAATGATCCAATAAAAAAATGGGCAACGGACCTAAATAGAATCTTTTCCAAAGAAGACAGAAGGAAGGCCAAGAGACACATGAAAACATGCTCAACGTCACTAATTATCCGAGAGATGCAAATCAAAACAACAATGCGCTATCATCTCACACCTGTCAGAATGGCTATCATCAACAAATCAACAAACGACAAGTGTTGGCGAGGATGCGGAGAAAAAGGAACCCTCATGCACTGCTGGTGGGAATGCAGACTGGTGCAGCCAATGTGGAGAACAGTATGGAGTTTCCTCAAAAAACTGAAAATGGAACTCCCATTTGACCCAGTAATCCCACTCCTAGGAATATATCCTAAGAAACTGGGAACACCAATAAGAAAGGATATATGCACCCCTATGTTCATAGCAGCACAATTTACAATAGCTAAGATCTGGAAACAGCCTAGGTGCCCATCAGCAGATGACTGGATCAGAAAACTATGGTACATCTACACAATGGAATATTATGCTGCCATAAAAAAGAAGGAATTCTTACCATTTGCAGCAACCTGGATGGAATTGGAGAACATTATGTTAAGTGAAATAAGCCAGTCCATGAAAGAAAAATACCACATGATCTCACTCATTTATGGATAATAAAGAACATTAAAAACTTGAACAAAAAGATAGATACAGAGGCAGTAAAGCATCAAACAGTCTGTCAAATTACAGCAGGAAGGTTAGGGAGAGGTGGGGAAGATGAGAGATCAATCAAAGGACTTGTATGCATGCATATAAGCATAACCAATGGACGCAGAACTCTGGGGGGTGAGGGCATATATGGGAGTGGGGTGGGGGGGGGCAATGGTAAGATATGTACACATATAATACCTTAATAAAAAAATTGGGGAAAAAAAAAAAAAAGAATAATGGATATACCAGAAGGATAAGAGAGGGAGAAGAGAACAGAGAGCCTACTCAAATAAATAATAGATGAAAACTTCTCAAACCCATGGAAATAACTAAACTTAAAATAAAGAAAGCTAACAGACTACTTATATCAACCAAAGATCTTCTCAAAGACACATTTTATTCCAACTATTAAAAATTAATGACAAAGAATTCTCAAGGAAGCCAGCAGGGAAAGATTGTAGCCTATAACATACAAAGAAAATTCCATTAAATTATCACCAGATTTTTCACTAGAAACATTACAAGCTAGGAGAAAGGAAATATTAAAAATATTGAAAAAGGGGAACCAACAGCACACAAGGATACCATACCCAGCAAAGTAATCCTTCCCCCTACAAACAAAAGCTGAGAGAATTTATCATCATAAGACATACATTATAAGAAATGTCAAAAGCTCTTCCACTGGAAACAAAAAGATATAAAACTTTGAGTAAGATAACTAAGAAACAGACAAGCAGGAAATTACAACTTCACTTCAGAACAGGATATTAAACACTTAATTACAATAAAATGTTTAAGGGTAAAAGGGGCATTAAAAATAATGATAACTGCCTGGCTGGTGTGTCTCAGTGGTTGAGTATCAACCTATGAACCAGGTCACAGTTTGATTCCCTGTCAGGGCATATGTCCAGGTCATGAGCTTAATCCCCAATAGGGGGTGTACAGCAGGCAGCTGATCAATGATTCTCTCTCACCATTGATGTTTCTATCTCTCTCTCCCTCTCCCTTCTTCTCTGAAATCAATAAAAATATAAAGGAAGGAAGGAAGGAAGGAAGGAAGGAAGGAAGGAAGGAAGGAAGGAAGGAAGGAAGGAAGGAAGGAAGGAAGGAAGGAAGGAAAGAAAGGAAGAAAGAAGAAAGAAAGAAAGAAAGAAAGAAAGAAAGAAAGAAAGAAAGAAAGAAAGAAAGAAAGAAAGAAAGAAAGAAAGAAAGAAAGAGAGAGAGAGAAAAAGCATAAGACTGGTTTAAAAAATGCATCTTGATTAAGAGAAAACTGTAACTACTGCACTTTGGTAATGAATGCACAACATAAAAAGAGATAAATTGTGACAATAAAATCATAACGGGGAGGAAGAACAGACTGAATGTGTGTAGGTGAATGCACATATGAGGAAATTAGAAGAAAAAGAACTATTGCATATATGAGGCATTTTACACATACCTAATGGTAACCACAAAACAAAAGTCTAGAGCTGAGACACAAAACATAAGAGAAGAAACAAAGAAAAAAATAGCATAGAAAAGCACCAAGCCAAAATAGCAAACAGAAACACAAGGGAAAAAAATAGAGATACAGAGCAACCAGAAAACAAAAGATAAAATGGCTGTAATCCTATCTAATAAAAGAGTAATATGCAAATTGACCATCATTCCAAGACACAAGATGGCTGTCCCCATGTGGTCAAAGATGGCTGTCCCCATGTGGAAACAAGATGGCTGCCACAAGATGGCCTGCAGGGGAGGGCAGTTGGGGGAGACCAGGCCAGCAAGGGAAGACAGTTGGGGTGGACCCAGGCCTGCAGGGGAGGGCAGTTGGGGGGGACCCAGGCCTGCAGGGGAGGGCAGTTGAGGGGTACCAGGCCTGTAGGGGAGGGCAGTTGTGGGCGATCAGGCAAGCAGGGAGGACAGTTAGGGGTGACCGGGCCAGCAGAGGAGGGCAGTTGGGGGAGACCAGGTCAGCAGGGGAAGGAAGTAGGGGGGGAACAGGACTGCAGGGGAGGGCAGTAGAGGGGGACCAGGACAGCAGGAGAGGGCAGTTTGGGGGGATCAGGCCTGCAGGGGAGAGCAGTTTGGGGGGACCAGGCCTGCAGGGAGGACAGTTGGGGGGACCCAGGTTTGCAGGGGAGGACAGTTGGGGGGGACCCAGGTTTGCAGGGGAGGGCAGTTTGGGGGGAACCAGGCCTGCAGGGAGGACACTTGGGGGGGGACCCAGGCCTGTTGGGGAGGATAGTTTGGGGGTGACCAGGCCTGCAGAGGAGGGCAGTTTGGAGGGACTAGGCCTGCGGGGGAGGATAGTTTGGGGGTGACCAGGCCTGCAGAGGAGGGCAGTTTGGGGGGACCCAGTCCTGCAGGGGAGGGAAGGTAGGGGCAATTGGGCCGGCCAGGGAGCAGTTAGGCATTGATCAGACTGGCAGGGGAGTGGTTAGGGGGTGATCAGGCTGGCAGGGGAGTGGTTAGGGGCAATCAGGCAGAGGCAGGTGAGCAGTCCTAGATTGTGAGAGGGATGTCCAACTGCCTGGTGGGATTGGGCTTAAACAGGTGGTTGGACAACCCTCAAGGGGTCCCAGATTGGAGAGGGTGCAGGCTTAACTGAGGGACTACCCCCACCCCCCCGGGCATGAATTTCATGCACCGGGCCTCTAGTATTTATATATCAATCATTACCTAAAATGTAAATGAACTGAACTCACTAATCCAAGGGAACAGAGTAGAGCGATGGATTAAAAAACAACAAGACCCACCCTGACTGATGTGGCTCAGTTGGTTGGAGTGTCATCCTATACACAGAAAGGTCACAGGTTCGAGTATTGGTGAGGACATGTACCTATGTTGCAGGTTCCTTCCTGGTCCCAGCATGTATGGGAGGCAACGGATCCATTTCTCTCTCGCTTGCTCGCTCGCTCTCTTTCTCTCTCTCTCTCTCTCTCTCTCTCTCTCAAATCAATAATAGTAATAAAAACAACACTATTTTAAAACACACATACTAGTAAGACCCAACTATATGTTGCCTGTAGGAAAATCATCTCAGCTCCTGAGACAAAGGCCCAAAGTGAAGGGGTGGAAGAGATGCTCCAAGCAAATAGCATCCAGAGAAAAATAGGTGTAGCAGTATTTATATCAGACAAAATATATTTCAAGATAAAAAAGGTAATGAGACAAAGATGGACATTTTATATTTATCAACATATATGCACCCAACCTGAGAGAACTAAAATATATGAAGCAATTACTAACAGACCTAAAGGGAGAAACTGATAAAAATACAATTTTGGACCGGAATACCCCACTCACAGCAATAGATAGATAATCTAGACCAGGGGTCCTCAAACTTTAAACAGGGGGCCAGTTCACTGTCCCTCAGACTGTTGGAGGGCCGGACTATAGTTTTAAAAAAACTATGAACAAATTCCTATGCACACGGCACATATCTTATTTTGAAGTAAAAAAACAAAACGGCAAAAACACCCACATGTGGCCCGCAGGCCGTAGTTTGACGCCTGATGTAGAGAAACTGGAACCCTCATACGCTATTGAAGGGGAATATAAAATGGTACAGCTGTGTTGGGAAAAAGCTGTGTTGGACAACCCTCAAGGGGTCCCAGATTGTGCTTAAACAGGTGGTTGGACAACCCTCAAGGGGTCCCAGATTGTGTTGAGAACCACTGACAGAAAGTCAATAAGGCAATATCGGCCTTAAATGACACATTAGACCAAATTCACTTAATTGATATGTATACAACTTTCCATCCCAAAATAAAATACGAATTATTCTCAAGTGCACATAGAACATTCTCAAGTAAAGACCATATGTTGGGGCACTAAACTAGTCTCAATAAATTTAAGAAGACTGAAATCAGACCAAGCATATTTTCCAACCACAATATAAAACTGTAAATTAACTACAAGAAGAAAGTTGGAGAAACCACAAATATCTAGAGATTAAACAACATGCTACTAAACAACTATAGGGTCAAAGAAGAAATAAAAGAACAAATCAGTAGAAACATAGACACAAATGAAAATGAAATACGACATACCAAAAATTTAAAGTTGTAGTAAAAGCAGTACTAAAGTGGTTCTAAAAGGGAATTGTACAGCATTACCAGACTACTTCAAGAAACAAGAAAAATGTCACCAAATTCAATAACCTAGAAGCAATGAAAACATTATTAGATGTATACAGTCTCCCTAGTCTAAATCATGAAGAAGTGTAAAACTTAAATAGACATACCGCTAGCAAGAAAACCAAAACAGTAATCAAAAACCTCACACACAAAAAAACAAAGTTCAGGACCAGATGGCTTCACTGGTGAGTTTTACCAAACACTGAAAGATTTAATACCAATCCTTTTCAACTTCTTCCCAAAAATGAAGAAAAGGGAATACTTCCTAACTCATTTTATGATGCCAACATTACCCTGATACCAAAACCAAACAAGGAAAACATAATAAAAGAAAATTACAGGTCAGTGTCTTTGATGAACGTACAAAGATCCTAAACAAAATATTAGCAAATCAAATACAATAATACATTAAAAGGATCATATTTCACAACCAAGTGGGGTTCATTCCAGGGAATCAATCAATGTGAAATACCACATTAACAAACTAAAAGCTAAAAATCATATCATATCACTAGATGCATTATATTCATTTCATTAAAAACAACATCACTTTATGATAAAAAAACACTCAATAAAGTGTATATAGAAAGAAGTACCTCAACATAATAAAGACTATACATGACAAACCCTCAGCTAATATCATACTCAATGGTGAAAAACTGAAAGCTTTTCCTCTAGGATCATAAACAAGGATGCCCACTCTCACCACTGTTAGTCCACATAGCACCAGAAGTCTAGCCAGAGCAATTAGACAAGAAAGGGAAATAAAATATATACAAATTGGGATGAAGAAGAAAAACTATTTGCAGATTACCTGATTCTATATATATAAAACCCCAAAACTCCACCAAGAAAACTATTAGAAAAAATAGACAAATACAGTAAAGTTACAGTTATTACAAAAGCAGTATATTACAAAAGCAACATACAAAAATCTATTATATTCTACTAGCATGGGGGTGGGGGGGTGGGTTATTCAGCCTGACCTGCACCCTCTCCAATCTGGGAGCCCCCAGGGGATGTCCTACTGACGGCTTAGGCCTGCTCCCCATGGTTCTCTGCTCTCTGCAGACCTGCCTGCTTGATGCCGCCGCAGGCCCTGGTGTCTGCTCTCTGTGGGGGTCTGCTTGCCCTTCACCACTGGGGCCAGGGGCAAGCAGGGCCCTGCTGTCTTCTCTCTGGCTCACCGCCACAGGGGCAAGCAGGGCCCTGGTGTCTGCTCTTTGTGGGGGCCCTGTGGGGGACTGCTTGCCCCTCGCTGCCACAGCCAGGGGCAAGCAGGGCCCTGCTGTCTGCTCGCTCACTGCAGGGGACTGCTTGTCCCTTGCTGCCAACGGCCAGGGGAAAGCAGGGCCCTGCAGTCTGCTGTCTGCTTGCTTGCTGCGGGGGACATTCCCACCCCGCCCCTGGCCACTTGCATGTGTGCCGGCTCAGAGCGCCTGGGTCCCGGGGATGTTCCCACCCCGCCCCTGGCCGCTTGGCACCTGTGTGCATAGGCCCGGAGTGGCCTGGGGCATTCCGGGACCCCGGCTGCCCTGGGCCTACATGTGGGACTACAGGCTCAGAGCGGCCTGGCTCCTGAGGATGCCTGTCCCTGGGATGCAGGATGCTTGGCGTCGGCGCGCATGCAAGCGGCCACTCTGCCCCTGGCCGCTCGGTGCCTGTGTATGCAAATTAACCCACCATCTTTGTCAGGTTAATTTGCATGCTCACTCCTGATTGGCTCATGGGCATCGCAAAGAGACGGTCTACACTAATAAAAGAAAATCATGCAAATTGAGTGTACCTCTGCTATGCCCACAAGCCATGCCCACAAGCCAATCAGGAGTGAGTATGCAAATTAACCCAACTAAAATGGCTAGGGCCACAGAGCAAGCAGGATGCTTGGGTTTCCCCAGTGGTGGAGGAAGCTAAGCTTCCCACCACCCCCCACCCCCCGGCCTGCCCTGGCCTCTGCTCAAGGCTACAAAGTTTTAATTATAGAAGGTAAGTCCCAGATACCAGGGCCTCCGCTTGGGTCACCAGGGGGTGTGGCCAGCCTGCAAACCACCACAGGCCCCTCGCCCAGGCCACCCCATGCCCCAAGGGAACCCCACCCTGATCCAGGACACCCTTCAGGGCAAACCAGCTAGCCCCCCCCATGCACCAGGCCTCTATCCCATCTAATAAAAGAGTAATATGCAAATTGACCATCACTCAAACACACAAAATGGCTGCCTCTATGTGGTCAAAGATGGCTGCCCCCACGTGGACACAAGATGGCCAGCAGGAGAGGGCAGTGGGGAGGGACCAGGCCTGCAAGGGAGGGCAGTTAGGGGCAATCAGGCTGGCAAGGGAGCAGTTAGGCATCAATCAGGCTGGCAGGGGAGTGGTTAGGGGGTGATCAGGCTGGCAGGCAGAAGGGGCAATCAGGCAGGCAGGCGAGTGGTTGGGAGCCAGCAGTCCTGGATTGTGAGAGGGCAGTCGGACATCCCTCGAGGGGTCCCAGATTGGTGAGAGTGCAGGCTGGGCTGAGGGACACACACCCCCGTGCATGAATTTTGTGCACCAGGCCTCTAGTATACTAATTACAAAATATCAGTAATAGAAAAGAAATGATCCCATTTACAATTGTAACAAAAAGAATAAAATATCAAGGAATAAATTGAACAAAGATGGTCAAGGACCTGTACACTGAAAACTACAAGACGTTGTTGAAAAAAAAATGAAGACATAAAGAAATAGAGCCTGACTAGCATGGATCAGTGGTTGAGCATCAAACTATGAACCAGGAGGTTAAGGTTTGATCCCCAGTCATGAGTTGTGGGCTTGATCCCTAGTGGAGGGCATGTAGGAGGCAGCCAATCAATGATACTCTCTCATCATTGATATTTCTCTCTCTCTCCCTCTCCCTTCCTCTCTGAAATCAATAAAAATATATTTTAAAAAAAGAAATAGAAAGATATTCCGTGCTCATGAATTGGAAGAATTAATATAGTTAAAATGCCCATATTACCTAATGGAATATACAAATTTAATGCAATCCCTATCAAAATCCCAGTGTCACTGTTCACAGAACTAGAACAAAAAATATCCTCAAATTTGTATGGAATACAAAAGACTGGAATAGGCAAAGCAATCCTGAAAAAAAAAAAGGAGAAGAAGAAAGCCAGAGGTATCACACTTCCTGACTTGAAACTATACTACAAAGCTACAATAATCAAGGCAACATGATATCAGCAAAAAATAGACACACAGACCAATGGAACATAACTGAGAGTTAGGAATAAATCCATATATATAGGGTGTCCCTAAAAAATGTATACACACTTTGAATGATTATAAAGTCAGGGTTTATTAACATATAGTTTATTTTCAATTTTTAAAAGAACCTACAGAAATGAATAATTACTTTTGCCAATGCCTGTTTTTAACTGATGACCATTCAGGTCCAGGCACTGCTGATAATGTGAAGCAATGGAATCACAAACATCAAGAATAATTTCCTTCAGTATTTGTTCATCCTCAATTGGTTTAATTGTTGCATTTTGTATCGTAAACTTTATCTTTTATGTATCCCCATAAAAAAAAAAAAGTCTAGCCCTAGTTGGTTTGGCTCAGTGAATAGAGGCGTCAGCCAGCAGACTGAATGGTCCCAGTTCAATTCCAGTCAAGGGCACCTGCTTGGGTTGTGGGCTCGATCCTCAGTAGGGGGCATGCAGGAGGCAGCCGATCAAAGATTCTCTCTCATCATTGATGTTTCTCTCTCTCCGTCTCCCTTCCTCTCTGAAATAAATACAAATATATTAATATATATATCTCCTATATAATAAAGATGTAATATGCAAATTGACCATCACTCCAACACACAAGATGGCTGCCCCATGTGGTCAAAGATGGCCACTCCCATGTGGACACAAGATGCCCACCACAAGATGGCCAGCAGTTGTGGGCAATCGGGCTGGCAGGGAAGGGCAGTAGGGAGGGACCAGGCTTGCAGGGGAGGGCAGTTGGGGGTGATCAGGCCTGCAGGGGACGGCAGTTAGGGGTGAATGGGCTGGCAGAGGAGAGCAGTTGGGGGCGACCAGGCCTGCAGGGGAAGGCAGTTAGGGGTGACCAGGCTAGCAAGGGAGGGCAGTTAAGGGTGACCAGGCCAGCAGGGAAGGGCAGTTGGGGGTGACCAGGCCTGCAGGGGAGGGCAGTTAGGGGCGACCAGGCTAGCAAGGGAGGGCAGCTAGGGGTGGCCAGGCCAGCAGGGAAGGGCAGTTGGGGGCGACCTGGCCTGCAGGGGAGGGCAGTTAGGGGCGATCAGGCTGGCAGGGGAGAAGTTAGGCATAAATCAGGCTGGCAGGGGAGTGGTTAGGGGGTGATCAGGGTGACAGGCAGAACTGGTTGGGGCAATCAGGCAGGCAGGCAGGTGAGTGGTTGGGAGCCAGCAGTCCTGGATTGTGAGAGGGCAGTCGGACATCCCTTGAGGGGTCCCAGATTGGAGAGGGTGCAGGCAGGGCTGAGGGACACACACCCCCCATACACGAATTTCTTGCACCGGGCTTCTAATATATATATATATATATTAGTGACCCAGTGCAATAATTCATGCACATTAAAAGGGGATTAATTAGAGGAAATAATTTAATATTGCTATTTGCCCTTTCTCTATTATAGAAGTGTCAGAGATGAAAGAAAATTAGTAAAATGTATATGAAAACTTTCCTCCTGTCAGAGTCTGGGGCACACCATGGGACCCAGAGTCAAGTACCCGCCCACCCACATGCACCTCAAAATCATGTGAGACACAGACCTGGCCAGCTCCCCCACATTGGGCTAGATCCAGACCTGGCCAGTCCCACCCTTGTCAAGCCCCACCAGGCAGGGGACGTAGCCTCAGGTCCCCTGGCCCGGCGCCAGGATGAGGGGCGTGGCCTGAGATCCCCCAGCCCAGACTGGGGTGGGGGGCATGCCTTGAGGTCCTTCGTCAAGCCCCGCCAGGTGGGGGACACAGCCTGAGATCCCCTGTCAAGCCCCACTGGGTGGGGGCGCTCAGCCTCAGGTCCCCCGTCAAGCCCTGCTGGGTGGGGGCGCGGCCAAAGTTCCCCCGACCCAGCACTGGGGGTGCACCTTGAGGTCTCCTGTCAAGCCCTGCTGGGTGGGGGGCACAGCCTGAGGTCCCCTGTCAAGCCCAGCCAGGCAGGGGGGCATAGCCTCAGCTCCCCTGGCCTGGTGCTGGGGCAGGGGGGCGCGGCCTGAAGTCCCCTGTCAAGCCCTGCTGGGCAGGGGATGTGGTCTGAGGTACCCTGGCTTGGTGCCGGGGTGAGGGGTGCGGCCAGAAGTCCCCTGTCAAGCCCCACCTGGTGGGGAGCATGGCCTGAGGTCCCCCGGCCTGGCGCTGGGGTGGGGGAGCAGCCTGAGGTCCCCTAACCCAGCACCAGGACAGGAAGCGCACCTTGAGGTCCCCTGTCAAGCCTTGCCAGTTGGGGGCATGGCCTGAGATCCCCTGTCAAGCCCTGCTGGGTGGGGGGCGTGGCCTGAGGTCCCCCAGCCTGGCACTGGGGCAGGGGGCAAGGCCTGAGGTCCCCGTCAAGGCCCGCCAGGTAGGGGGTGTGGTCTGAGGTCCCCTGGCCTGGTGATAAGACAGGAGGGGTGGCCTGAAGTCCCCCAGCCTGATGCCAGGGCGGGGGGCATGGCCTGAGGTCCCCTGTCAAGCCCCATGGGGGCAGGGGAGGGCATAGCCTCAGGTCCCTGCTGATTGCTCATTAAGGCTCCTTAAGGGAACTTGGCCTCAGCTGTGGGTGCAGCCATCTTTGTGATGGAGTGATGGTCAATTAGCATATTCCCTCTTTATTAGATAGGATGACTAGTGGCACTTTAGGATAACTTCTCTTTGTTCAAAGCTTGGTCTGGCTTCACCCATTATTTCAAATCAGTTAAACCTAAAAAGGAGTGAAAATTAAGTGAGTAATCAGCTGTTAAAGTATGTATACATTTTTTGTAACACCCTATATATGTGCAACTAATTTTTTTTTTTTTAATATATTTTATTGATTTTTCACAGAGAGGAAGGGAGAGGGATAGAGAGCTAGAAACATCGATGAGAGAGAGACATCGATCAGCTGCCTCCTGCACACCCCCCACCGGGGGATGTGCCCGCAACCAATGTACATGCCCTTGACCGGAATCGAACCCGGGACCTTCCAGTCCGCAGACCGACGCTCTATCCACTGAGCCAAACCGGTTTCGGCGTGCAACTAATTTTTGACAAAGGAGCCAAAAGCACAATGGAGAAAAGAGTCTCTTCAATAAATGATGTTGGGAAAACTCAAAAGGCACATGCAAAAGAATGAAACTGCT